>VZRL01004408.1:1014041-1124479 GCA_013397895.1 Origma solitaria
CCGGAAGCGCACGGCGCCGTCCTCAGTTGCTCCGCTGAGGGGCTCGGGTACGGGGCTCGGGGGAGGGGGCGCCGGTGGCGACCCCGCCCCACACACCGCGCCTGGCGTGCCGTGCCCTCGCTCGCTGCCGCCTTCCCCCGTCTCGATGCGGTCCGCTACCGCCTCGGTCTCCCCTGTTTGGTCCGGTTGGGGCTCCCCCCGCAGCACCCCCTTACAGTGCTCCCTTTCCGTCTCCCCTCAGATGTCTCAGATGCCTCCGCACGGTGCCCCCTCACCGTCTACCCCCGTTCCCTCAGAGTGCCCACCCCAAAGTCCTCGCCTCTGGCTGTCCTCGTTGCTCCTGTCAGGGCTCCCCTCTCAGCACCCCAGAGCTGCCCCCTCGCAGTGTCCCCTCTCCGACTCATCTCAGATGTCTCAGTTCCCCCCTCACAGCATCCCTTCAGTCTCCCCTTAGTCCCACCAAAGATGTCTCAGTGCTCTGCTCATAGCCACCCGTCCAAGTGTCCCCACAGCTCCTCTTTCCCCTCTCAGTCCCCTCATAGTCACCCCCACAATCTCCCCTTGCATTACCACTGTGGATGGCTCAACGGCCCTTCAAAGTCTCCCCTCCATCCCTCAGAGCCCTCATTTCAGCTGCTCGCCGTGGTCTCCCTTGTTTGCTCCTGTCAGGGCTCCCCTCTCAGCACCCCACAGCTGCCCCCTCACAGAGTCCCCTCTCTGACTCCCCTCAAATGTCTCATTGCCTCCCTCACAATGTCCTGTCCAAGTCTCCCCATGATCTCCCCCTTCCCCCATCAGGCCTTTCAGAGTCACCACCACAATCTCCCCTTTTTGTCCCACCATGGATGGCTAAATGTCCCCTCACAGTCTTTTCTCCCCTCATATTCCTCAGAGGCCCTGTCCCAATCTTCTCTCTCAATCCCACCATGGATGTCCCTTGTCAGTCTCTCCCTCAGTCCTCCTCAGTTTTCCCTCTCTGACTCCCATCAGTCCCCTCACAGTTACATTTCTAGTCTGCTTTCTCAGTCTCACTGTGGATGTCCCCTCTCAGTGTCCTCCTCACAGCCATTCCCCTCACAGTCTCCCTTCTCAGTTTCCCCTCTCAGTCCCACTGTGAATGTTCCCTTTCAACATGCCCCATTGAGAGGTCCTCTCTCAATGTCCCTCTCAGAGTGTCTTCTCTCAGTTTCCCCTCAGTCACTCCCTGCAGTTTCCCCTCTCAGTCCCACTGTGGATGTTCCCTCTCAACATTCCCCTCTCAACATCCCCTCCCAAGCTCCCCCTCAGTGCCCCCATTTCCCCCCATGCCCTCAGAGCAGCCACACATGAGGGCAAATCTCCCATTGGAGCTGACCCACTCTCAGGCACCAGCATCAAATCCAGCCTCACTTTACAAACACTCTGCTCTGTCTAGACAGACCTCCCCAGCCCAAAACAGGTTTAGAAGACTGGAGCTCATATACTTCCATGGATTTCCATACTGGTTCCCAACCAGAGAATCAGGTCGTATAAGCCCTGGTGACGTGTGTGGCAGCAGAGCTCCTTGTACCCAAACTGGTTGCTTGGGGCTGTTTTCATCGCCTTCGTGTTGGAATGTCCTCGAAGGGCAGCCACAACGGGAGGAGAGGCTAGAGAAGGGCTGGAGACAATCCTCAGGATGTGTTAACGAGCTCCATAAGCTGAGATGGATTCATCAGCAATAATTTATTGGTTTAAAGGAGATCTATAATGACAGATTCCTTTGCAAGAGTAAGTCTGCCTTTTGTTTACTGCAAAACTCGAATTCATTACATTTACTTCTACATTTACATGCATTTCATTACATTTACTTGCAAATTCTATATTTATTTACATGGTGCCTGTCCTTGCTGAGGTCTGGCTGTAATCACATGGAGGTATCTGACAGGCCTCTGCTTCTATCCTGTATTACTCACCAGTTACACAAGTAAGGGCTCTCTGGTTATGCCTGCTTTAATTTCCTTCAAAAGCAGTGAGTTCCCATCTATTTCACGATGTTTCAGTGTGGGACCGGGTTTGGTGTCTCACAGTGGCTCCAGATGTGAGAGCAACGGCTCTTGTCCGGCAGAGTTTTACTGTGATATAAGGCATTTATCCCGGTTCAGGTTAAGGGAAAATGTTTTGCTGTAGGAGGTGAGGGGTGGGAGTCAGATCAGGCTGTCAGGCACAGCTGAGGACAGCAGTGTCTTCTTCTGGCTCCTGCTTTGACTTTTTAACAGGTTTGGTTAGTGTATTTTGAACTGCAGCTTGGAGCACTCTCCGTGCTTGCCTTGGCCATTACAACCTGGGCAACCTGCGGTAGTGGAAGGTGTCCCTGCTCATGGCAAGGGGTAGAAGGGGCTGGTGTTTAAAGTCCCTCAAACCCAAACCAGACTGTGATTCTCCAATTATATCACGTATGGATTTGCTGGAGTGGCTGACAGCAGGAGCTCTCCATAGCACTTTGCTCCCCTCATGACCCCCTTCCCTGCTGCTGTACTAACTCTGAAGCTCCAGGATGAAGTCAGGAAAGAGATTTACCACTGGAGAGAGATCCTGAGGGGTCCCGCAGCTGCTGCCCGGCTCCAAAGGAAGTTCATGCTGCGTGGTGCAGGGCAACACACCCATGTTACACTAGTACTGCAGCCCTGACCACACAGCCACCGAGCCAGGGGCCTTGAGAGCCCCACTGCTGTGACAGGAGCTGCCGTGTTGGTGCCTCAGAGGGAAATGCCATGTACCCACTATTGGGAATCAGGAGAAGCCCAGAGGACACATGGAGGCCGTGATTAGCTGGGAGAGCTCCTCTATCTTTACGGCAAGTGCCAAGCTTGCCACATCAGTGAAGTCAGAGAGGGGCTGCGACTCCCAGGGACAGAGTCAGAGGGGACTCTTTGGAGGGAAGGAATCCTTTACCCTAAGCAGTAGGGGCAGAAGAGGAGGATCCTTTCGCCAGTGTGTCCTGCAGCTTCTCTGTGGTGCAATATCCCCTAAGAATGGCCCCAGTTGCCCCTGCCACGGGATCAGAACAGCACTGGGTTAATGGCAGGAGGGAGAAAACCCTGGCTGTTATCCACTGCCCCTGGAAACAGGGCTATGATTAAATACCCTGAAGGCCTAAGAGTAGCTGGGGTGCCACAGCACTTTGGTATCAGTATTGCAAGACTTGGATGGCCTCACCCACTGGTAATGCCAACCATGGAACAAGCTCAAACAGAGTAGGAGGATTTCAGGAAAAGAAACTATTTGAAAGACACTGTATAACAAATACACCAATATTCCCAGTCCAGACCCCAGCGTACAGCTCCCAGCTGCCCCAGGTGATGGCTAAGCCCTTGAAAGGATTCCTGAGGCCTTCATCGGCGGTGATCAGGAGGGAGGGTGAAGCAGGTGCTTAATGGATAACTCCTTTATTCAGGGACTAGTTCCAAGAGAAATTGCATAATAAAATCTGCACTGCTGCAGCCCATCGCCAGACTTCCTGTCTCCAGAACTAAGCTGCTTAAAGACACAGTTCCTGAGATCCTACCTTCCTTCTCCGCCCAAAACATGGAAGTATCATTTCTATAGCTTGTGACCTCAAAACCTTACAGCCAAACAATTAGCAGCGTTTGAATAACTCCTGAGGAGCTCTGCCCTGTAAGTTGTAGTCACTGTGGCACCATCAGAGCAGTTCTCATTGGGAAAGGGAGTCTGCTTTTCCTGATAATGCAGTAACCCAGCACTTGGTGGCCTTACCACCCCTGTGCGCTGTCAAAGCTGTCCCAAAGCTGTCCCAGGCTAGAAAAGGAGTCTGGAGCCCATTGTCTCCTCTCCTCACAGCTGCAGCAGAAGGTGCTGCCTATTCTTTCTCCAGGCACGTCTGGTTACACACACCCTGCACTCATGGGATTGTGGAGCAACTTTATGTGAAATAACTGCTGTTTCTGGCTTCTGATTTTCATTGTATGTGTGAATTCTGTGGCGTTCAGGAAGTGGTGGTAACCCGGGGACCGCAATCACAGCACTGTTTTGTGTTTAGCTGTGTGTCTGTGCACTTCTGCAAATCCTTGGCTCCCTGTACTACGCAGCCTGACACACATCCCAAAGGGTCTCCTTGCTTCATTTCATGAAAAAGAGTATTTGCAGGTGGCTAAAGATGTTCTGTGGGTACCATCCTGTAATCTGTTGCTGTCAAGCATCAGTCTGCTCTCCTTTTCAGTAAGTATTCATTAATTAAAAGCCATTTCCTACCTACTTGTCAAATAGACTCTAGTGAGGAGTGGATGCAGACCTGGACTTTTCTGTGAATTGCTCAAAGTCCTGCCTATCATCTGTCAGGATCATCTAACTCAGATGTAGAGAAATCCCCCAAATAACAGGTAAGGCTGTCTCACCAAAGTGAGAGTAACACTTCAGGGAAAAACACGAGTCTTCTGTCATCAGCATAATTGAATCTGTCACTCTGAGGGGTCCTTCTTTCTTATGTCCCGAATGTGAAGCCTGTTTGCAGGAGTTGGCCTGTAACTTTGCTATGCCTGACAAACTATTAAGAAAAATCTGTATAAATCTGTCTTTGTGCTCCCATTCTGGGTTGTTGCTCAACAAATCATAGTTTGCACTTTGTCTGAGAGACAACAGTCCATTTGCTTTATTTTTAAAGTCAAACTGCTACAAAAAATGTCTGTCTTCGGACTCTGCTACATTATGGTTTCTCATCTGTCTGACACTAGCTCGCAACCTGCCCCACAGTCAGTTTGAAAATCATATTTCTACCCATTAAAATAGTAATCTGGGTAATCTGGGAAAGTTTCATGCCTGCCAGCTCCCTTTTAGCAGTTGCAATTAGTGGTTTATGGGTGGTTTCAGCCAACATGGGCCAAAATAAAGACACAGAAGATTTTTTTCCCTTGCAGATTATGGTGAAAGATCCCTTCCCTGAGCACACAGAAAGGCAGGATGCCCATAGGTACACTCTGGCCACTTGTGAGGGGAAGATTTCAGTGTTTCCCACATCCCTACCTTGTCCCCCAGTCAAAGATGTGGCCTTCCCATTGCACCATCAGTAGAAGGGGGCATTCACAAGCTCTTTGGGTGCTGCATGAGCTGAATCCCAGATGCACCAGCAGACCAAGACCTCTTGCCTGAACCCGTATCTCAGAGCAAGAACTCATTCTTCCCACCAGGGTAGGTGCTTCCCTCCATTCATTGTGTTCCCTCCACACAACTCAGAGCAGTGGCCTGTCAGCATCCTCAAACCTGAGGGATTGGGTGATTCCTCATTCCTTGAATCTCCTGATTCCTCCCCTCCCATTTCTGTCCTCTGCTCATTCCATGATGGCATCACGGAGACAAGATCTTCCAGTAACTGAAAGGAACCTAGGGGAAGGATGGTGCAGGACTATTTACAAAAGCATGTTGTGACAGTACAGGGGGGAATGGGTTCAAATTGAGAGTAGGTTTAGCTTAGATATTAGGAAAAAATTCTTCCCTGTGAGGGTGGTGAGGCCCTGGCACAGTTTGTCCAGAGAAGCTGTCCTGGATCTGTGGGAAGTGTCCAAGGCCAGGTTGGATGAGGCTTGGAGGACCCTGGTCTAGTGGAAGGTGTCCCTGCCCATGGCAGGAGATAAAATGAAATGAGTTCTAAGGTCCCTTACAAACAAAACAATTCTGTAATCAAGGGCTCAGCACTTTTGATGACAGTAAGCATTGCTCCTTTCAATTCAATGCCATCCAAGCATTTATTAACCTACTTGGACACACTGCATATGTCTTTTGTGGAAGTAATTCATTACTATAAATCTCATAGTTCTTTTTTTCTTTTTTTCAGTCTCTACATATAGCTTGCTTTTCTTCTTAATCAGTAGCAATCCTCACAGCAATGCAGTGACTTCCATGTAAGTGTCTAGGATGACATTTGGAAATGCCCTCCTTGTGCTCTCGCTGAAAGTCCTTATTTTTTGCTGCAGCAGAATCTGGTGTTCCCAAGAAAACTCTGGTCGAGCTCATAGTCTCACCACCACCCTGTTAGTCACCTGTGTGCAAAACTCTGCTGAGCCACTGTCAAGCCAGGCCATGGGGACACTGGTGGCATTTTTCCCTGCTCTGCCATTGTCCTGGCTGGTGGAGGCAGCCACAACAGTACAGCTCTGCAATTCCTCCTGCTCCATTCAGCCTTGCCTGTCCCTCTGCCTCTCCTCCTCTTGGTATCAGTCACAGCTTTAGTGCAACACTTGGTTATCTCTAGGAGCTTCATTCCTTGGAAATTCTCTGTACCTTCTCAGTATTAATCCTGGCTCCCACACCAGCCTTTAAGCTTTTTGCTGTGGATTCAACCTCTCACAACTCTTAAAAAACTTTATTTTTCATCAGAGACTCTGTTGAACTCCCATAGTCATCCAGAGAGCAACCCCAAGCTCTTCTGCAGTGTCAGCCTCTCTCTATAAGCTGAGTTAAAAGCCAGCTGTGAAATATTTCAGATTTAGGTGGCAGACAGGTCCCTCACCCTCTGCATTCGTCTCCAAGAGTTAACTCTGCCCAAGTTCTTGGAGAATGGCACAGACTCAGGTGGCTGCCATGTCCTTGCTCTGGCACTGCCATGTGCCATCATAGAATCATGGAATAGTTTGGGTGGGAAGGGATCTTAAAACCCATCTTGTTCCAAACCCCTCCCATGGACAGGGACAGCTTCCACTAGCCCAGGCTGCTCCAAGCCCCATCCAGCCTGGCCTTGGACACTGCCAGGGATCCAGGGGCAGCCACAGCTTCTTTGGGCAACCTGTGCCAGGGCCTCACCACCCTCACAGGGAAGAATTTCTTCCTGCGGACTGTGTGTTCCTCCCCATGGAGGAAAGGTCTCAGAAAAGGGCTGGGTCTCAGAAAACTGTCCTGCTGAACCAGTTCCAATTTGTATGAAATTCTTCAATATTCATCAGGGCAGGGAGAGCATTGAGCTGGGTTGTCAAGGGGAATACATTAACTGCCTGTTTGTGCCTCCAGCCTTGCTCTTCCTCCATCACAAGAGTTCTTTACATATTTTGGATTAAAAAAGGGCAACTTCCACAGGAGCTTGGAGCTCAATGCTGACTGGTTTGGGACCAGTAGAAAGTGGGACTTGCCCAGCCCCACACTGCCCCACAAGTTGGATGATGATGGCTCTTTCCCCCCTTTTTCTAGCAGATAAAGTGTTTATGGAAAACTTTGCCTTCTGTAGGTAACTCTGGTGTGTTCAGAGCTTCAATGAGTACTCAGAAAACCCCCTGAGGTTTCAGCTTTTAGAACTCAGAAAGCACTGAAACCTTCTGATTTATTAATTGATCATGAAAACACTTAATTTCCATGCTGTGTGAGCAAAACTTTAAAAACAGCTTTTACCTCCTAATCTGGGAAAATAAAGGGAGTAAGAAAGGACAAAATGACTAAAACACATCAATCCACTCACCTTCCCCTCAGCAAATTTTTCACATTTGATTCAAACCAAATTCCTTATTTTTCCTTGTTATGGCAACAACCAGTTCAAAGACTCCACTATTTCTCCAATCCTGTGGTTCTCTCAGACAGCTCCTTGAGCACAGCCTGGCTCTCAGGAATCCCAGCTGGATGCATCTTGCATCCCCTCCTATCACCTGTTTGGGCTGCCTGAATCACACCTGGCACCTCCTGGGGGCCCAGCACAGAGCCAAACCCAAACCTTTCCTGGTGACTCAGTCCAGAGTTTCTCCCAAACACAACATAAGGGCTGTAGCTGGAAAACCTTTTCTCAGCATTAATCACCTTTCACTGTAAATTTGCACGAGCACCCAAATAATGGTCTCAGGTGAAAGTAGAACTAATTATTGTCATTATGGCTTCCAGCTCATAGAAAGATGGAATGGCAGACTGGTTTGGAAGGGACTTTGAAGACCATCTTGTTCCACCCCTCTACCATGGGCAGGGACACCTTCCATGAGACCAGGTTGCTCCAAGCCCCATCCAACCTGGCCTTGAACGCTCCCAGGGAAGGAATAGCCACAGCTTCCAGAGAAGCAACCTGTTCAGATCAAGGGGATCAGAGCAGGGCAGCAAACTGACTGTGGTGGTGGTGATAATCAGCACAGGAAAAACTGGGATCATTTCCACTGGAAAACCTGTGAGAGAACAACTCCAATGAGGTGCTGTCTGTTGCTTTCAAGGTTATCAAAGAAATGATCACACTCCCAGCTGTGGTGTCCCATTCTGTGACATTAATGGCAGGGAAATTTAAAGCTGAAGGAATCTCTTGGCACAGGATATAATTTGCCTGGGGAAATTAGTTTCAAAAAGGATCAGAAAGCTAAATACTATTGCAGAGCTTAAATGAAGGCAAATAATTTTATAGCCAAAATAATATTTTTCTACGATAAATTATGTAGAAGGCAAGAGTAATAAAATGTCATGCTTCAGGGAATAAAACCATCCCTGTAAAGGTCAGGAAGCTCTTTTAACGTACCTGCACATCAGTCCAGATACATTTTAATTTTTTGGGGGGCTGTGTCCTTGATTGGATACGATACTCTTGCCTGAAGTTCCTCAAGGCCAAACACCTCATTGGGTGGACAGAGAAACCTTCCCCAGCTCTCTTGGGATATTGCTCCATCCTTTGAAGCAGGAGGCAGATGATTTCTGTTACACTCCTGTCCCATTCCTGCAACACTTGACACACCGCAAGGTCTTGGTGGCATCTCACCCTCTGCCTTGTGACTCCACGATTTTGCTGTTGCAACACTGTCTCTAGTAATAACAGGATAAACTTTTCATCCCAAACTGTCCACCTTGGGCATGATGCTTAATTCCTCTGGCGTGGAGTTTCACAATTTGGCTGTCTATATGCACGGTGCTCTGGTCTTAGATCATCCCACGTCGCTTGTCTTCCTGTCTTAAGCCAACAGCACATTAGGTGTTAAGATGGGAAATTCACTTTTTTGCTGCTTTTCTTTCAGCCCACATCAGCTTATTCCAGCCTTGTGCTTACCAGGAAAGTGGAGCCAGATCAGCCAGATCAGCTCTGCATTGCCCAGCCTATCATTGTCATCTTGCAGTGGGGCCTGATAAACTATTGCAGCTCATCTCAGTTCCCCAGCTCCTGCACATCTACTGTATGGTCACATCTATTAAATCAGCCGATTTGGCCTCTCTGCCAGGTCAGCTCCACTCCCCATGGCCCAAGCCCATATCTTCCTGCTTGCCCAAAGGCTTCTCAGCTGCATTCCAGGTTCCTCTGTCATCTACACAAGAAGACACTTGGTACTCATTTAGGGCAATTTACCAGGCTGGTTTGAATATGAGAACTCTGAAATTTATTTCACACTTGTGAAAGAAACCCAGACCCAACTTTTTCACAACGGCTGTCAGTGATGTTCACAGCATCCTGAAATGCTCGGGTGGAATTTGCTCGTGAGCTTTGTAGAATTACCCTCTGGGAGAGAGCAAATATGAGAGAATTTGAGCTAGGAAAGACATTTTACATTACTGAAGTGTTAAAACATGACAGAGCTGTTACCTCAAATCTGTATTATAAAAGTATCCAAAGACTTGATAAAATACAGGATTTTCATAGTATCACAGACTGATTTGGGTTGGAAGTGACCTTAAATCTCATCTTGCTCTACCCCCCGCCATGGGACACCTTCCACTAGCCCAGGTTGCTCCAAGCCCTGTCCAGCCTGGCCTTGGGCACTTCCAAGGATGGGGCAGCCACAGCTGCTCTGGGCACCTGTGCCAGGGCCTCCCCACCCTCCCAGGGAAGGATTTCTTCCCAGTATCCCATCTAGCCCTGTCCTCTGACAGTGGGAAGCCATTCCCCCTTGTCACGTCACTCCAGGCCCTTGTCCCAAGTCCCTTTCCAGCTCTCTTGGAGCCCTTTAGGCACTGGAAGGTGCACAATACAGATGGTAACACATAATACAGATACCTGAGACAGCTTCAAAGAAGTACCCAGTAACCACAGCAGTCATTACATGGTCCTGGTCTCCCCCCAGCCTTCAATCAGAGATGCTCAGAGTGATCTCTGCTGCTTCCAGAGCAAAGACAGCTCCATCTCCTCCTTCCCCACCTCTCCTACAGCAAGCAGTGACTCTCTGCACTCCCATGCCAGTGTGGGTTCCCACCACAACATTGAGACATCATGACTTTGATTACGACTTTGCATCATTGGCTCACCCAAACCAACAAAAAAACCATCCCCAAACTCTGGCTTTGTGTTTTCCTGTAGTTTAAGTCCAGTTGAAGTCATTAGATCATCTTTTCAGTATTTTTGGATGCCACAAGTCACTGCATTTCAGGTGAACATTGAGCCCTGTCACTCAGGCCAGATTAAAACCCAGCAGCTCTGGTGAGAGCAGAGCTGCTGTGGGCTGATGTGGGAAGCCATGAGGTGCCAGCGTGGCCCTGGCACTGCCAGCGAGGGTTTAAGAGCTCACAGCAGCAGCCTGGTGCTCCAACCCGAAGCATGCAGGATGATGCAGGCACTCTGAGCCCTCTCCCTCCCCAGCAGGCACAGGGCACTGAATTTTCAGAATGGATGATCTCAAAGCACTTGGGCAAGTCAAGAAATGCTCATGGCTTCACCTCCCAACTCCCTGCTTGCAGGCTGAGCCCTTCCTCCCAGTCGCTGAATTAAAACCGTGAGGTTGAATATGAGCTAATTTTGCTTGAAAGGCTGCAAGCCCCGGTGCAGGCACTGCTCCCCTCGCACACTGTCGCAGTACGCAGCCACGGTTGCTGCAAGAAAGCTGCAGCTCATTTCAAGGTTGAATTTGTCCAGCTTCAGTCCCTGGGATATTTACATCTCTGGATATAATCTGGGGATGCTGCAATCCATTATAGTGGAGCTTTTGCCTCCCTTGGTCAGATCTCTGGCCAAGTGCTTGTGTTTTAACACTGTGATGTCCTCCTACATACACCCTTCTCTGTATTCTGTATTTTTTATATGATTAAGGAAAACATATTTTATTTTTAAGCTTTTTTTTGCAATTGCAAGAACCAGATACTCTTTTTAAATGACAAGAGCTGAGAACCTCGTGCATTTGCATGACCACAATGATTAAAAAAACTCCTTTAACTAAACTACTGCCCAGATTTTACCAAAGACACGTGGGGCTGATGTATGTGAGGGCCACTGACACCCAGCGTGGAACACACGAGCCCTAAAGTACCTAAAATTATCTCATGTTGGCTTTTGAAGACATGTCTCCACCCTCCATTCAGAATGACAACTTTTGGCAACAACAAGAAAACAGAAATGACAGATGGTAACAAAATCTGGTACACAAACATGACAGTAGGCAATATAATGAACATTTCACCCACTCCTTCATTTATGCTAATCGACGCTTTTGAGCAACCGGAATTGTTCTGCCAGACAGCCGTGGATTGAAGCATGGCACAGCGAATCTCAGAGGGCCATTAACCTGAAACCAGAGTAAAACCCCACTGGGCAGCTCATTGTGAATGAAATTAAAATATCACTAAACTCCAACCCTGAAAAAATGCCCCCCACTTCTGAAAAGCACATCAACTTTTCCTCCTACCCTGAAATTCCTGCCCTGAAAACACATCCACAAGATGTTTGAACATCTGAACCACAGAGGCTGTTCAGTTTTCCTGCTACCCAAAGCTTCACCAAATTTCAGAGGAACCAGCAGAAATGAGAAGTAGCAGCCTTCCAGTCAATGCGAATTGCGCTAAATAAACGTATTTGTTACGGCAACAAAAATTTCCTTCAACAAGCACTTTTCTCCCAGACTCAGCTCTCTGGGATGGACTCCGTCCCTGCGGGAAAATGGTTACTCTTCCCTTTGAAGCCCACTTATCTCACGCTGACATTCTCAGCGGAAGGTGCTATGTCACCCACAAACCTCCTTTTATTTCCTATAAAAATGTAAATCAGCCTATTTTTTCCCCCAACAACCTTATGTAATGAGCAGTGTCCTCACTCAATCATTCTGAAGATGTGCTTCAGCCTCTATTTTATGCAGGAATCTGTAAGACTGAAGCCATTCCTCCCCTTCCTTCCGTGATATTTCAGTGCTTGCTCCTTTGCCTGCTGATGCAAAGCTCTGTGGCCATTCCTGGGGTGGCAGGACCTAAAAACCTCTCAGATGGCAACAGCAACACCCTTATATTCTCCTAAGGGTATAAAATAAGTTTTCCCACAGGTAAATTGCCAAAAGTCTTTCAATTTCAGGAAAAAAGGGGCAATCTTGAGCACTTGCCCTCAGAGCAGGCTGGGATGTGTAATTGTACAAGTCTGTGTGTATTTGTAATTATAAATGAGGCTGGTCCCCCATGACCAAGATTTCAAGACACTGCCCTTTACAGGACCCAGTTTTCTTTGCTTATAGCACTGTCACACATTACCCACAGTGGATGAAATGTTCTCTTCTGAGGGCAGAATCATAGTGAAAACACAGGAAAAATAGCGAATTTTGGTCCAAACATTTCAGTTGCTTTTGAGGGCAAAAACCCACATGGTCTTGGTGTGTTTCCAGTAACCAGGTCTGCAAGTCTTACCCTTGGCCCCAGAAGGGGCTGGCGATAATCTTTGTGTCAGGCATTCATCCCATAGAATCAGAGATCTCCCACTGTCCTGATGAAGATCCGCCCAGACTTCTCTGACCTGGGGAAAACTACACTTTTCCCACTTTCTATTTTATTCCCTTGTCATTTCCTGCCCTGGATGAAGCATCCCAGCATGTTTATTTGTACCTTGGGTGGAAGCTACTCCTTCAATTATCCTTGATGCCCATCTTTCCCTCTCCTAGTCCATCTGTGCAAAGCCACATATCAATTTTGAGTCAAGGGGACCTCAGCACATGGAGCCGTCCCAGCAGAATCCCACCTTGGATGGAGGCATGCCAGACCAGGGTTTCCTGTTCTCCTCTCTGCTTCAGTCTCAATAATTCCTAAGAATAATGTCCCAACCAACTCCCAGACTTGAAATGCTGGCGAAACACTGACCAGTAGGGCTAAGGTCTTACAGAGACCCCCATGCTGCAGCCCTTGGGGGCTTTCATAGCCTTTTTATAGAATAGTTTGCATTGGAAGGGACCTTAAAACTCATTTTGTTCCACCCCCTGCCATGGGCAGGGACAGCTTCCACTAGCCCAGGCTGCTCCAAGCCCCATCCAGCCTGGCCTTGGACACTGCCAGGGATCCAGGGGCAGCCACAGCTTCTCTGGGAACACCTGTGCCAGGGCCTGCCCACCCTCATAGGAAAGAATTTCCTTCCGGTAGTATCCCATCTAACCCTGCCCTCTGGGAAGCCATTCCCTCTTGTCCTGTTCCTCAAGACCCTTGTCCCAAGTTCCTCTCCAGCCCTCCTGGAGCCCCTTCAAGCACTGGAAAGGGCCAGGTGAACACCCCCAGCTCTCCCAGCCTGGCTCCAGAGCAGAGGGGCTCCAGCCCTTGGAGCATCCCTGTGGCCTCCTCTGAACTCACTTCTGCAGCTCCATGTCCTGCTGATGCTGGTGCCCCAGAACTGGAGACAGCTCTGCTGGTGGGATCTCACCTGAATCCCCCCCTTTCCTGCTGCCCACACTGCGTGATGAGCCCAGCACAAGGCTGGCTTTCTGTGCTGCCCCTTCAATCCATAGGTACAGAATGTCACCTGCTAAAAGATAGGCAAATCCTCTTCCTATTTTTTTTTTTTTTGGTTTTAGGTTTTTTTCAAGGCTTTACACACACAGGCTTCCCATCCCCTACCACCCATACTCCCCCTTTCCTCTGCCTAATTTGAGAGTAAGAAAGCCGCACATGACGTTCCTTCTCTCCGGGATGTGGTGAACTGGCTGGCAGGTGGAGAAGGAATGATGAGAAGGAATCTGCCCCAGGACATCGTGAAGAGGTGGGAGCATCTGCCTGGTTTTTGTCATGGAAAAGGGAAGATGGCTGCATTCAGCTGCTACTGAAACCAGGAACATCAGCTTGGGAGAATGCTTCTCTGATGCTGCTGTGGCTGAAGGAGGTCCAACCCCACGTCCTCAGCCACCCAGGTGTGTTCGCAGGAGTCCCACAGCTGGGGGTCCCTGGGTGCCCGGAGCTGCCTGGCCGTGGGGTGTGTGGGGTGCAGGGGGCCAGGATGTGCCGGGGAATGGCCTGGGTTGCTTTGCTGGAGCCCTGGGCCAGGACCCCTGAGAGCCTCCAGCTCTGCTGGGGCCCGTCCCCACGTCCCCAGCAGGTTTTGCCCGCTCGCTGGACACGCTCAAAGTTCACGGTGCTATAAATACCCGGGCACAGGGTGCCAGCGGGGCCTGCCGGCGCGGGGGGGCTGCTAAAACCCAACGGGCTTTCGTTGCAATTAACCCTGTGCGAGCACGAGTCCTCTCTGTGCTGCTTGAAAAAGGAATCCTCCAACTGGAAATGTGTCTAAAGCCAGAAGAGTGCAGCAAACTCCTTCAGTGGGCTGATTTCTGCTGGGAAGAGCCCTGGGATTGGTACCAGGACTGCAGAAGCACAGGAGCCTGGGGGATGTTGCAGGGGATGGATGTTTTGTGGCCAGGCACACCCACAGCTGC
The DNA here is from genome assembly GCA_013397895.1 of Origma solitaria. Classification (NCBI taxonomy): domain Eukaryota; kingdom Metazoa; phylum Chordata; class Aves; order Passeriformes; family Acanthizidae; genus Origma; species Origma solitaria. The sequence goes on from VZRL01004408.1 coordinate 1,028,549, forward strand.
TGTGTGACCCCCCAGCCTGGGCAGGTCCTTGTGTTGGGGATGCAGTGATGTGGGTCCAGCATGGCTTGTGCGCCCTCTAAAGCAGAGGCTGCCTGTGCACCTCACATTCTCCACAGAGAGTGGCCTCACACTGCACAGCCCCACTCCCTGCCCCACGTGGCACCGCAGACATGACCCCACACCCTGCCCTGTATGGCCCTATACACTGTGGGTCTGCGCCCCCCAGCTTGCCCCGTGTCCCCAGCACCACAAGCAGGACTTGGCCCCAGCAGAAGGGTTAAAACACACCAAAAAACTTGGAGGGCAAGAGAAATGCCCTAAATCAGTAAAAGCTCCAACCCCGGCTCGGGGACAACCCCAAAACGTGGAGTCCCCAGTGGTGTGAAGTCACCTGAGGCACAGCACAGCACATCACCTGCAGCAGGGTGCGAAGCAGCTCCCTGGGGAGCCAAACACGTGGGGAGATCCCTGTGACACCACCCGAAGCAGTACAGAACCCCTTCTTGGTGCCAAAGTTATATTTTTAACCATTTCCCTCCCACACCTTACCGTCCTGAGGCGAGGGGTGACCAGGTCTCTGAGGAAGAGCCTCTTGCCCCTTTAGCCTTGTTCAAACCACGGCAGATGGGAAGCTCGGAGTGAACAGTGGCCAAGCCTGCAGAGCAGAGCCCCATGGGCTGTGTGCTGTACCCTGGCTCCTGCTGAGGCTGGACACAACTGAGGGCACACAAGGCTCAGGGACAATAGCCCAGGACTGAGCAAGGTCTTTGTGACCAAAGGTGATCCCCAGCTCCAGTGGGGTCGGGTTCCCCAAGCTGTACATCCCCATGGCCGCGCACACAGGGGGTGAGCCTATCCCCTGCCTTGGGGGATGTCACAGCTGCGATGGACCCTTCACCACGGGCCTGCCCAGGTCACAGTGCCCAGCTGACCCTGCCACCAGAACAACCTCATTTCAGCCTTGGAAATGTCACCTTTTGGGTCCCTTCAGCCCAAGCAAAGGCACATTCATCATCTCACTCTCCATCACTTCCTCTCTTCCCATCACCATCACAGTTCCCAGGATGCCGAACACCTCCTTGCTGCAGTTGGATGCCGCAGCTCTTCCTGTCGTTTACTTGACCAGGATTTTGGGTTACTCAGGTCATTGTTCCTGATGCCGACAGGGTCCTGCCCCATGGCTGTGCCCTGTGCCCTGTGCCCTGCCCACATTCTCTGTGCTGCTCTGGGATGTGACTGCCCTGGAGTTGGTCCCCACAAGCCCCAGGGCTGCTGTGAGTGGCACCGCCAGACTCTGCATGGTGCAGCACCGGAGCAAAGGAACCGAGCGGGTGGCACTAGGGGGAGATAAAGGCCAGGACATGCCGGGCCCTGCGCCCTTGCCAGCCCCCCCTGTCCCCTTGTCCCCAAGGCCACCCTGGCCCCAGCTGCTGGAGAGGACAAAGGGGAGGAGCTGCAGGTTTCTGCCTGTCACAGTCCTGTTGCTTTGTGGGGTTTTTCCTGGCATCTTGAGTCTTTGGGAAGCACCTTTGGCAACGAGGGGCCTTAATGGCATTTACACCTTTATGCAGCAGGTATAGAAGCAAGAAACCACATTTTCCCATGTGCAGGTAGCACATGAACACCCCAAAAACCATCCAGGAAGAAGAAGAACAGACATAACGCCCAGAACAGGGGCCAGTAGGGAAGGAGGAGTCTGGGGACACATCCTGGAAGCAGAGTGTGACACATTCTGCGAGACCTCAGCTGGAGGCTCAGCCTGTCATGTCCCATCCCCCTTTTCCTAATGCCCCTGGGCACACTCAGCAACAGCACAGCTGTGACAGCCTTTACAGAACCCCACCTCCAGCAAGCTGGGCACTTCCAGGGCTAAAAACCATTTCAGGGGACCTCTGCCTCAAGATCCATCCCAGTATGACACCAGCTCCTCTCCTCCCATGGATGTTCCCTTCTGCACAGGTTCCCTGTGACCCCTCTCATCAGAGATGCGACGCGTTCACCAGGCAGAGTTTGGCGGAGCTCCTGGGAGGCACGGAGCTGAAGCAGCAGGACCTCTCCCCAACAGAGCTGCTCATGCCCAGCTGGATCACAGTGGCACCCATGGGTGCAGCTGTGGCTCCTGTGGTGTCAATCAGTGCTGGATGCTGGGGTAGGCACTGTGCAATGGCAGCTCCGCAGGCAGGAGCCACCATCAGGGGGGCACCTTCCCCTTGTATTTTCCATAGATTAGAAAGAAATGTTAAATCTTTTTCTCTTTTTCCAAGAGGAGGAATTCAGAATGGGCTGGCACAAAGTTATCAAAAATGCTACTAATACAGGTTTGTACATCACTTGCAATGCCATCAAACCACAGTGCCCTGGGCTCACTGGGTACATCCCTGAGCTCCCCCAAAAAACACACACAAACTCCACACAAAAAACACCCCAAACCACCAACCTGCTTCAAATTCATGTTTTCTCTCCCACTGCCCAGTTTGGTCACACCACAGCACACAGAGGCAACCCTTGCCCTGCAGCCACATCTCTGCTTTGCTCATATTTACAGCTATTTAGAGCTCCAGCTCCACAGTTTCCAACATCCTCTCTATTAAACTTCACGACTGCCGGCGCTGGAGGGGAATGGGGCTGGTAACGTGATAGGGATGTTGGCCCCGGACCAGGAGGCTGGACGCACAGGGTGGAAGGCAGAGGGGTGCCCAGGCTGGGGTGTTATCCAAGCAGCGGCAGGAACAAGGTGTCTTTGGCTTTATGTGAGCTGGCAAGAGCATGAGGAGGGAAGGAGATCCTCCATCAGAGCTTTGCTATGCACTGCTCTCCCTGTTCTCCACTGCCCGGACACATGGACTCACCACCGCTCTGGTGGCAGATTATCCATTCCATATCCATTACCACTCATCCTGGGTCCTTTCTCCCTCTCAGGCCTGGAAAATTTCATGTTCTGCTTCAGCTTCATTCCAAACACATGCCCCAAAAGCAGAAAACAACATAACATCACTGCTTTTCCCATGCCACAAGGTGAGTGAGGTGCACACAGCAGCACCTGATGGGTCACCCCATGTGCCCACTGCTGCAGGCAGCTCCAACATGATGCTGTTGTATAAAAGAGCTGAAGATTTGTGCTTGGACCCCATCACAGCCCCAAAACCCTCAGGGGGCTCTGGCTTAAATGTGGGATTTGCATTGTCCCTTACCCAGCAGATCTATGGGTTTGCAAACCAACCTGGAAGTAAAAGCTTTTTTTTCCTAGTGTTATTCAATAACGTTAAATAAGGACAGAAGCATTTCCTGTGACTGCTCATGGCACCCAGTGCAGCTTCCCCACTGCAGAATATATTATGTGCCACCAAGGGATGCCAGTCCAGGATCTTGGGCCACAAACGGACAGGGATTGGGGTTTGTTTCAACTGTTTCTATGCTGGTTTCTTGCTTTTAGAAAATCATTCCTAAGATCATGCCACTCTGTCATATGTCCTACACAATAATTTCCCATCTCCTAGCCTTGACACAGCCTTTGAAAAAGGACATTTCACCTCCAATGTGCCCCGGCACTAATCTGGTCCCTGTGGAAGCAGAGCTGGGCTCTTCCCAAAGGTTCCCACTCACAGGCACCTTGTGCCAAGCCCGACATGGTCACTTGTCTTCAAGTGTTGAGTACAAAGCATATGCAGGACAGATGGGGATGAGGTCTATAAGATAATTAAGCATGTTAATGAAGTTCATTTGCATCTAGCTCTTAAATTCCCATAAACTCGGCGAGGCTGGGAAACGAGAATTGCTGCTCGACGCCACAAAGCAACAGAAGTTTAGTAACCAAGAGCAAAGTAGTGATTAACAAGTGAGACCCAAAGCTGCTGTGGCCAGGTTGAGCACAGCCCTGCAGGTCCTCCTGGCAGAGTCAAAGCACACAATGTCCCCAGTGCCACTGCAGTGGCCACAGTCATTAATACAAATTGCCGGTGGGCTTTGATGGACTGAAATGTCATGGAACCAGAGAGAGCAGGGGGAAATCATTGCTCCAAAGAAAGATTTGACCCAGAGATGGAGGAAAAGCTCTTTGAGTGGTGAAAAGCAAAGTTGGTGGCCAGTGTGGGTAGCCATGTGAGAGCTCCCTCTCCACCGGCTGCCCCTGAAGCAGGACCAGGGCAGGGTTCTTTGACGAAGTCTCAGTGATGGCACAGCAGAGAGAGGCAGATGAGCATCCCCTGGGCAGAGACAGAGTCCACAGCTGTGACCCAGACAGAACTGGAGCAGCCCCAGGGAACCAGGGGAACAGCTGGGATTGGGGATCCCCAAGGAGACCCCAAGGGTACCCCAGGGGAACCAGGGCAGGAGCTGGCAGGTGTGCTCCACACCCACCTCCCACAGTGCTGGAGCTGGGGGTCCCTGTGTGTGGCCAAGCCCAGGCCAGAGGTCACCCCCAAGTTCTCACCTCCACAGGAAAGCTGAAATATCACCTCTGGCTAAGCAAGGAGGACACAAGCTGAGCAATTTCCAGCCACCCATGGGTCAGGATTGGGAAATGGCTCCAGGTGCTGTAGCATCTCTCCATTACCCCGAGGTGATGGCTGTTCCTCAGAAGCCGAGACCCCAAGAGCAGCTCAGCCGGGTGATGCAGAACCTGGGACCATCCCCACACCAGTAACCCCTGGGGTCAGGTACCACTCACCTCCCCAGCAGCCAGGACAGTCCTGGAGCACAGAGCAGGAAGAGGACAGTGGTTCCGGCAGGGATCCCATTGCTGCAGCATGGCTGAGGGGCCACATCCCTGGCACCTGCAAATGGCAGCACTGGAACCGCCTCTGGCATGGCCCTGCTGTCTTCCACTGACAGCTGGGCTGAGCACACTGGGCCACCCCAAGGCTGCCTATGGACAAACACAGCTCAGCCTTTCAGGAACTGCTGTGAAACATCTCCCTGAGAGATCTTTGGGCTTTTCTTGTACACAGTCTCCACATAAACTAACCACGCACAGGGTGGGTCTTTAATACACCCAGCATCGGTGTACGGCATGTCCTGACCACAGACCAAAGCACAGAGAGAAAAGAAACTTTAACGTGGGCTTACCCAGGACAAGACAAACTGAAAACAGGAAGACTGGATTCACTTGAAATACCTTGATCCGATTTATTACAAAATACCCCTTGGCAGTTGACAATCACTACGATCCACAGTCGGAACCTGACTGGACAATACTGGAAGAGATTTCACCTACAGCAGAAGGCAAACCCGTGGGAACATCCCAGCAAGGCCTACACACCCCTGCTGGCATTAAACACTGGGATGGCACCAAGGAGTCCAGGGCAACCGCTGGCGGTGGTGCCATGTGCTCTGATACTTACCTGGTCTGTGGGAAAAAACAAATGTTCAAAATATGGGGGAAACGCATCAATCAGGACCGAGAGAAACTGGGCTCCATTTCTCTTTGATTCCAGTGAGTTGTTAGCTCTTGCTCTGCTGCCGCTGAGGGAAAGCAGGGGAAGGGGAGCTGGGAGGTGTGGCTGGACACACACGGATGCTGCGGCTGCCTGGCGAGAAGGGTTTGGTGCCGCAGGACATGATCGTGGTTGGGTCACTGGTCATGGACAGGCAGTAGGATTCAGAGGAAACCTTAACATCTTCCAGGTCAAACCCTGCCTGGGTAAGGGCTCAGGGCTTCATTCGGGGTTTCATCCCCCAGTGAAACCTGATGAACACACAGTGGGATGCTGACAAGAAACCCTGAGGGAGGTGGGGGGTGTGGGACACACAGACAGACACGGGGTTTGCTCCTTGGGCCAGATTCCAGTCTTGGAAGCATCAAGGTTCTTCTTCTTGCCCAGCCACTCTCGCTCAGCCAGTCCTTGCTCTGTGAATGCTCACTCCAGAATAACTGCCTCACTTCCCTTTCCAAGCAGATTAAGGGGATCTGAATAAAGCACTGGAATTCCAGAGCAAACCATCAAAGCTCTCTGCCAAAGAGAAAAACAACTATTTAAAGTTCATCCCCAGTTTTGGCCAAAATAAGCTCCCTGTGGGGAAAAGGTCTGCGACAGCTGGCAGTGACCTAGGGTGGCTACAGAGGTGCTGCCAGAGGAGCTGCACAGCCCCTTCCCAATGCTTCAGAGGTGGATTAGAACGGGAAAAATTAGGAAGAAGTCATCTTCTCACCCTGGGAACATGAAGGTCATTCACTGCCAACCAACACATCAAAGTGCAGTGGGTCTATGTGAGAAATTCCTTCCGTGTTTAAGATGCCTCCTAAATATGAACCTAATAAAAAATTAACTTGGTAGCCTCACAATTATCAAAGAAACATTGTCAAAAGCCAGATCCAAAACAAATGGCTGAAAAACATATTCCAAACTATTCTTCTTCCAGATCATGTGCCAAGGACTGCGGCTGAAGTGGGGCTGGAGCAAAAATACCAAAGCAAACCGATTTGGAGTTGACATAGTGTATTGTGAATTACTTCTCAGCTTTTCTACATCTAAGAGAGCATGAAATGATCGGCCATACAGTGGAACACTTTAATATACAATTGATTACAGAGCCGCAGATAATACGCGTTGGATCTATATACACACAGAGCTTAATATTTCACAGATACAACTTTTGTCCATCTCAGGTTTGTCCACGAAGCATTGGCAGAGTATTTACAGTGAGGCTGCTGCGAGGAAGCCCCGTCCCCCGCAGAGCCCCGGGCGAGGCTGCCCCAGCAGTGGGTGTAAACAGAGAGGTTCTCTCTTTCTGCAAGGGAGAGACAAGGTGGGGAACATGGGCTGTGCTGGGCAGGAGGGAAAGGAACCAGAGATATCAGGAAAAAATCACGTCCAGCTAACCTGGAGACTTCAAAACACTTAATTTGCCTTTCAAAAAATTAAATTTTAACTGGCAACTGTTCTCAATTAATTTTCAATTCATAAATCAATAATGTTTCAATGGCATTTTCAATTAATACTTTTTATCCATCTATATTTCTGTCCATCCCCGTGTGTGCTTGAGCAAGGACAGGGAGTGCTGGAGTCCTGGGTCAGTGCTGAGGCAGCTTCTCAAGGGGATGCTCGGGGCTCTGTGCTGGCTCCCAGGCTCACTCCCTGCCCTCGGCAAACCAAAGCCAACCCTGGTTTCAGCTGATGTCTCCAAAAGGAATCTCTCTTGGGTTGTTTGTAATCTGGTACCACCACCCTCATCACCCAGTGATGGCTCATACAGGGGGATGTATAGGTGTCACTGTGCGGACAGAGGGCGGGCAGACCCAACCCCAACCCCAACCCCAACCCTTATCCCCATCCCCATCCCCACTCGGTTCTGGTTGGACACAGCGCTCCACTTTTTAGCGCAGGCTTTCAGTAACCACATGAAATTTGCCCCCATGAGAAAAGCAAACCACAGGCAGGAAGGAAAGTGCCTTTACCAAGGTGTCCACGGACCTGCTGCACAGAGCAGGCAGCAGGACACTGTCCAGGAGCAAACCTCCCCAGAGCCTGGGGCACAACTCGGCTGCAGGAGCTGCTGCTGCCCAGGCACTGCTGTGGGACCTACACGGCAGCTCCTCCACTGGTCCACCCTTCCCAGCATTTACATCCCTGCCTCGTCCCCCTCAATGCCCAGGACTGAAAGGCCCTGAGGGTGGGAAAGAAGGAATCCAGCCCCTGCCATCAGCAAAGACAACATTTTATGCTAAGTTAAGAATACTGTTTCATGGAAAGAAGGAGCTTTCCCAAGCAATACAACACCTAAAGCTATCCTGCCAGCAATGGGGAATGAGGTGACTTTCCTGAGAGCACAAGGGGGAGGCTTGTTTACCTCTTCCTGGGGAACTGGGTGAGGGTGGCCAAGATCCTTGTAATCTTTGGATACCATTGCCGCCTCCTCACAAACTGGAGACGCTCAGAAGGAAAAATTCCCAAATACTCAGCGCAAACTCAGAACTGTGTTTCTTGTCTCAGCAGATGTCGGAGTTGTTAAGGCTCTTGGCTTTAGAGTTTATTACTTTGGAAGTTTAAAGCTGTATTTGCAGTAGGATGTAAGAGATCTCCGTCTCAGCATATATATTCTAGATCTCTGTATCTCAGCAAGGGCTCTGAAACTAGAAGCAATGAAATGGGGGCGAGGGTCACTCTGGCAACTGTGGGCTCCTGGACACCTGCAGGGGCTGTGCAGTGGCCAAACCCCGGCACAGAGCAGAGCCGGCAGTGCTGCCACCCCCTCCTTTGGACACGATGGAGTGGTACAGCCAACGCTGGAAACCAACCCTAAACGCACGCCTGGGCTCACCTGCTAAAGGCAAAGCGTCAGAGTCACTGGAGAAGCATTTCCCCCAGGCACAGCTGCAGATGGAGCACATGCCGTGTCCTTCCCTGCCCTCAGTTAAACCTCTCAGCTCAAACCAATAGAAACCATGTTCAGTTCCAAACTAACAGAGAGCTGATGCACTAAGGTAGAAACAAGCAAAGACAAGAGTAACTGAGGGAGGAAAAGAAGGAAAAACTTGAGAAAGTTGCTTTGTTTTACTCCTCTGAAGGAGGATTTGAGAATTGATGACCAGATCAGTGACATGCAAGTGGTGGCAGTGGCTTACACCACAATCCAGCAATCAGCTGGATGACAAATTGGTCGGGGCATCACTGATGAGAGCGGGAACTTAAAATTTTACTGACTGTTCCCAGCCATGACCTTCTCTGCAGTTCTTCAACTCGGTGAATACTGTAATTTCTGGACATTAAAATCCATCACTGGCATGGAGATGCCCCAAAGGCTGGAGCCCCTCTGCTCTGGAGCCAGCCTGGGAGAGCTGGGGGTGTTCACCTGGAGAAGGCTCCAGGGAGAGCTCAGAGCCCCTTCCAGTGCCTAAAGGGCTCCAGGAGAGCTGGAGAGGAACTGGGGACAAGGGATGGAGGGACAGGACACAGGGAATGGCTTCCCAGTGCCAGAGGGCAGGGACAGATGGGATATTGGGAAGGCTGTGAAGGTGGGGAGGTCATGGCACAGGCTGCCCAAAGCAGCTGTGGCTGCCCCTGGATCCCTTGAAGTGTCCAGGGCCAGGCTGGACAGGGCTAGGAGCACCCCGGGATAGTGGAAGGTGGCCCTGCCCATGGCAGGGGTGGAATGGGATGAGCTTTAAGGTCCCTTCCTACTCAAACCGTTCTGGGATTTTGTGAAATTGTTGCAGTGAGCCAGAAATCAGTGAGAGAATGGAGCAAGCCACACCAAGGCTGAGACAGGAGAGGCTGACAGCAGCCTCGGGGCCATTCCAGAAGTGTCAAACACCAACGATGGCTTCCTCAGACACTGATCTCCAGCGTGGAGACAGGAACATGGGGCAGCTCCTAACAAGAACATCAAACTCCAGCTCTGGGGCACTGTGTGGGAAGACGCTGGGCACCTGCCTCCTGCAGCCTTGGGCTGGGCAGCTGGGTTAGGGCAGCAAATGTTTAGCAGCTACAAGGAGGGACCAGGAAAAAAAAAAAAAGTTTTAAGTATCTCCCACCAATCTGTTTTGTCCAAACTAATCTTCCCTCTCCCAAGCCAATATTGACTCCCGAAGGCAAGGAGCAAACAGTTCTGTACATGTTGTACAGCACAGGCCCTTATCAGGGCTGAGACAGAAGTTCAGTTCACATCAGAAAGACTTGAGTAAGATTTTACACAGAATATCTCTGTTTTTTTTCTACCAGAGCTTTACCCAGTGTCTGCAAAGCACCTCAAACCTCCTCCCTATGGCACCCTAAGACAAGACACACTCCATCGGTTTTATTTTCTCTTTCAAACTCCACTGAGCCTGATGTTTGATTTTAAATGAACTCTTTAAATAAGACAAAGTCAATAAGCTCCTGGTGTCTGACTTCCACCAATAAAACTCTCTGGACAGAGTTCAGAGAGTGGTGTTAATGCAGATATTAATAAAATCAGCCCATTTTAAGGCTCTCTGGTCCCGTCCCCGCCCCCCCGCTGAAAACAGGGACAGAGCTTGGGAAGCTGAGGCTGTGCTTCAGACCTGAGACACCTTCCTGTACAGCACACCTGGACACACAGATCAGCCCTTGAAAGCACCCAACAGCCTGTGCCACGTTCCCTTCTCCTCTCCCTGATCCCAGACCTGGAAGCACATTACCATATGGAGCCAAACCATGACACCGTGCCCTATGCACAGCTCTGCACTGAAACACCTTCACACCATGGCAGCACTCCAACACCTCCAGGGCCTGCAGGAGTTGGTGTGCAATGGTTACTCATTCCAACTTTTTGATAGGATTTTGCAGAATCCCACTGCCACTGCTTGCACAGTTCAGTCTCAGCAACAGCAAACAGCAATTCAAGTTTTACCCCAGGAAACAAACCAAGGACTGCTACAGCCTGCAGAAAGAACTCAAAAGGAGAAAAACTTTTGAGCAATGACTTTCCTGCCCAAACTGATGTTCCACAAGCAGCCAGTCAAGTCTCAGCATTACTCTGAGACTTCAACTGGCTTTTCTCAGCTGCCTGGGCATTGAGATGGCAGCAGTGTCATGGCACTGGCTCACCCCTGCACCTCCACTTTGGCTGTTCCCACACGCAAATCATTCTGTACTTACAGTCAAACCACCCCTGTGGCATTGCCAGCAATCGGAAAAATCACATCAATAAACAACAACTGCATTTTAAAATTTAATTGTTACATTAACTGCAGGGACATGCCTCTTCTGTATCTTCTGTCACCACCACGAGGACGAAGCTGCAGCTGTGACCAGACAAACAGACCAAGACATCAAAGCAAACACACTCTCCCCATTCCTCAGGACACACAGAGGCACCAGCAGGGACAGCAATGCCTGGAGCTGTGACAGCTCAGGCGCTGCCATGCAATAAGGAAGACACAGGTTCCCAAAGGTGAGAAGCGGGGAGGCAACAGCCACCTGTGTGTCCCATCCGAATGAGACCACAGCAGGGGAGAAGGGAGAAAACAAGGTCTTTAAATTTGGCAGAAACCCCCCAAGCCAAGATGCAGACTTAAACAGCCAAAGGCATTACAGCCAACCTCAGGCACCCTCAGTCTCTTGAGATGTGACATGAAGTGACTTAATTGCTCCCTTGCAACACTTTTTGCTGTATTTAAAGTTTTAGAAACAGGTCAGAGTTAGCAATTTTAAAATGCCAGAAGCCCTAAAAACTTGGCCTTTTACTCAGGAATAAACTCCTTTTTAGCTAAAGCTGCTATGGGTACAGGGTTTGGTTTGGAGCTCCCTTCAGTTTTGCTCTGGGCACCTCCTTATTGTGTTCTAGCCCTAAAGGAAGAGTATCCAAATACTTAAGGTTTTTTTGTAAAGCCCTTGGGGAATTCATCCTCTCCTCCCCTCATTCAGTCACTCCTGGGACACAGCAGGAGCCACAGCCAGATAATGGCACTGTCCCACCTTGCTCGCAGCACTCACGTTACCTCCAGCAAAGGGGAATGGCCCCAAAGCCTGGGAAGTAACAGGCAAATCCATCCTTCTCAAAATCCTAATGCCAGAAGTCAATCAATGGGAATGCCATTTACCTGGTTCTCAATGAGAAATCTCTCACAGGAGCAGCAGGGAGGAAAAGCATTTTGGTGTTTTAGCAGCAGACTGAGACCTCACTGCTGACAATATTCTGTGCACTCCTCGTCGCTGCACTCCTGAGCAGGCGCTGCAAATGGCAGAAGGCAACACGGGGCTCCCAAACACTCAGCAATCTCCCCAAGCTCCTTCTCTGCACAATTTTTAAATCACTGCCATTAAACCATTGTAAGGATCGGAAGTACAGCCACACATGGATTGTCCTTGTGGAATAAACCTCTGGGGACCCAGGCAACCCCGCCATGTTCGCTGACAGCACAGCTGGCAGCACAAGCACACACACCACAGGGGTGTGAATGCAGTGAACTTTGCCCGTGGCCTCCCACCAGCACACACGTGTCAGGAATTCTGCAGCAGAGCCGCACAATGCTGCCAGAAACGCACCCGGAGTCATTTCTGTGTCAGGACAAATCTTCGGAGGTGTAAAGGGGTGAAGGTTCAGCTCACACAACACAAACAGGTAGCTCCTTGCTCCTCATGCCTGGAAAATCTCCCCCTCCAAACTATCCATGAGAACTGAACTTCTTGATTTGGTTACTACGCAGCATTAGAGAGATTTATCCCCCAAGAGCCCTGCAGCCCCAGCTGTGGGATCCTTGCTGCTGTGCTGGCAATGAGCAAACAGGGCACCGCTGGCCACCCATAATGACCCTTTTCCCAATCCACAGTTAAGGCAGAGTAACATCGCCGGCAGTTCCCCGAGTAGACAGCAGCCCTCCATTTCAGAGTCCACCACTGCTCCTGTCCTCAGCTGCTTAGTGCCAGCAGAGAGAGGCCTTGGTGGGTTTGGGGTTTGGTATTCGGATGTTCCCATAAACCCAGCGATACTCCCGCAGCCCCACACCATGGCAGCATGGGAGCCTTGTGTACTTTATAGGTTGGAGGAGGAGGATTTTGCATCCCGAAGTGCTTGAACAAGGAAGAGGAAGGTGCTTTGGGTCCGGGGTCCCATTCGAACACCTTTTCCTTTTGGGTTTAACCACAGGGTACGAACCTCTCCCAGGGTGCAGGGCTGGGGCTGCAGGAGGTTTGGTTATTGTGCAGCGTCTCAAGGAGCTGGCGTGTCCCCACTGAGCTCTGTCCTTGCAAACAGCTGAGCAGGGAGAGAGCAAGGATGGGCAGGGTCTATAAAACTAGGAGAAAGAAGTGACAGGGAGAAAGGCTGGAGCAACTCTGAGACAGTAATATAACACTAGAAGGCATGTAAACAATTCTGGATCATGTTAGCTCCTTGACTGTAGGGAAAGGAATACTGACACCTTAACGGAACCAAGAACCCCAAAAATGGTTTCAGGAATACATTCTTCGGATGCAAGAGGTATTTGCAGAATTACCTGAAAGTTGGAAGTGCAACCCACTATGGGGAGGGGGGAGTTGTAACCTAGGGAGAAGGAAGCTGCTGGAAACCTGCGCACTCACAAACACCTCATACTGCTGCTCACCAGGAACAGCCTCCAAACAGGCAACAGCATCTGTGGCAGAGGGATTTGGGGGTGAGGATCCCCTAGTTTGTTGTGTGCTGGCAGATTGAGCGAGGAAGATGAATTCTGAGCAGCTTTCCCATCAAATGGAATACTGATGTGCATAAACAGCAGCTTTTGCAGGACCAACGTGCAGAGTCCTGTTTAACGGAGATCCAGAAATCCCACAGATTCACATCTGACAAAAGCTTCAAGGGCTCTGTGCTGAGATGGATCTCTAACAGCTGAATAGGAACTCCACAATGGATACATTTATTACTCATACCCCAAAAATCACATGGGGATAAGAAGAAGAATCAATATAATATTCTGACTCAAGTTCACATGGAAAGACCCAGAGCCCCCAGCAACACGCAGCCAGTGCAGCACGGCCTTTCCCCAGCTCTTCCCTGGCTGATCACCTTCTTTTGGGCATAAAAATCCTTTCACTTTATTTGGTGTCAGAGGGAGCTGGCTGAACTGGAATAGCTGAATGGTCGATATGATCCACAGCAGGGCACCAAACGCCAGTGAGGGAGGTGGTGGAAGCATGCAGAGGACAGACTGGCACAGCCTAAGCCCTCCATCCCACAGCTGCCTCTGTGCCAGCAGCTCCTGCACTCCCGCAGGCCTCCGCTCCCAGGGACCTGCACGGACTCATCCACAGGACTGGGAAATGATTGTGCTTCTCAGCTCACTACAAGGACTCTTTTTCCTATTCCTGCTTTCAGTGGCAGGCAGGGAGCACGCTGTTCTCTTCCCTGATGCAAAAGCACAGTGCGTGTGTGGGGAAAAATCCTGAAAAATATTGTGCAGCACCATTGGTTCAATCCAGAGGGAAGCTGGGATACTCAGCTGTGTTTGGTGGCTTCCAAAGTGTCACCAGCTTGGAAACAAATATTGCCAAAGGTAACATCCTCACAGTGGTTGGTAGTTCAAAGAGGCTCAAACACTGTCTTATCACTCCCATTAAACCCATGAACAATTAATTTCTCCCGGTCCCTTCCGCACACAAAAATTCCCAAATGAAATTTAAAAAAAAAACCCAAAACCCAAACAGGAATAAAATAAATAAATAAATAAAGGCATTCCCAAAACATTTATTTTGCTTCTCTCTCTCTCTCCAATCAGCTCGGAGACACTGATGTCACCTACCTTTGCCCACTGAGCTGCGCACGGAGTCGGGAGCCCTGAACTGCAGCACTCCCGCGGTCTCTCCTCTGCTTCTGGAAACCTGCTCCCAGAGCTGGTGCTGTCCCAACCCTCCTTCCATTCCCACGTGTCAGTAACTCATTGGCTATATGGAAAAGAAGTGTATCCAAAGCACACGATGGCACATGGAGGCTGCAGAAAGCATTGGGAAAGGAGAACAGAACGACAGCAGCTGTTCCTCCTGCCCTAACTAAAAGCTGAGCCACGGCACAACTTCCCCTCCAGCCCGACCCAAAGTCGTGTCACCCCTCGCCCAGACATTCTCGTGGTGCATTACTGGCACTTTATAGCAGTCTCATATGGTAGATACATGCACATGTCTGTGTGTTACATACAAAAGGTCTGATAACAGTAAAACATTGTTCCGAGAGATATAAAAAACCCAAGGAGTTGCATTAGCCAAAAAAAGTGTTTTGTGAGAAACAACAATAAAAATTATATAACCACAGCTTTTTTTTTTTCTTTAAAATTAGATAAATACCCAAAGCTATGATTTCACTTGGGGCCTCTGTACCTTGACAGGGAGTCCAATGGAGTATATCTGAAGGCACTTAATATCCTCTACTCAGCTGTAAGGTGGTTGCACAGGGAGCTGGGGAGCTTGGGATGTGATTTGGGGCATGGAGGAGAGAGATGGATGAAAATAAGCCCTGAAGAGCCATGATCCACACAGCCCCAGGCGCCGAAATGAACACAAACGTACAACCCAGGTGTGGAGAAGGTCTCTCTTGAAAAAAGAAAACTGCCAATTGCAAAAGTCTGTGTGTTTCTATGGACAGAGCACTTCATGCAACTCTGACAGTTCATCATACACTCTTAGAGATATTTAGCTTTGTCAGTTCATTGACCTCCTCAGTCCCCGCTTCCTCACAGTCATCCTTCTCCACGGCTTGGCCAAACCTGCACCCCTCCTCTGCCTTTGCCACGTCTTGCTGGAGATTCTTGGCGGAAGGAAGGATGTCCTTGGCTTCTGAGTTATCTGTGCCATGGGCTATCTTATCAGAATTCTGTACAGAAGGCACCAGGTTGGCAATCTCATCCGTTGGAGACCGCCCAATGCTGCCATCCACTTGAACCCGAATGTCTGGAGATATGGACAACTGGTGATGTGGCACGATCCCGTTGTCCATGCATTTGGGGTAAAGGTAGGTCTTCATCTGACCCTTCCCCTTCACGTTGACCGTCCCCCTGTAGTCAAAGTCATACCCCATCTTGTTGAGGATGCGGTAGCTCTCCTCACTCACCTGTATGCGGCACTCGACGCCGGTGGTGTCCATCCTGCTGGCGATGTTCACAGTGTCCCCCCAAATGTCATACAACAGCTTGGTGGTGCCGATGACCCCGGCCGTCAGGGGGCCGTGGTTGAAGCCGATCCGGAGCTTAAAATTAAACCACAGCATGTTGTTGTTGAAGTCATCCACCACCCGCATCATTTCTTTGGCAAATTCAAAAAGGGTCTGCAGGTGCCCGTGGGGATGGCTGCTGTCCTGGCACTGCGAGGTGTTCAGCCCCGACGCCGCCATGTAGGTGGCCCCGATGGTTTTGATCTTCTCAATGCTGCTGTAGTGGGGTTTGCTCAGCAGCTCGTCGAAGTCCCCAATCAGTTCATTCAGGACTCTGTAACACTCCTTGCCGCCCTCATAGTTCTCCTCGTAGAACTCGCTGAAGTTCACGATGCTGGCAAAGATCACCCCGCCGCTGTCGTGGTTTTTGGAATAGCTCTGGGACACCTTCAGCTGCTCGGCCACATGGTAGGGGATGATGTTCCTCAGCAGCCAGTCAGCCTGATCCCTCATGCTCTGGATCTTGGTGCGGTGCAGATCAGCCTCCACGTCCCCGTGGTAGTGCAGCCGGTAGCTGACCTCGAACTCCCGGTTCAGGAACCACACCAGCAGGAGCAGCAGGAAGGACACCAGGACCACCTCCTGACCGATCAGCTCCGCTGGCCTCTTCGTGTCACTCGGCACCGAGCTGTTGCACGGGCTCTTCCTGGAGCTGCACAAAAGGGAGAACACACAGGTGCACTTAAAGTTAGGGCACTGCCATCCCTGCTTCACAGTTAGAAATCCTCTGCTGGAAAAGGAAGTGTGGGAAGTGCAGTTACATACTAAATTATAAAATATGTATTGAGAACTTCATCTGCTGTTAAGAAAATGCCAAAGAATTAATTTAATTCTTAAACTCACCGAGTACTTCCTTAAACCCACCAATTATTTCCTTATCATCAGGTTCAGTGGCACAGAAGTTGCCCAATCCTGTTTTAAGGATTTCACCAAGGAAACAGTTATCATTGTATCTAAATATGTAACTAAAAGCACTGCATGTAAATATGTACCTGTGTGTATGTTTAGGTATCTGAGTACACTGAATGTCTGTACAGGGAGTGTGTGTGAGTTTTGTGGAATTTATCTATTTTTGTATTTTTTATTACCTCCAATACTCAGAACCACCTGCTTTACACTGCAGTGCCTTTCCCTGGACTTCTCATCAAGGACCAGGAACCTTTGCCATACATCTTTAATGCTACATGCAAAGGATTTGGAAGGAGATAACCCTGCACAAGACACACCATGGAGAACCCCCATGGCAGGGGTTGGAACTGGATGAGCGTTAAGGTCCTTCCCACCCAGCCCAGCCTGTGGTTCTATGAACTGCATGGAAGTGGCGAACATGGAGCTCTGTGCTGACATCTTTTTTATGATAAAACCACTGAAGCTCTTCATGGTGGAGACAGAAAGTTTCTCAAAGTGCCGAGATTACATAAAATAATCAAAAATTCCTGTCTGCCATAGATTGGGAGCAATATTTCAGATCCTTTTGACACTTCGTCGCCTGCCTGTGCAGATTATGAGGCGCTGATGGAGCAGCTGCCAGTGCCAAACCCTGAATGAGGAGACATCTGCACTCCCCGAGCTCAACTTTCTGGAGAGATGCAAAGACACAAAACGAATCTGAGACGGCCCCACCTATGCAATCCCACAAGTGAAGGCTAAACCCAGACAGCTTGGCACACAGTCATTTCTGCAGGGATCCAACTGCATTTTTGGGATAAAATTATGCCAAAGCTTAAGGTTTGATATGAGCAGACATGCACTGAAGCTTTTCAAGTTAAGAGATAATTTGAAAAGGGAAAGCATCACATCAACGTTTCTCCTGGAAAGCCAGAAAGTAATCCATACTCAGCACCTGCCTGCATTTCTCTGGGAAGGCCGGAAAGGATTAAAATTCAGAGCACAAATGGAGCAACAGCTCAAGAAGAGAAGGCTGAATTTGTTTCTGTAACATATGAAAACATTTCTCAGTTCATTTTGTTGCTTCATGTCCATGGGGGACAGGTTTCCACTTTGGAAATATTAGAGAACTGAACTTTATTACAGGCACAGTTTCTTTTTCTGAGTTTCATTCTCAAATATTTGATTGACAGAAAGGTGTGATGAAACAAAACCACAGCACAGCTGTGAGACAGATGAATGTGCCCTATCTCCAAAAACATTTCTCTGTGCCACAGTCTTTGTATCTATTCACTTTTTTCACAGAAAGCCTACAGGGAATGAAGTTTCCTGTGAGTGAAATATTTACAATACAGACTGTGCACGTTGAATTTCAGAATAAAGATAAGACATATTACATTGGAAATTACTTCTTTTGTTTTCTACCATAAATATACTTCTCCCAGGAGAAGTGAAGGTATATTCACTTTATTCCCCTCTTCACAAGGGGACCATGAAAGGAGAAGATATTCCAGCTCAAAATAGGGCCCCACCATCAGGTTCCTGTAACTGCTGTACCAAGGCATTCCTTCCTCCCTTATTCTCCACAGAACCTCTGTTATGAACCTGTTTATTTCCTCCATTGGAAGACAAGTCAGAGACTAAGGCAAAGTCATGGTTTAGTGGCACCCTTGGCTGGGTTAATGGTTGGACTGGATGATTCCTGTTGGTCCCTTTCAATTCAGGATATTCTACGATTCCCTGATCTTGCAGGTCTTTTCCAGCCTAAATGGTTCCATAATTAATGACTAGAAGGGAACAATTCCTGAAATACAGCCCCTGATACCTATTTCACAGGTGGCAAAATACCCTCCCAGCTTGATGGGCTTATAAAACAAAATGAGGGGAGGCTAGATAAGAAAAAATACCTTGGAAAATAAGATGCTGGGGAAAGTGAGAAAGGAATGTCGGTTAAGGAGCACGATTCTGGCTCTTTTCTGAATCTGAGTTCATTATTTCATGTATCTTGTGGGCAGAGATCTGTGAAAGGATCTGAGCAACGATTATGTTACTCCTCTGAGAGTACAAGTTTGATCCAGATAATCCGCTCTAAAATCAGACATTCCTGCCACAGGGATTTATTTAAGTCATTAAAGGCTTTTTATTTACAGTTTGTTGTACAAAACACTCCTCAAAGTACTTTAACTCCTCTCACTGGATCGGGGAACATCACAAATGTTACATCAGGAAGAGTGGAAGGCAAGATCTGCCTTTTGGGAAGGATCTGCCTCCCAAATTCCTGGGAGCTCTCCATGAGCTGCTCAGCATGGCCTGACCTTGTTGGCCACGTGGGCTCCAGCCCTGAGATCTGCATGTGCAGGGAATGGCTCACTGTGCACTGACCTCATTCCATTAACAGGGCTTGTATCCCAAAAAGAAGGTGCAGGGGCTTCTCCAGAGCAGACATTTTTATCGTGACTTTTATTCAGTATGGAAAGCCTGATCCCAGCCTGAAGGAGAGAGCAACTGCCCCCTCCTCATTTGGAAATCCAGCCTGTGGATGTTGCAGTGACCAGGCTAGAGGACCTACAGGGCTCTAAATCACCTCCCGCAGGCAGCAGCCGTGACCTGGAGTCACCCCTTTGAAAAAAAAGAAGAAAACCCCCCCGCACCTCTGACAGAAAGGATCAAGCCCCCTCCTCAGTCCTTCTCAATTCTACTTTATATGAGGTGCTGCAGCAGAAAACTGATTTTAAAAGTCATTCAAATTAAAATCTCAAGCTGAAGATGTTTCTTTAACTCAAGCTGGTGAAGTGCTGCCTGGCACAGCCCCCTCTCTATTAACTTGGCACCTCCATCCAGGCTGTGAACATGGAACAAGTGAGACTCCAGAGACAGAATCTCCTTTGGCTTGATCACAAATCATATAGATAATGGCTTTCCACTTCGATTTTTGGAGAGCCAGTTTGCTTCTGAGCCAGTAACCCCTGTTTGGATTTGGATATCCTGCTATATGGAAAGAGGATGCCTCTGCCTGCTAAACCTGAGAGAGGAATGCAAAGGAGGAACGGTGTGGAAAAGGGGATAAAACTGCTGCTTTCCATGAAAAATGTGCAGTGGATGCCTACAAACTCTTCCCTACAACCAAGTGATTTCATCTTCCACTCAAGCGTCCAATCGCTGTTCCCCCCTGAGCAGCCACACTAGCAGTCACAGAAGTGACACATCCCACCTGCTCTGAGGTGAGGAAGGAATGAAAATGAGAAATATTTCCTGCTTAAAAGACAAAGTTCATGGTTGTATCCTTTGGGCTGAAGAACTGGGCTGCCTGGAAAACAAGGCAAACTCCATATTTTTATTTATGGACATGAACTTTGTGCTAAGACTTCATTACCATTACTACTGTCTCTCTTCCCAGGCAACATTAATATTATCTCTATTCTTGATCAAGGAAAGGGAACAACCTCATTAAAGTTTGTTTAGCTCTCTCAGAACATAGGAAAACTTTTGTGGTGAGTGGAATAACCAAGGAACCTGATTTATTTAATTCTGGCAGAAAGGTGCAGCAAAAAATTTTGTTAGGCTAAGACAGTTTCACCTTTTCATTAGTCCATCACCAGAAAAAAGGGGAATTTCTGTACTCTAGAAATGTGGTATACAATAATATACAGCAAGAGAGCCCTGAAAAAGAAGCTAAATTCTGTTTAATGGTAGAAACAGAGTAGGATGAACTCCCTTTTTTCTCTTTTAACTTCCAATACTTGTTAATGTACAAGTTTGGGCAGGGTCAGGGGAGCTCGACCGAAGGGCAGTGCTGAGCAGAATTAGCACATGGGTCTTCCCCAGCTGAAGGAGCACAGACAACATCTCAATAAAAAGTGAGAAACGAGGTCTAGAAATGTTCAATGAGTGAGATATTTTGGTCACTGCCTTATTTGGCCCTTAAATCACAGGCCAGGCTCGGCAAAGGAGGCACAGCTCACTCCACACCTGCTCACAGACACACCTCCAATGGTTTGGTCTCTCACCTTCATTTGTCAGGAGTCACACACTTATGGAAGAAAAACATTTGTAGGAAAACAATGCTTGACAGGTGATCTTTTCACAGATTTCTGTCACTGAGGGGAAGACCCACTTGTCAATGATTTAAGGCAGGATGAATTATTGATCAGTGATTAGCAGCTGGCCAGGAGCTTGCTGAGCTGCTGGAGAAGAGGTTTGTAATTCAGAGCAGCACAAAAGCTTTGGTAATTTCACAAAATAACAATAAACCACTGAGGATCCAAACTTGGGCTGATCCTAAGACACTTTTGGAGTGAGCACCACATTTTTAGTATTTTGTTCATTGCCTTTTCAGCAAGCTCCTGCAGTGTTCTTGTTTACAAACAAAAAAACAAACAAAAAGCTGCCTCGGTTCTTCTGGCTTTAAATTTCCATTCTGGTTTTAATGAACTGGAATTCTCTTATGAAAATGAACTTCTCTTTTATGAATCAAAACCCATGTTAGAAAAGCTGAAGTTGCCCAAACCCCAACACTGACTCCTAGGTGAAGAAATACCCAAAAAAGCACAGTTCCCATCCCTCTGTATGAACCCTATGTGTTTTCTAAACTACCATAGCATCCGTGGAGATGAAAGTTATCAGAAAGTAATTTTGTTTTGACACATCCTCCTGGCGAAAAGCAAGATGCTCCTGAAAACCCCTCTTAGATGCATTACCAAGTCACACATCCACAGTTCAATCAAATCCAACATGGCCCAAATATTGTCCCCAAATTTGCAATTAGCAAACGCAGACTTGTCTAATACCAAAGACCAGTAAAAACAACTTAAAAATGGTATTGCAAAACTAGCAATAAACCCACGAGAAACTCAACACTGAAATAATCAGAGTGAATCCTTAACACGTTTAAGGGGCTATTAATAACCCAGGAAGGGATTTTTGTTTACTTTGAAAGTGAGAGGGCTAAAGTTTCCTTTGCTCTCAGTTTTACGACTCCCTGCTCTGCCCAGGAGAGGTGACAGCCAGGCCCAGACTGTCACGGCCCATGCTGGGAAGGCACCTGGCTGCACATCAGCTTTTCCAGTGGCACCGCCCCCACAGCAGGGAATTCTCACCTGCCCAGCTGTGAGAGCATCCAACTCACACTGCTTCTGAATGGTGCAAACCAGCCAAGGAAATCTAATCAGCAGCTTGTGGTGGACAGATAATGCTCTGAAAACTGCTGCTACTAAAAAAACAGATGCTGTTTTAAATAGCTCCTCCATAGTTCTATTTCCTAGAAATCCAATTTAAGGAGAAAATAGCATTACATAATTCTGTGACTGCAGCACCAGCCCTGATGAGTTTTGGCCATACCCAAGTCATCTGTAAAGGAAATTATGTACTTGAGGAGCTTAAACACAACTTGCTGAACCAATTTGTGGAATTTCCAAGTTATTACTGTGAATGCAAAGTTTTGCTACATATAATTCACTGAAAATGTTTCTATCCATAAACATAAAGATGGTAATTTTTATATAAAGCTTACCTAAAGTTCTGTGCCAAATCTAGATGAGGAGTTTCCATGGCGCTGAAATGAAAAAAGCACTGGTTTCAGAGGGAAAGTTAAAGCAATAAACAAACCATCCTGCAGCATTTCAGATAGAATTTTAAACTTCTCTATTACGCAGGCCAATTACTGCACTGCACACCTGATCAGCTTCACACAAACTTTGTCTGAACATGACTTATCTGCTTGGAAGAAGGAACCAGCCAGAGATGCAAATCCCTGTGAAGGGAAACTGGAACTTCATGATGCCTGGAACAAGTAATTGTTAAGCAATCCCATCTTACCCGGGAAATGGGGAAAAGCAACCCCAGAACTCTAAGACTCAGTTATGCTTTCATCTTATCTGAGCACACAGAACAAAGTTTACAAATAAAACACAAAAAACAAAACCCTAACCCCTCCAAAGAAAAAGAAATGCCAAAAAAACCCCAAAACAAAGCAAAAACCAAACCCTAACACAGAACCAATTTTTGAAGATGTCATTAGAGAAAATAAGTAGTTAAAGCACTTTTTGTAGTTACTGGTATTACAATTCCTCTACTGCAATCAAGTATCAAGAGAGTAGCAAACTCTTAGGATTAGTTACAACTAGAAAAGGCAGAAAACTGCAGAATGGATCTGTCTGTGGTGCACACAAGGCTGCAATTACCACTGTGACAAAATATTATCATAATCATGATTAAGAGAGGAATAAAAAGATGATTATTAATGAACAGATGCTATGGGTTTCACTAACTACATATGTATTACTTTTGTTCAGGATCAATTCCATCAATCACCTTTTCAGACCTGCAGTTGAACAGCTCTAGATGTTAATAGGTATAAGGGGTGATTTTTATTCTCCTTATTTTTCAATACAAAGTCAATCAAGATTAAAAGACACCACTGAAGGTACTCAAAGAGGGAATTAAAGCTACATACTCACTAAAACATGCATCTGCAAACTCTTTTTGGTTTGTTTGGGGTTTTGTTTTTCATGTTTTTCATGGTTCAGCAGGTCTCTGAAGGAGGAGAGGGACTGACTAATTGAGGAAAAGACCTTGCAAAGTCCATCCCAAGAGAGAGGCTTAAGCCACTGAGAAGTGCAAGTTGATTATAACATTTTGGCAATAGGAGTAGAAGGCTGGAAGGATCCCCTTGACTCTCTTGGCAAGAAAACAGGAGGAGAATTCTGCAAATAAGTTCTCCTTGGGGAAAGTTGCTTATCAGAGGAAAACTGAAAAACTTAAGGTTATTGCACAGAAACTGCATTATCTTCATTCCTCTGGTTCCTGCTATGCAGAGTCCTCTGAAAAGGCAGGAAACTGAGAATGGAACTGGGTATTAGATCCCATCAGATCCCATTAAATCTAAGCACCTGCCTTCCACACTGGAAAATGCATTGAGGAAGGAGGTGGAAGAAAAATATGTGGTTCCTAAGGGTAAAAATAAATCCAAAGGGGTGTTGGGGAGCAGTTGGGCTCTCTGGCACCACCAAATACCTGGGAAATTCCTTAACAAAATAGATTTTTAAACTAGTGGTGAAAGGGAATTCTGTGGGCCTGGTAACAATAAATGTGTCCTAGAAACACATCAGGGAGGACAGAGTGTCCCACAGGAGAGGGCCTCCTGAAATCCTTAAAAAAAAAAAAAAAAAAGCAGAAATAAAATTATTTAGGTTGAGATGCTGGAGAAAGCCATGGCAGACAGCAAAATCCTGTGCATGAGCCCCCTGTTTCCCTGGGGAGAAGCCCAGATGTGCTCAGCTGCAGCAGCAAGAGCTGTGGGGTGAGGCTCACCTGGCTGGGCACAAGGAGACGTAGAGCAGGATGAGCAGCACTGCTCCCACCACGGTTGCCAGCAGGGACCTCATCCAGGAGCTGAGCTGGCAGAAGTTACAGTACTGCACAATGGTGATGAGAATGGCACAACACATGAACATGGTGTACTGCAACAGAGAGAGAGAGGGGAGTTAACAGCTGCCCAGGGCCCCTCCGCACGTCCACGGTGGCAGGGAGAGGGGGACGGCAGGGACAAGGGTCTAATTCCGCCTGTAGGATGGGCACAGTGAGTGATCCCACGTGAAGATGGACACCTTCTCTTCCAGGAGCGAGAAAACCTTTAGCACAGATGGTTTGTCACCATTTTCCCAGGATGGAGTTTTTTACCACACAGTTATTTCAGTGATGCCCAGTGCCTTCAGCTGACCTTTGCCAAAAGCTCAGTGCCTCTTCTTATTCAAAAAAAAAAAAAGGAAAAAAAGAAGGTAAAAATTCATGGCAACTCCCTCTCCACTGCTGGGGTCAGATCCCATCTGCTTTAAACTGGATACGAAATTCCATTGCATTGAAAATGCAGAATGCAATTTCACCCACCTCCCTGCATTTAGAAACACTTCTCAGAGAACATTCTCACACTGTCCTGTAACAGCTGAATCCAGGTAAGGACAGACCTGCCTTGGTGACAAAAGGCAGCTTCACTCATTGTCAACTCACACTTGGTACACAACCACTTGTGTCAGTTTGAAAGGACAATTTCACATTTTCTGCCCCAAATGCCCCACCTCAAAACCTCTTTTACCTTTCCAAACTTTACTGGATAAAGGAAAGGAAGTGCAGGACAGATGCACTGCCCAGAGCACCTTCATTTCCCCAGGTAGAACCTTATGGCGCTCAAAACTTTCAAGCAGATGTGCCAATTTGGTTTTCCAGGAATATTCATGACCATCCAAGCTAAACCAGAGACTCCACACTCGGATTGAGGAGTTCTGCTCTAGCTTTATGCTGTGTTTTACAGCATGAAATGATCATTCTCTCCCTTTCTCTCTCCCTTTAGGTGTCCTGTGCAGCTGAAGCGCAGACTCTGCAGCCTGGCAGTCCTGTGGCATAACAAACAAGCATGTGATTGAGAGCAGACACAGTGCATGGCAAAAAACCTTACATAATTCACCTTTTTTAAACCACAAGCACAATTGTTGGGTTTTTTTATATTACTCAAAAACGGATAAAAGGAATTTCAGAAGTGACCATTAAAAAGACATAACTTAAACTTACTTTTTTCCCCCCATTTCAGGTCTCCTAAAGTGGCAGAGCACTGGTTCTCACTCCAAGTGATGCCCCCAGCATGAAGCCAGCCTATAGAGGGTCAGGATGTGCTGGATTTTACTATGGATGCATGGCTTTGGAAAGTTTTTTTTTTCATGGCTGTTTTTGTTAATTTTCATTTTAATTATTTTATATCCAGGGAGGGTATAAAATGCTCTGAATTAAAAAAAACTTTGCAAAACCATGTCATAGTAAAGGAGGACACTTACCTGACCCTCTATAGATTGACTCCATTTCCTAGAGCTCCATGAGTGTGGAAACACTGAGCACAAGCCGAGTTGGGACATCTCTTGGAGTGTGAGCCAACACCCCACGACTCTGGAGCACCTGCAAGAGGAAAGAAAGCGAAGTTCATTCTCAGTGTGGTGATGAAAATCACCATTTTACTGCTGCAGCCTGAAGTGTTTCCACTCAACCTGACCTGCTCTATTGAGAACACACTCATAAAGTGGTTCTGACCTTATTTGAAATATTTGGAGAGATGATCAAGGATGGTGATGAATGGGATGGTATCAAAATCAATGGACTGATTTGAGAGATTTGAAGGTTTTCGGCTCCCTTTGGTGTGAGGAAAACATCCCTACAATTAGTTTACAGATAACCATGCAGGGGAAAGACCATCAATAAACTGAATTAACAAAAAAATCAATTTACAGCTTAAAAATTCTTAACTGAAGTTCCAAAAGGTAGAAGCTGCAGAATGATCTTAAGCATGGGATGTAACAGAATGTCAACCACACTCTTCTGTGACTGTGATAACCACGGGATGTGTGTTTAAATCAGCAAGGACCAAAAAATGTGTGGTCACACATTCCCATGGAACAAACACTTCCCAGCACCCAGGAATAAGCTGTGATAAGGAAGGGCGAAGAGGATCTGGTCATTACCTACACCCAGGGCCCTGAAATAGCAAGAGCTTTGTGAAACAGAATTCCCTGAAGATCCTGGAAAGGAAGGATTGCACACTGTGCTACCTAAGACAAACCTGCAGAGAAACAGAATTTCATCTCCAGCTCCAGAAGAACTGTTATTCACAGTTTTCAAGCCTTAATTTTATGCTACAGTTGGCCTTTAAATTAAACTATTCTTTTTCCTCGTCACCCCTGCCCATGACAGGGCTTGGAACAAGAGGTGCCTTCCAACCCTAACCATTCTGTGATTCTATGAATGTTTAACCACTTGTTCACCACTTCGGAACCCTTTTATTAACACGACACCAAATTCCCTGTGCACCTCTGTGTCTGGGCTAAATACGCCAATTTCTTTCCATTCCTTTTCAGAAGGCAGTTATTGCATTCCTTTAACCATTCCCACAGCCCCTGCAAGGACCATTTCTAGATACCAAGTGCTCTCTCCTTTGAGCTCTTCCATCTCACTCTGCAAAGCCAAAACACCCCTCACTAATACTGCTCCTGGTGTTGAGGTTCACTGACACAGTTCCTCTGAATCCAAACTCCAAACCCAGCCCAGGATGATAACCCTGAGATAAACCATTTGCATTATCTCCAGAAAATTCCTGCAGAAGTGCTTGGTCTAAGAGGAAAGAAGGTATCTAAGCAGCAGGAATTTCTAGGTATCCTCTCCTCCTTTGTCTGAGAATTTTCACCATCACTGTGTTTACATAACAAACTGGGAATTCCATCATCCACAAAGCCCCATCCCTCCAAGGGATCTGTATCAAACAGATGTAAAGCAGGAGGGAGGTGGAGGAAGGCGGATGAGCAACAAGCTTTGTTAGCTCCAAACCGACACATTATGGAAGGGAGATCGACAACTTACATGTATATTTGTTTCAAAATCAGAGGTGAAGTGTGAAAAAACTGCAAGAGCTGGGAGAGAAACCAGGATTGCACCGAAAAAGTGTCGAGGCAGCCAGCCAGATATCACCTCCAGGAGACGCTTGGTGCAAGTCATCACCTCCTCCAGGAAGAACGCCATCCTGGAACACAGGAAATCAGGGATCCAGTTAATGGCAGCACAGCTCCTCGTACCTCTTATTTACCTGAAATAATGCAGCTTCAAATCCATCACTTGGGCTCTGTGAGCAACCAAGGTGCGAGAGCACCTGCTGGTGATCGCAGGGAATAACCCAGCCTGGCTGACAGGGCTTGCTCCGGCAAGGAGGGTCAGCAAAGGGAGGGAGAGCCTCGGGATGGCGGCTCTGAGGAAGCAAACTGAAAGCCAAACTTCACTTCCTTGGAAGGTTAAGCACAGGGAAGACTCCTCTCCATTCATAAATAAAGCAGGCAAGGAGAGGGGAAGCTTTCACAAGTTAAAGTTACTGAAAATAACACCAGGAATGTTTGAGGAGCAGGGCAGCTCCAGCACCCATCACACCGCAACCCAAACCAGTTCTCCCAGTTGCAACCAGCCCGTCTGCAGGCAGGCTGCGCTCCCTGTCATTACGGAAGGGGAAGGGGAGCGTGGGCTGCGAGCTGGCAGCCTGGCAGGAGCTGAGCTGGAGGAGCTGAGCCCCTGGCAGTCCAGCTGGCACCGGGCCCGCTCCTCCGGAGCATCGCGCCCAGCTGGATCCCACCGGGAGCGCGGGCAGGAACGGCTCTCGCCTCGAGCTGCCGAGAAAACCACGGCCCCAACCTGTGAAGAGCTGAGGGAGCCAACTGGAAGAGCTCTGGAGAAAAGCTTCCCGGAGATGCTTCTCAAATGAGAGCAGCTCTAATTGCTAAAATGAATAAAGGAAGGTAAAAGGATGCTTAATGCTCAAGGGCATTGCATGGAAAACTAGTATTTATCCACAGAAATAAATCCTTGGGATAACTTCCTTCTCAAAGCTCAACATTAGTCACTTGAGAAAAATTGCAACTGCTGTTCGAGTGCCTAATTATTTTTATGAAGATGTAAAAAGGTAATGTAGCACAGTTAGCTGCATCCAGAGCCATTAATGGGATGTGTGGAATTATCAGACTCAGTTCAGGCAGGTAAGTCTGGACTACAGGGCCCAAACAGTACAGAATTACACCTTCTTTTGGACAGAGATGCTCATAGCCAAAAAGAAAACTAATAACACACACTAAGTATGAAATCCCTAGTCTCCGAAGTCCCAAAAATTATCCCATATCACCTATATCTCTGAAAAGAGAAAAGATATCCACTCATTTTTAACCCTGTTGTCTGAAATACAAGGTTTTATGTGGAATAAAAGCCTGACACAAACAAAGCTGAGTTGAAATTTCTTTATGCCGATTTTACACTCACTCCACACCTTTAAATTGTTTATGAGCAAGATTTTAATTCTCTGGTCTGGAATGCTGTGACTTGACACCACGAGTATTTTGCGAAGCATCAAGAACCCTTCTCTAATCGCACATGTTAAAATCTGTAAATTATACTTAAATTCATGGAAGAAGAGAAATTTGGGAGGATGGAATACACTGTAATTCAATACGAGCCCACGAGAGGGTGCTCACAGATTTGCCAGGCGCCAGTTTAATGCACTTCTATTCACACCACAAATTCTAAACTGTATTCCATCGGAAAACGGAATTTCCAGCAAAGCACTGAAATTTAAAAAGTGGATATAAAAGATTAACAAAAAAGCTCTACAGGGTAAGAACTGGGGTTTCTTAATGGTTACAGATTGTCAGAACTGTCCCTGTGCTCTGCAGCAGCCCCGAGTACATCTGAAATCACCAACTAACTTTCCATCTCTAAAAATAAAGTCCCATTTTCCAACAGCCGATGGATTGGGAATGGCATCTCCATGGCTGAGCTGTGAGTGAGGAAAGGGCAGGGATGGCAGAGCTGTAAGGGGCAGGGATGGCAGAGCTGTGAGCAGGGAAGGGCAGGGATGGCAGGCCGAGGGCTCCCTGAGCACCACGGTCCCTCCAGGGCAGCCTGGTGACACCTGTGCCCACGCTGCCCTGGCTCTCCGTGGCTCCCACCGCGGCTGGCACAGACCCCAGCTCCGTGGCACACACCCAGCCCCGCTCACGTCTCTCACCCCAACCCACACACTCCAGGGACTCCACGTTTTGCATTTTCCTTTTTGCCAAGCCTCCACGCCAGGACAAATTCCTGTGGGAACTATAGCAACAAATCCATGGGCCGAACCCAACGGGTTAATCCCGCCATGAGGACACCGCTTTATTTAGGAAGCTGTGTTTCAAAACGGCAGGTGCAAATTCCAGGGCGATGCTACATTTTCTCCTGATAATCTTTACCTTCTTGCATTGATTTTTTCGGGACGGGATTTATCGCGGAGCTCGGCGCTCCGGAATGAAACGATGGAATTCTCCTCCTTAGCAGTGAATCCAGCCCAATGCTCCCAGCGCAGGAAGTCAGGAGTGCATTAAATCCAGACAGCAGTGAGAGCTGCAGACAGATTTAATGGCTACAGGGCAGTATCAGTAAATAATGCACTGTCAGTGGGCAGCTCAACAGGGCTTAAATGCTGAAGCATCTGAGATGTTTACACAAGCTGGAGTTCAAATTAGTAACTTTGACACAAATGATTAATGGCTAATGGAGACTGTTACCACCATTTCTGTATTTACTGGCAGTTTAAAATCAATTCCCAGAGTTCAAATCAAAAGCTTTTGGCATAGCAGCAATTTGGTGGGATATTAAATAGCAGATGTTAGAAATAAATAAAGGCAAACAGATGACATTGTTCTCCCCAGCATCAATACTCTGTATCAGTCGCGTTAACAGACAGGGTTCATTAGGCTCGAGGGGCAGAAAACAATTTCTGCTCCTGGTCATGAGGAATTTAGGAATATCCAAGTGCTGGTCACAGGGTCTCAGCTGAGGACAGACCATGAGTGGCACCTCAGCAAGGCTGGGAAAGTGAAGTACCAGGAAAAGGACAGTTCTTCAGCCAGACAACAGCACAATTCCCCTTCTACTGTTGGATTACACTTGCTTTCTTCACCCAGCAGATAATTTTTTTTCCTCTCTAGAAAGGTCCTTTTAAGTTAATGAATCAACTGAAAGTGCTCCCACCTCTCACTCTCTTGAACAGGGCTTAACACCCACTCTTCTGCCCTCAACTCTTCACCCACAAGCTTCTCTGAAGCACACTATCAAAAGCAACACATTTTTTGTAAATAAACTTATTTATAAGCAGTTTTACTTGAGGACTAGACATCAAAGTTATCTAGTGAACAAAGCTCCTGTATTTACACTAAATATTGGGCAGCTGTCTCCAACCTGCATTGCTCCTCATACTCCCAAGTGAAATCTCACACATTGTTGTACATTCAATGACAAAGATTTTTTATAAAATACCAGAACATTAGGATCTCTTACACTTCAGCTGAGCTCGTCAAAGTAGCTACATTTCAAGTGGGCAGAAGGACATTCTTCAGAGAACATTTACAGAGGAGATGACATCTTCCACGTGCTCACAAATGAAGCACCAATTTTTGCTTGCAGCTTTATACAATTAACTTTCGAGTGGCTCTTGTGCTAACAGTGGGATCCTCATCTATAGGTACTCCAATAATTTATTATCAGACACTTCAGAGGAATCAAAACATCCTTCTCCCTCATAAGCTTTCCTCCATGAGGACTTCTGCTCTTGCAGAACTCAAGTTTTAAGTAATTTCTCACTGCCCAGGCCGTGACAGAGCTGTGCTCTCCTCTCCCCTCCCACAGCTGGACTGAGGGCTGAGCCACGAGAGCCAAGGGAGCCCTTGCTAGGCTGAGTCCTGGATTTAATTACAATTTAGGCTGATTTAAAGACAGGGTGTTTCACATCATGATAATGAAAATACAATGTGAAACTTAGGCAAGAATTTTCTGGTCTTAAAATAATCCCTTTTCCTGAAATTCTGGGATTGTGCCCAGCATTGTAGTCCAATCTCCTCCCCGAAGATATCTCGGTGGTATTCTGTGATTGTCATTTGGGATGACATTTCTGCACAGGAAGTTCTGCACCGTTTCTGTGCATAACAAGTGGTCAGAGGGAGCAGTCCTCACTTGGAAGAGCATTTGAAGAGGAAAAAGATGATTTTCATCTTTATCCCCAAGGGAACTGTACAGAGTGTGTGCCTCAGGTTGCAGAGACTGGGCTGGCCCAGAAGTGTATTTTAGGTATTTACTATAAAGCAAATCCACAATGTAAATTCCAAACATCCCTATTCCCCAGCTCCTGGTTTGAAGGAGAGGGCAGGGAAAGGCAGTGGTCACTTATCCCATCCTGCCATTCCTGGTTCCCAAGGTAACCAGGAGAATTTGAGGGGTCTTGAGACAGCTCAGGTTGACAGCACAGTGCTGCAGTGAAGCCAAACCCCACAAAGCTCTCACAGACAAACCCACTTTGCCAACTCCTGACTATATAGACTGAAAACAACAATTTTCCTTCTCCTTAAGAATCCCATAAACCACCAATTATAGAGCAGGACTGCAATAAAATCTTATGTACCTACCTATAAATATTTCTAAAATTATAGCAATAATTTTTATAAATGTAGAAAATAAGGTAAAAGCAATGTCCTATGGGAAAAACAAATGGGAAAACCAATGAATCGAAAAATACTAAAATGAAGTAAGAATTCACCTGCAAAGTGAGTGAACACAAACTTTCTCCAAATACATCTGGACAGCAGAAAGTAGCACTTCTGCAAAGTGGTGGTTGAGCTGTTCCCAGATGAACAAGTTCATGGTCACCAAACCCAGATCACCCAAAAAGCTGCCTGGGCACATTAAACTATCTGAAAAACTTCACTCCCAAGCAAACCAGAGTGCAGAACCTTCTGCAAAGGGGAAAATGGCTTTCTGATGCAAGAGAGAGGACAGAGCAACAGTTAACCCAGTTTAGAATGGCATCTCTACCAGTTCAGCCATCTCCCAGGACACCTTTTAACTCTGAATTTCTAGATTGTCTTAAAACTATTCAAATTGCAACAACCAAACACCCCTGCTAAGAAACACTGTCTGTAAAAGCATTTCATAATGACTTCTCTCTACTCCACATGCCAGCTTTGATATAAATACACTTGCACACATTTATATGCCCACTGAGGTACACACTTCCTTCAGTGACTAAAGCATTAATTCAGTATTTTTTACCTTGACCCTGCAAAGTCAAACAAAGAGCGCAAACTGCAATCTTTTGAAACAGCAGCAGAATTGCTTCCAGCTCATAATTACAAAAGCATTTTGACTGACACATTCCTGACAGATCTGCAGAACTCCAGGAGAGGACACCCATTTCCACCCAGCACCCTGATCCTGCCGTTGTGTCAGGGAAGCGCAGGGATAAGGAGGGCAGAGTGAACTCACTCCCACAAACAAACAAACAGCTCATTAACAGGTCAATCACCTGGTTAATGACAGGTTACAGGGTATCTGTGCAGATCACACAGCACACCCAGGAGAGCTGCTCTGAACAAAGTGCTCTGCGCTGCCCTGAGCGTGTGAGGAACCCGGGGGTGCCAGGGAAGCACACGGGACTGCTCACTGAGGAGGTGGTACCGGAATGTCCTCACAGCCAGGACACCCCAGGGCTGTGGGTGACGGGGTACAAACCAGGAATGAGGAGCTGCTGTCACAAACCAGGGACCTGCAGCCAAGCCCTCTGAGGGCACAGGAGAGGCTGAGAGGCAGGACAAGAGTTCAGATGTGGGGTTGGCACCTCTCAGCATGGCCCTGCCAAGTGCCACCCCTTCTGCAGTGACGGACCAGGGACCCTTCCCTTCAGCAGCAGTGCCTGTTCCAGCTCTGGGGAAACACTGGATTCCCATTTCTGTGTTTGTGTCAGACACAGAAAACACAAACTATCTCAACGTTAACCCATGAAACTTTAAAAAACAATTCTGAACAGACACAACATGCCTTTAGGAATTTCTCTTCTTTTATTTGAGGGCAGCACTGCTCTTTGCATCTCTGATAGACAATGTCAGTTTTAACCCCAGAACTTTTACTTTTATCTCAGAACTTAAAGGACTATTTTTTTTTGGGTGGGTTTGTTTGAAGGACAGATAAAAGTTTTCTGTTTGAATTCTGACAGCCCTGTGAGGGGAGAAGACATAGAGTCACATGTAGCATCCCAAGAAGAGTAAGAGGGGCAGGGATGGTGTGCACATTCTATTTCTCTAAGTGATCTCAATCAGAGCCACACTTCTGCAATTCCTGTAGCCAGAGCTCTCCCTTCACAGGCTCTGCCACAAGCCTTGGCTGCACTAACTCTGCTCTTCAAGTGCTACAGCCTGTCCAAGCGAGCTCCTGGGATGCTGTCAAACAAAATGTTCCCGAGCCAGGCACCATTGCAGCTCTCTCTGCTATTTCCAGACTTGGTCACACTTTCTTTACCTGATTGAGATGACAAGGGACAGCACTTCCAGCAGGATGGCGATGACGAACACCACAACGGCCGCAGGTGGCGGAGGGGACGCGACCATTCCGTGTTTCAGGAAACACGTGATGGAGAGGATGAGGAAGACTGTGGTGGACAGGAACACGTCCAGGAGCGAGCTGAAGGTAGCGCTGGCAAATGTCTTCACTGGAGCATTCCTGATAACCTGTGTGGAACAGGGATTGAGGGAAAGGATGAAAAGGAATAAATGCTATTTTGCTGAATTCGACTGGATCATGCATAGCAGCTCACAACAAATAAAGGAATGAAGACGTTTTGGCCACTTCATTCAGCCAGTGTAAGGACTGGTTGGAAACAAGGAGTAGAAGAGGTTTGATGGTTGTCACAGCTCCCTGAGAAGACTGTGCTGAAGCTTTGGTAGCGCAGCCCCCAGGCCTGGGGTGATTTTTACACACTATCATGACACGGAAATAAAACAACATGAAAATTGACTATTCTGTGCAAAAAACCCACAAATATAATTAGTAGAAGACAAGTTATGAGATATTTTCTTCAATTATTTTAATTTAAAATAGTAAAAGATTTTGCTATAACCTTTCCAGCTCCAACAGTTCCTTAAGAAAACCCTCCAAACACCTCCCCACAGACACAGCTCCTGTGACAGAGTTCACATCTCTGTTTCAGACCAGATTGAAAGCTGTGTAATCCAAATTGATCAGAGCCCAGGACACCAAGTTCTGCTCTTCTATAACCCCTCACCACACATTCCCAACCCATCCTGGTCTGGTCCAGTGCTTGTGCAGCTGTGCCCTGTGCTACTGTGGCCAGTCCAGCTGAAAACCAGATCATGAGCTCCACACCCTGGCTTATGAAGGTGAGCCCAGTCTTAGGAGCATTTGTATCCACCCAAAAGATCATAGAAAGCAAGTTCCAAAGAAAAACAGAAATTATGTTATTAATGTCACCATGGAGAAGCTCAGTTGGAATGCTCTGGTTTAAAATGGAAGTTTCTTTTGCTCCTCAGAATACTTCCTGTGCTCAGCAATATTGGGAAACAAACTTGCTTCTCCTTTGTACCTCTCTGCAACCTAATAAATTTCAGCCAGCATCACTTCAGTGCCAAAATTACCTTTTAACCTGAAGGGTAGCAGAATCCTGTCCAGCCACACAAGAAGTCCCATCAATTGAGTTAAGGGAAGCAGCGCTGTATCCCCAAGTGACAGAGTTAAAGATGCTCTAACAGTGCTAAGTAGTGCCTTCATTTCCAACTGAGAACAGATGAAGGCTCCTGGGAGGCAGAGCTGATTCCAGAGAGAGATCACAACCTGAGCACGCAGCTGGCACTGTGCAATCAGAGGTGACTTCAGGGGGGCTGGAAGTCCCTTTCAGCAGCACTGTCAGGCCATTAGAGAACCAGGAGTGCTGCCAAATCTTTTCAGTCTCCAAGAGAATATTCTTTTGTTTTGGACCAGAACGCTGCTAATATTAAACCTGTGACAGGTTTTTGCCCCCAGTGCTGTAGTTGCTATCAGAGCATGAAAATTCCCACTTTCAGAGAGGTTTATGTAATACTTTTCAAATTATTAGCTTGCCACTGACGAAATGCACAGGCAACATTCCTGCTCTTTCTAGGAACTTCCTACACAGCAACATTAACAGGTCCATCTGTATATGCTTTACTATCACTGCTTCTCTTCCCAGTCTTTCCACTGGAAACTATTGGATTTACTATTTTCTGTACAGTTTGCAAATTTTGCAGGCTGTCTCCCACAGGAAGTTTCTCCCCATTGTTGCTACAGGAGCTTTATGCAGGGAGATACCACTAAACTACAGTGCTGCAGGATGAGCATGGAGTTCCTGACCAAACTGAAGAGACTGAACTGCAACACAACTGGGCTTTCCTTTGGGAAAATAAAATAAATTAAGTCTCACCTGGAAATATTGGAAAACAAGCAAAGAGGAGCTATTGCTAAGGAGAATGTGAAAACGCTGCCCAGACCTGAGAGCAACAGGCAGCAGAAGCAGAAATTCCACTGCCCTCAGGTGCAGGACATACTGGGAAGAAAAGAAACCCACACCTATATTTATTCTGATGCAATTCTGCAGATGGATCACCCAAATCAGCAGCTCAGTGCTGCTGGAAGGGAAGGGCCCATTCCCCTTCCTGCTGCCGGACGCTTATCTCGTGCTGGCTCTGGCACTTGCCAACCTCTCCAGAGCTGCTGCTGGTTCAACACAGCACAAAACAGGCCAAGATGGAAAGAGAAAGAGCCCCAAACAGAAAAACAAACCATGAATATTTCATGCTAGGCCAGTAAATGAGCTGCTCACAGCAGGAAAGGCTAAGAAGCACCAGAGCCATTAGACGGAGCAGGGAGGAGGAACAAAGAGGGCAAAGCAATTGCCTTTTCTTGGCAGCAATTTTTCAGCTACTGGTGGAAATGAAGCCTGAGTACTAGCTGACATGTAATGTCACTCCATGTAAATTTAAACTATCTTGCTAGCTCCTATCAGCCAGGCAGGGAAACCCACTGCTGTGGAAAGCCTGTGATATTATTAGCCCCCAAGGGAATTAAGGAGTTTTTAGACTCTTTAGTGCAGGATCCGAGCTCCTTACAACTTACTCACTGTTCCTCACAGTTCCACTATGTTTTGAGCTGCCTGTATCTGAATGCAGCACACTTACGGAATTAGGACATTTGAGTTCAGCACAGGTTTGGACTCCACAGGGATAACCATGAGACTGTGACTCAAACAAGAATCAAATTCCAAGTCACCATTCCCAAAGTTAGAATATTTGATAAGACAAGTAGCATTTGGTCCTTTATTTTGATCTCAGTGTGGTTCTGTGGCCACCCTAAAGCCTTAGAACATTAACCTGAACATGGAGAAAAGGCAGGTAATTAGTGTATCTTGGATTCCCAGCCCAAACATTGGATTAGACTCAGGGCACGGCACAAGATGCTCCAAGGGCTGGGGCCCCCCTGCTCTGACGGCAGGCTTGGAATGCTCAGGGTGTTCATCTGGAGACAGCTCCAAGGAGACCTCAGAGCCCCTTCCAGTCCCTAAAGAGGCTCGAGGAGAGCTGGAGAGGGACTTGGGACAAAGGATGGAGGGACAGGACAAGGGGGAATGGCTTCCCACTGCCTGAGGGCAGGGATAGATGGGATACTGGGGAGGAATCCTTCCCTGGGAGGGTGCTGAGGCCCCTGGCACAGGTGCCCAGAGCAGCTGTGGCTGCCCCTGGATCCCTGGCAGTGTCCAAGGCCAGGCTGGACAGGGCTTGGAGCAGCCTGGGATAGTGGAAGGTGTCCCTGCCCATGGCAGGGGGTGCAACGAGATGAGCTTTAAGGTCCCTTCCAACCCAAACCATTCCATAATTCTATAATAAACTGAAAGGAGACTGTTTTCAGAAGCAGCAATACCAAGTAGTAAATCACATTTGACATTTCATGACCCTTGTCATGAAATAACCACAACAAAATGTGTTAAAAAACCCAGTGACAGACAGTGGCTTAGACAGAAACCAATGCCAGGAGAAACACACCTCTTCCTGGTAGCTCGTCCTGTAGGCCATCTCCAAATCCCGATCCAAGAAGTTGAGGCTCAGCTTGTTAATAGGCGGTTTGAAGAAGTAATCTTTCATGAGGCTGAAGAGAGAAGACAGAATCAACATCAGTTTGTTCAGCTGTACCTCCTTCAGGCCCCCCCAGTCTGTGGCTGCTGTTTCTAGGGACGCTGGCACTTGGCTTTGAAGTTCCTGTGGCTTTTCTCCTCTCTCAATCACCAAAGTATCCTCTTACCCACATCACTTGCTCAGTCAGAGGAAATATTCCACCAAATAAGAAAATTTTTATACTTCCAGGAAGAGTCTAACAAGTCATTCCAGAAACTTAACAGCTCTAACTGATGAGTACAGATAATTGTAACATAAGCCAGCAAATAGTAAAGGTTAATTGCAGCTACAGATGCACAATCTCTGGAGACACACGGCTGTGGGATATTTGTGTCTTGAGTGGAATTCTATGGCTCAAAGCAAGCCAAGGATGACAAAGGTGACAAATTGTTATGGGGGGAAAACAAAACATTGCCCATTTTAAAAAGCAGCAGTTTCTTGTTGTTTCAGACACTAAAATAACTCAGTAGCTCAACTGGGAACATCCCCTTAATGATCTTGGCTGCAGAGAAGAGATGGAGAGCTGAGATTTACTTCTGAAATGGGAGATTTGGAATGACCAGAATCATCAACAAAGGCAGTGACAACTGAAGACACCAGGGCTAAGGAACCTGGAGGCAGCATCTACCAGAGGCTGTTTATGCCCTCCTTCACCTTCATCTTTTCCACAGAACGTGACAAAAGCCCCACAACAACACAAAAGAGGCTCCAAGCATTAAAAAGTTGGTTTCCTTTCCTACCCTCTGAAAAAACAATAAAAAGCTTTTTGAGTTTTGCATTAGCTTTACAAGGTTTATGAATGAAGTTTCCTGATGACAGCTATGGCACTTAATCTGCAAACTTTTTCTCCCCTGAGCAGGTGTCAGAGAGCTGAAGGGACCCAAGAGCATCAAGGGTTGCAGAGCAACGTGCCAACTGCTTGCGGCACCTGTGGCTGTCCCCCCTGCTCTGTGCAGCTTCCAAGCACACTCTCTGCCTGTGAACCTCCTCTCGTTTTCAAGCAACTAATTCCATGTGTTATTTACAGGGAATTGTTTCTAAAATCCCTCCGAATCTAAAATGGGGTGGCTGCTTTCCCGGGGCTATTCCCACCCTGAGAGGTGCAGCACCAGAGCCACAGTCAGAGTGGGCAATTTCCACTCAGCAAAAACAAGAGAAGGACATGAGGTCAAATTCCAAGCAGATGGAGAAGCTGAAAGATCCTACAGAGCTTGTCTGTGCCTGGATTCTTTTTTAAAGGGGTTTGGTTTCGGGGTTATTTTCTGTTTCTTTTTATGGAACTCTCGTCTAAGAGGTTTTCTTGGAAGTACAGGCTCCCAGCACAAGATGGTAAGAGAGAAGCTTTTTTCTTTTTTTTAAAATTGAGATGCAAGACCAACCAAACACACATTCCTAGATGGATGCTAGAGAAGACAAAAGAGTCTAAACATGAATAGGGCAGATATGTGGTAACCTTTAAACATTCTGGCCTTGGCCAATATATTAAAATTATCAGGATATTTTGAAGGAATGACAGGATAGATTCACTTGAGTCACCCCCTCTCTCTTTAACTCTTCCTTGTCTTCATTCTTCCTCACTTTTCTTAGACATTTCTAAGAGCATATTATAATACATTTTGAAAGCTTCTGGGTTATTTTAAAAAAAATATTGTTGAATTCCCTTTCTTCCTGCAGGGAAGCTCAGTGGAGGTGGTGATGCTGTGCTGCTTAAGGATGTAGGAGGAACAGTCCAGCTCCACAGTGCAGCACGAAACAGAAGGTGGAACACGACAGAACCAGGATGAAGCAGCATTCCCAGGCCTTCCCAGCTCCCTGTCAACTCATTCTGTCTGCAAGAGGAAGATCCCACTTGATCAAACAGTCAAGTACGTGTTCTGCTTCCCAGGAGGCCTCTGCCTCCCAGCACAGGGTGTTCCCCGGATCAAGCAAGACTGGGAAGTGGGAAATGAAAGAAGCAAACAGATTTAGAAATAATAAAAAAGTATTTAACCAGGAAACTGCCCCAAGGAGGGGATGAAGGGCTGCACAGAATCCAGTTTTGGGGGAGTTTCATGCATCCCTGAGACTCTGCTCTGGAAGTCTGAAGAGATTATAGTATTGCCCTGATCAGCACACGAGGACTTGCTTCTTGTACTTCAGAAGGTTTATAACCTAAGAAATACCTACTTTTTGTTGGAAACAAAAATCGCCAAACCAAGAATCCTTTGAGGATATCCCCAACAAAATTAAGTTCAAATATTCTATACTCTTACACTACCATTTTCTTTTAAAGTACACAATAAGGTGTAGCTTACAATGAACAAAGCACAGGATTTTCACAGTGGCTGTATAAAAAAACTGAAAGTATTCACTGTTTGTCAGATGTAGAGAATCAAGTTGTAAGACATGGTAACTTCCATTAAAGGATTCTTTCATAATGTACTAATACAAACATGTCACACTAATACAGTCTTTATTATTTTTAAAGAACGCTGGAACTGTGCCGAGGTATCAGCTCCAAGGTGAAATCTTGGCATGCAAAAAACTCTCAGCCACACAGCTGAGCTCTAGAAAGGGACTGGAAATGAAAAATATCCCCAGTGTCCAGCATTTCCTCCCAGCTAGCCCCAGGCAGCTTCCTAATGCAGCGTACAGGCTCCTGAATCCCCCCAGGATACGTTTAACCCTTCCCAGCTCTGCAGGAAGCCTGTGGGATTAATTTATGCACCGTATCACCATATCTGGGTTAAGTGTTTTCTGTTAACAGGAATTTATATCCAAGTGCTCAGCAGTGGAAATGTTGCCCAGTGCTCCGGGAAGATCACTTGGCTTTGCAACAGCATCAAAGTAACACAGCAAACCTCAGTGAAAATGGGGATTCCTGTAAAATGACCACGAGGAAGTTTGGTCCCCTTCCTGAGACACCTTAATTGCCCCATTCAGAGATCCTCATAGGTGCTGGATTCATCAAGACCAACATTTATGTTTTACAGTAGGGGACCAAGAACATTTAAAAAATGGCTTATTCCATATAATTTCTCATTGAGAAATGTTGAAAAAATCAGTGTCAACTGGTAGGCTTACAGCATTTTGCATAGATCTAATTAATCAGAAGATTATTTTTGGAAAGTTATGTTTACATGAACTGAACTCAGCAGAGAAGTTTCCCTGGCAACAAGAAATGGCCCACTTAATATGGTAATGATGATATTTAATTGAGACCAAAAAAAAGCCAGGCTTTGACTGATCTCAAATCACGGTCCTCCTTTACCACATCAGAAAAAATTACCCATTTTGGGAGTGGAGGAGGAAAGCAACAGGAACGCAAGAACTTCAGCGAGGTATCTTCAGCAGACCAGCTGCATAAATTAAGATACTTCTATAACTCACAGTTTGAAGAGTGCTGGTTACACTTTAAACAAAATTCCTGCTTGTTCTGGCTGATTTCTGCCAACATTTGGACTTTTCCAGTCCGTCTGTCTTCTAATATTTGAAAATATCAGCTAAACCTCTATTCTCAGCCATTAACGACAGACCACACACTGAGAAAACCAATGAAGAACACTAAATTTTGACTAAATTTGGCAACAAGAGAAAGGTAAACGGACAAAATCTAGGTAAGAGATTGGAGAGGGACTCCTGTCCCTCCCTCTCACCTCTCCCTGCCTAAGTCATGTTTCCAGAAAGGTGATGGTGTCCCTGCCCCGAACAGCCCAGGAGCACACAGTTTCAAGGATATTTACATAAAATAACCTCATTTGGAGTGGAAGCAGTGAAACAGAAATAAAAATAGCCATAAATAATAACAAACTCAAGTTATCTGTTTAGCTGCTCCAGTCAAGTCACTGCCGTAAGAGAAATTATGGTTACGTGTTTATAAAAATACCATACTACTGAATTTTGGAGAACATTTTCACTACCCAAAATAAGCTTTTGTGTTTGAAACAGAGAGGGAAACTCATTTTAAATATCTAAGTAGGTAGTAAGTCCATGAGAATTCACTCTTATTAATTCTGTTTCCAAGCCCAATATGATTTCATGATTAGTCACATGGTGTTATCAGATGTTGTTCTTTTATAAGAACATATAAAAAATGTGAGTTTCGGGGTTCAGATTTTATGTTACACCTTAAATTGCACAGGAAGGTACACACTACATGCATTAAGAGGACTTTTGATTGTAAAAACAGAGTTCAACTTCATGACAAGTGATTTAAAGAGCAATTTCCCTTTCGAAGACTCGACTGAAGGAGTTCACCACGGAAGCAATGAAAAAACTGGCTTTATATATTTTAAACAGAAAGTTTCTGGCATCAAGTTCCTCCTGTAGTTTAAGCAGAATAAAGACGAAAATCAGAAAACTTATGTTATATGTTGACAACAAGTACTGAAATCAGACAAAAACCACATAAAGATTAAAGATTAGGGATCCTGGTAGTGTCTTCTCACCTTTACAGGAATTTACACTGCACAGCTCCATTTTTCTTACCTGTCTTCTTTAATCACATCCACAAAGTGAGCATCTGTTTTTTCTCTGATGTTTTTGAACCTCAGAGGGAGCAGAGCTGACTGATCCAGGCTCACTCCACCCCAGCGTCCTTTCTCCTGCAGCATTTCGTACAGCGAGGTTTGGCTGTTGCTGAGCTTCTCCTCCTGGGGAGGACTCAAAAGTCCATTCTGGGTCTTTGGACTGTGACCCCCTGGAGCCTGAACAGAAAGCAAAACACACCCAGGGAATGTCAGTGGCTAAGAACAGACAGAAGAGATTGCAAGGAGCAGAAGCTGAAAGAAGCTCTTCCCTCAACACCCTGAGCTCTGCCCTGACCACGACAAAGACCAGCCTGCCCCTGCCTTGAATCCATCCACATTTCCTCTGAACGTATCTCCTACATCTCCTGCATCCCTATTTAGGTGTCACCTTTCTGCTTTTTACGTGGCAGCTTTCCAAGGAGCAGAAAACAAAGCACGTTTTCACACGTGCAATGGCAACCAACCACAAGCTCAAATTTTAGTCACTTATTTTAAGGCTAAGACTCTTCTAAAAAAGCCGTTTAAATACCCACTTAATCTGTGCTGGCTTTTCATGGGTCATGAGACAACTCACTCTGCCAACCCTTGCTTATCCTTCCCCTGACCACTATGGCCCTGCTGCTTTCCCAGAGCTTCTTCCTCCCTCCCACCCATGGGAACAGCCCTTTTCTACATCTCATCCTACAACAAAAAGTCCTGCAGATTAAACTGCCTTTTCTTCACTAAGGCATACTTCTTTTTTCTGGTTTTCTTTTGCTGTTGTATTAGTTAGGACAGCTTTAATTCTGACAACAGCTTGTAAAATTGCTTAGGTACATGGTATCACTAATGCTGCTGTCATTTGAGAACACAAATTACTTTTAAACAAAAATTATTCTATTTTTGTGGAGTCTGAAGTTCCTTCTTCTGCATTTTGTTTGACCTAGACCAATATGTACCAAAGCAATTCCAAAAGAATTAGACAGCTAAGTGTGGTTAGAATGAAAATGAACTGCAGTTAGTCAGGATCATTTTCAAATGCAAACATACAGCAAACTTGGCATATTTTGAGGGTTCATCTCCCCCCCTCCGTATCTTATCACTTATCATGTAGCATTTATCCTCATCCTGAAGCCCACTCATGACAGAAGTTTCTCCATTCCTGCCTGTACAGAAGTGACAAGCTCCTCCAGAAGACTATTCTTGGATGCCACCACAGTGACCATAAATAAATACCATAAATATCATCACAACCCCAACCACGCGCTGAAATATGTTACTGACATTGTAAAATCAACTTAGTTAAAGTTAAAAAATATCTGCTTTCTGGCTGCCCATGCAAAATCAATTCAGTTTCCTTGTGTGATCTCTCCTGTGAAGCAAATGTCAACACAGACAGGTGAAGGGAAAGGTTCAGACACAGCCAGGGAAGATACAAGACCAAGGAGGCAGCAGGAGAACCCTGTGCAGGGAAGAGTCACGAAGCACTTGGGCTTGGCTCCTGTCACAGCCAAGCCCTCCAGAGCTAAAGCCATAACAAGGTGTGTTGGAATGGTTCCCTGGAGCTACAGGAAAAGCAGGAGGGAGGTGGGTTGTGCTTCCCCTTCCTCCCTCCCGGGGGGATGTGGGATCCCCACCCTGTGGGCTGCCCCGACGGAGGTGCGAGCCCGAGAGCCACGTGCTGGGAGGCAGGAGATGGAAGGATTCCCAGTCTGGGCCCTTCTAGCCCTCACAACAGTTGTTTTGGCAGCTTGCAGGGGTTCCCAGCACAGCGACAGCAGCCGAGGAAGGAA
This sequence comes from Origma solitaria, assembly GCA_013397895.1. NCBI lineage: Eukaryota > Metazoa > Chordata > Aves > Passeriformes > Acanthizidae > Origma > Origma solitaria. The sequence goes on from VZRL01004408.1 coordinate 1,071,854, forward strand.
TAGGAAATGGGGTGGTTTCCTTGGTGTGCTGCCAAGGCTTTGCTGCAGACTAGAATCACCAGGAGGGAAAGGGGATTTCAGCCACACATCCCAGCAGGGGCACACCGAGAGCCCTGGGACAGAGGGACACTCCTGTAAGGCAGAGGCACAAGAACTTCTCAAATAAAAGGTCATCAGTTTCTTTTCTAAGGGAGAACAATCAGCAGCTCCTGAGCAAGTCCTGCTACATCCCCAGCAGGTTATTCAGAGGGAACAGGGCTATGGAGCATCCGGCAGAGCCAGGGCAAACCCCTCTGGCTTTGAGGTGAGGAGGATTAATAAAGGGAAACAAAAAAAACTGCCCAACCAGCTGTTAGTGAAGGGCTTTCATTGCTTGGATGTTTGGTGTTTTTTACTTCGTGCTAAAGATTGTATTTGCCCAGAGCACTTCCCAGAATAACCTGATGCCTAAAGAAAAACTGAAGGTCAGAGTTATCACCTTTTTTTCCCCTCTAGTAAAGCATCTTTCTCCTCTTCCTCACCACTCCAGACACTTGTTACTTGAAATGCAGTAACGAAGAGGCCACAATTTTTGCTGTGATCAGCTCAAATAAAAGATTTGGAGTCCCGTGCATTGTCTGCTTTCCCTGCTGTTCCTCAAGATCATCTGAAAAATGCAGTGAAAATTTCTCTCTTTCAAAGAAGGTCACCATGGACTTTCTCTTTAGCTCCTTGGCAAAGGCTCAAATCCCCAAGAAAATTATTCCCTTCAGCCAGCCCAAGGTTTCACTGTGCTGTCTCCACTCTGTTAATCTTAACAGGCAGGGATTAGAGTATGAAACTGTTTGTGTAGGAGAAAATCCCTATTTATTAAATGTTGTTAGCTCCAATGTTACTGTGGCTTCTGAAGGCAACAGGCTGTAGGGTTTCCCTGAGAACTTGGAGGCTTGCTGTGGAGTTCCTCTCATCCAGAGACAAGGAAGCTCCAGAGGCTGTGCAAGGATATGATTAAACATCATTAACATTTCCTGAAGACAGGGAACATGAGTGCAGCACGTGGTATGGGAAGGGAACAGAGATGGGTAGAGGGAGCTTATGGCTCTTCCCAAGAGAGCTGAGGCTGCAAGGAAGTCTTGGGAATCAAATGCCACAGCAACTGTGTTCATGTGGCTGTTCTTTAAGCTCTCAATTAAACAGACATCCCAGACTAACTGATAGCCATGACACAGCTCCCATTTTTGGCTGAGCAATAACCAAACCAAAGCCAAGAAGGATGTGCGATTTGGTCTCCAATGGAATTCCTCCAGTGGAATTACAGACCTCTTCCTCAGCTCTCCACAAACCTCCTCCACATAAGGTCAGATGAGTCGCTGATTCACACACATGAAGCCGATGCACTGCAGTAGGAAGCAATTTAAACCAGGCAGTTGGTACCTACAATTCCTCAGCAGTTGGTTCCTGGAGATTCCTGCATGTGGGCAGAGGCCACCTGGGGAAGAAGCATCTCCTGCCCACCATCTTGGCAGCCCAGGCACATCTCCCACCATCTTCTCTGTCTTAGAGATCTCAAGCTGGTTTGAGATATGTCCCTGCTGGCACGTCCCTCAGGGCTCAAGGGACCATTATTTTATTCTTTTCTTAGGCTGCTTCCTGGAACTCTGGCACAGAACTGCTACAGCCCAGTAAGGCAGGCCCTGCTTCTGAGCTTACAATTTAAGCACGAGACAACAGGTCAAGTACAGACAGAGAGGGACAAACACAGATTAATGTAGTGGCGAAAGTGCTGGTAAGTTTTTCCATCAGCTTTATAGGCAACAAGGGTTGTAAGACAAACGTGAAGAACAAGATCACTGTCTCAGACTGTGTTTATGAAGTGATTCTCCCCAAGGAGGGAAAACATTCAATTTATTTGACTATATAACAACCAGGTAATGAGCACTGGTCCCCAGTATGCATTTAGGTTAACATCCAGGGAGGAGTGAGAGGTGACAGGCAGAGCAGAGAGGCTGCAAAGGCCACAAACAAGAAGACAAACAGGCAGCGTCTGGCGTGGCAGAGGAAGTAGGTGGCTTCAGTGAGAATATCTAAGCAACAGGCAAGGAAAGCGAGCGTGGCAGCAGCACGAGGAATATGTAAGAGGCTGTTTCTGTCGGCCAGGAAAGGATGCAAACTGACTTAAAGCTGCAAAGTTCGTGCATGAACAGGAATGACCTCGTCTTAGAGCGGTGATGCAGGAGACATTGGCAAGACATGTAACTTGTGACACAGTCCACTGGGGTGAGGATGGAGAGCTGGTAGTGCTTGTCGTGCCTCCCTCTTTGGGTAGCATCAGCATAGTTTCAAGAGTCCAAATTTCAGGTCCTTCTCAGGATAAAGCTGAGCCCATAAAATCACTAAAAATTTTGAAAATCGGAGTATGGGACTCAAATTTTTAAGCACAACTCAAAAATCAAAATCAAAATCAGTTCTGCTGCTTAGGGGCTTGAATAAAGGTATAGTGGTGCAAAAATGAGAAAGCTGAGGGAAGCAGAGTGAAAAGGGAAAAAAGGGAAGGGAGAAATACTTCAATTACCTTCGTACTGTTTTTATGCTCATCCTGACAACCATTTTGGATAGCTCCTTCGTCTATGCTGACATCGCAGTGGGGAGCAAGGGTGGTACTACATGAAGGGCAAGGCTGCAATGAGACAAAAGAATTTTAGCCAGGAATGTTCTGGTGTCCTTGTAGTATGATGCAATTTGTAATTCGGTCCACTTGTATACTTGCAGCACGGTTCAAAGATAAACAAAGCTACAGAATGGGAGGCAGGGAGCAAAATTTGCCTGGAACAGAATGCACCATTTCAAAAATAAATCACAGATTTGCTGTTTGCTGAAGCTAAATCTAATCCAGGAAAGCTTCACTAGTGTAAGATCACAGATAGACTGTAATCGCTGTGCACAGGCAAAGGACCTCCCCAAGAAGAATAAAACACTCTTTAGTAGGAGAAGTGCAACCTTCCTGTGTAAAACCTGCCTGCAAAGGGATCTGAATGCCATTAGGAGAGAAGACTCAGCACAAAATGCAGCAAAATCCAGAGAAAGCACGAAACACCATGATGCATTATGAACAGTCCAGGGAAATGGAAAGCAACAAATCTGAAATGAAGAAAGTGAAATGCTTTTTCATACAGAGCCCTAAGACAGGAGAGGGGAGCTCAGGCTATCGCTGGAGCCAAACACCCAGCAAATGTCACACGGAACAAGGAAAGCAAAACCATCAGGATTTGTACTGGTTCCAGGTTGTGCATTTTGGAAGCAACCTAAAGTGTTGCACTTGAGCTTTTGAAACAAGCTAATTCCTTCCAGATAAAATTCGACCTTCTTAGGGGAATTACCCCTGGAATTGTATCTTCCAAGTTCTTCACTCTGTTCTCCAGTGCTGGCAATGTTCAGGCAGGATCCTCTCAGAGGGACCCTGCGTCTGAGCCCTCTTGGCAACTCCTCTGCTCTGGAGATGTTCACTGTGACCAGGCTCGCCAGAATCTGCTACTGAACATCACAGTAAGTTTTACAGCAAGAACCTGAGCCTTTTGTCCCAAACTCAACATCCCATGTTAATTTTATCTGTTTGTTCTGGACACGTTCAAGCCTCTCTACTCCAAACCCACAACTTCTGCCTTCAGGTTCACTCCCCATTTCAGAGACCAGTGTGTTAAGTGTTTTCAGAACTAACTTTTCACCTAATGCTCCTTCTCCACCTTTGATATCACACCTGAAAACACCCAGAATGTTTAATTTTCAGATGTTTCTCCCAGCCCACTCTCCCTGTGACATCTAACCACACAGCAATGCCTCTCAATGGCTTTCATGAAGGATCTTGAGCCTTCTCAGCAGCCAGCAGACCATTGTATCTGCTATTCCTCAGGGCACAGTCCAGGTTGGGCACTGAAATTAGTCTGAGTTTCCTAACCTGGCATCAGATAAGCAACTTACATCCAGTTCTGAACTTGAGCAGTCTGAACAAATATCAGCACAGGTGAATACACTACGGAGTTGGTTTTCAAATGGTTTTGTTTAAAAATAATCTCTGACTAATTATCACAAATGTCTCGGCCACTTGGTGGAAGGCATTATTAGATGGCCTAAAAACTAAAGTGGCAGTGAGCTAACAAGCCTTACTAATTAACCCTCTAGGAGTTAGATTTAGATTTATCCATGGCAAAAGTCAGGTAATGGTGACAAAAACCAAACACCTCTAACAAAAAACAAAGAAAATCCTCCCTGTTTGATCCTGCTAATAAATCAGCAAGACCACTCAAGTATTTGGCTCCTGGGGTTAATCTAGAAGACAAAGGACTCAGAGAAGCAGCCTGGCCTTTGAGAAGTGGCAGAAGTTCCTCTGACCTTCCCAATGTGTTCAAGTCAGCATCATTAACTTCCTTCTCTATTGCAGGCATTCACAGGCTCCATGTGCTGTGACCTCAGTGCCATGAATAAAACATTAATGCACTTCCAGCAAACACCAAGACAAGCAAAGGACTTTCTGTTTTCGTACCAAGCAATCATTAAAACATTTTTACAACAGCTTATGATTCCCTGTCAAGTGAGGCTTGTCATAAAAGATGATAGGGAAGATAAACTGATACCAAAACCACTTAGGCAGGGTAGAGTGTTTTCATTCAAAAAACCACCTGCTATTACAGACTGACTCAGAGTTTTTACCCTCTATGTTCACCATTTTACTAATGTAAACACGTCTTATTGACATTCATGCTGCAACAAGGTCTGGAGTTAAACGAACTACAGACACACCACAGGAGGAAATACAATTCCTTTCATGGATCAATTACTGTTGCATTCCCCCTCCTGACTTTCCTTTACAGATCTTGTCCTCTTATTCAAGTCCAAAATGTGAAAGTCATCCTTTGCATCCAATATGGCCACTTATTCCCTTTAAAACAAAAATATTTCAACTCGCCTGTAATTTTGCCTCTCCTGCTTAAGTCTCTCTTGCAGAGCTGGAGTCATCTCCTCCTACACTGACTCCGTTTACAGCTTTGTATTTAAAACAGTCGGCACGTAAGTCATGATTCTTTTGCAAATTATTATCTCCAGACCCTACCAGCAAGCTGCAGGCTTTAAAAAAAACCCTCACGAAAAACCCAAAAGCTGCAAAAAAGAAACCCACTCCTTTTCAAAAATTGTGCATGATCTGTGATCAAACTGCAGTCGTACCTTGTGGGGATTTTTTAATATACATATATATTTAAAGCAGAAGAGGGGCAATTTAGATTAAATATCAAGAAGAAATTTTTTACAATGGCAGCGGTGAAACACTGGCACAGGTTGCCCAGAGAAACTGTGGCTGCCCCTGGATCCCTGGAAGTGTCCAAGGCTAGGATGGATGGGGCTTGGAGTAACCTGGGATAGCGGAAGTTGTCCCTGCCCATGGCAGGGGTGGTACTGGGTGAGCTTTAAGGTCCTTTTCAACCCAAACCATTCCATGATTCAGTGATTGTCCCCAGCAGAGAGAAGATGGTGCACACTACCCTCAAGAGTGTGGAGTCAGGAATACCTGTACCTGGCTGTGCTGGGAGGGGCAGGGCTGCTCCTCACTCCTGTGCTGCCACTACAGTCCCAGAACAGGTTTTTAAGCCAGTGCTCAGCACTCACACAACTGCTCTGTGGTCCCCAACCACCACACAGGTGTTTGTGAGACCACAGGGACACCTGGGTTTGGGCTCATCCAGAATTCACTGCGGCATCAGAGCACTGGGGCAAGGCAGGCTCATGATTTCACAGAGCTGTGAGGAAATCCCTGGCCAGAGCCACAGTGCTGAGGGTGATGAGTAAAACCAGGCACCTCTAGACACGAACTCTGCAGTAGCTGTAGCACAACAGGGTATCCAAGGCAGCTGAATCTGAGCTGGCACTTGTCCGAGATGCTCTTTGGAGAGCTTCTTTCAGCTTCTCCTTCCCTCCCTCAGAGCCAGGCTGGTACTTCTGCACTCTACAGACCTTCACTCAGCAATTAAACATTTCAAGGGCCAGGAGCTGGACTTTGGTGATCCTCATGGGTCCCTTCCAACTCAAGACATTCTAAACAGCAATTAACACCCAGTAACAGTCCCAGAGCAGAAAATCAGGGACTAGGCAGCAAACAAAGCATGGTGGGGCAGCAGGGTGTTCCACATCACATCCCAGCTGTTCAGGAGAGGGATGCAGCTGTACCTGCCCCTCTGCAGGGTAAATCATCCCATGTAACAGAGCTGATCCTTAACCAGACTTCATTTTGCACCTGGATCATTCAAACGAACACCACCCCAAGTTTGTACACAACAATGTCACCAAACCCCAGCCGCAGGTGGGTCAGTCCTGCAGTCCTTCACTGCAGTTTCAGTCCTCAGCCACAGCCTCCTCTGCTGTCTGACATTCCCAAAGCGTCCTCACTGTCTCTCAGAACAGCAGCCACAGCTTCACTGCTTTGCTTCATCCCTCCTCTCTCCCTTCTGCTCCAGACAAGCAGCTCAGCAATCCTGCTCCACTTGGCACATGCTTCTTCCTTCACCACTTGAAATGAAGGAGTTTCTGTCACTGTCACACCTGGACCTCTGCATGACCACACCCTGGGCAGCACTCACAGGTTTGTTTGTACAGTTCCCCCCAGCTCTAAGATGTATTTTCCTGCCTTATTTGCCGGTGCCCTCACTGGAAGGCAAGAGGGAGCTGGAAAGCTGGTGCCAGCAGGATGCCAAATATATTCTTTTTTACACAGGAGAAGGAATAGAAACATCACCAGCAACTTGGATGCTGTCATACCACACTCAGTGCATATTCTGGGGAGGGAAAAAGATGGCTACAGCTCCCTTCTGTAGTTAAACAGGCCTGGCTGGCTCTCTAAGGAGCTCACTCGACTCTGGACCATCTCTTTGGGGCAGCTTTCCAGCTGATCTCACTTGTAAATCCAGTGGTTTTACTTCAAATCTTAAAACTGGGAGCAGAGGCAGGGTAAAGGTGCCCTACTCATGCTCTCCTAATCCAGAAAACAAACACACAAGCAGCGAAAATGAAGTAGGATGAAAATTACCCCCACATCAGCTCTGTCAGCTGAGTCTCAAACCTGTGTTGGAGAGATCCAGCCAGGATTAATCATACAGAAGTGTAAGGACAGCGACTTTCAGATGACCACCCCTGGCTCTGACATTTGTGCCCACTTCAGGCAGCCCAGGAAAAGGAATTCTTAGTCACAAATGAAAAGAGAGAATAGACATCTGTTGTTTGGGAAATCTGTTCTGAGTTGGAAGATGGAGAGTAACAGCAAAGCTCTGAAGCAATACACATTGTTTCACAGATTTCCTTGTCAAGAGATCTTGTGAGAGGTGTGAACATAACAAAGTGTCATCATTCCTCCAAGCTGAATCCATACAAATCATTGCCCTCAGCTCCAGATATAGGTTTCTAGAGCAAGCAGATGAACCAATATTGCAGCCCACCAGAGCATTTTCTCCCATCACAAAAACAACCCAATTATCTTTTGCAGGGATGTCTGTTAAATACTCATGAAAAGGCTCACAGGTTCATGACCTTCACAACTGAGGAATGGCAGAAAGAGCAAAAGCAGAAAACCACAGAAGTCACAGTCGCTACATAAATCATATGGTTCCACATCACCGCCAAATCCAGACCATTGAGAAAACATCATTGACCTCTCAGTCCTGAAGTATAAATAGAAATATTTATTTGCAACCACCTTTAAAAAGTGCTCACCTTATTTTTGGCATTTTTTGTCCATTGGGCAGTGAAGCATGTGACTTGGTAAATTTTTTCCTCCCCCAAACTCTGTTTTGTCACTCTATGTATATACATATACATATGCAAATACGCACAGCGGTGCACAAACAAGCCTGTAAGGTTTCCCCATCCCTGGTTTGCCTTATTTGAGCCTGTGCTGCTGGGCTTTCAGAGGAGAACTCACCTTGGGTTTTTCCACCTGTTTGCTTGTCTTGGTCAGGTCACTGGAGTTCTCGGCTGACGACGTTCCTGGTGTTCTGGCTCCGTCTGAGGACTCCAAGCCAGGAAGCAATGTTTGGGAACAGCTGCAGTGGGGCTCCTTCACCTTCTGACCTGAGATCAGATAGGTCTTCAAACCTACAGCAAATAGAAATGAACAGTCAGAAATGCAGGAAGTCAGAGAGAACACTCCTTTGGACTTCTCACACACAGTGACTACCAAAGCACTGCCAAGGCTTGGGAAAACAGCACACAAAAAAGACAGTGTCTAGGAAAAACGACCAGGAATATGAAGATGTTCTATGTAAAGTGGTGACAAGTAGGGTTACCCAAATCTGCTGTTCCAGACACAAAAGGCAACTCGGACACACAGCAACATGTACTCTCTATTCCATTTTCACTTGTGTACTTCTGAAAAACACAGCTAAGACCTTATGTATTTGCTTCTAAGTCGTAATTTGAGCTTTCACATTAACTCTTTACTTCAGGAAAGGATCTGCAGCCTGGTTTTCACTGATATCTGTATTAATATTCTACTCCTGAAAAACCAGCGTGTACTCCTTCATTTGCCAGAGAGATGTCGTGAACATTACTTAGTGCTGGTAGCACACTGAGAAAGGAAATGGCATTTAAGTGCAAGAAATTCTGATGGGTTTTCATAGTTAGTGCAGACTTCACATTTTTAAAGAACAAAATCAATCTCCCTCTCTCGCACGTACACCCACACACGCCCTCTGCAACTGGGGTATGAATTGAAGCATAATTGGAAAGCAGATCCAATATTAAAGGCCAGGCTGGTAAATAGCAGGTTGTATCAAGCTGAGCTGTATCAAAAACCTGTTCAAAAAATGAAAGATCAGAATTTTATTTAACATATCACTTCTTTTACTTCTTTGAACTTTTTGCTGTGGTATTCCAGGCTATTTCTAGACACAAAGCCTGAGAAGCAGCTGTTAATCACTGATTTCTGAATTCACAGGACCTCACTTGATTGCCACTGCATGGGCAATGTCCTGCTCAGCACGGAGGGGCACCAGTGTCCCCCAAAAAGTGTGGAGGGCACCAGTGTGCAGAAGGGCAAAGTGCTCGTTTTTCTGTGGAGCCAGAGCCTGCATTCCTGAGGGATGCTGCCCCAAACCCTCCCTGCCCCAGGCTCCTGGGATGGCTGCTGGGTCCCATCTGGGTCAGTTCTGCATCCCCTTCTGCCCCTGACACTTGGCTGCCAGCACAGCCAGACAGGACAGTCACAGCCATCGACCCGTTCAGTTGGCTCCAGCCACAGGGCGAACGCTGGAAATAAATGTGTCAAGTTGCAGCCCATGGAAGAGGGCAGGTTCCTGCTCCCTGTGATAAGGTCACTCTCTCATAACCTCCTTCACAGACACAAAATCATATTCTACAAACCTTGGTTTAGGCCTGGAATACACCACACAGACTGTTCTTGGCCGAAACCTTTCCAATAAAAACAAGTCAGGCACACTAAGAGCAATTTTGCAGTTTCTCTGTTTATTCCACTCGTAGCTTCAGCTCCTGAACACTACAAGCACCACAGAAAGCCACATCCGTAGCCACCATGTCACCCTCGGGCTCCCAAGCTGCTGGGAAAGCTCTGCTGCTCTCACACAGAGCTTCAAACTCAGGCGCGTTCGCTGCCATCTCGGAGCCGTTATGCCATAGCCAATTTTTATTTTTATATCATTTATAGTAGTGCTCGGATTTTATTTGGCGGTGCTGCTTAATAAAATCCTGACTGCTGCTGGCTTCCAGATGTCGGGCTCTCTCCTTCAAACTTCTGCTGATGGGGGCTGTCGTTTGAGGAATTCACCACAATCAGCTCACAATTACATGTTTACTGTGGTAAAGGCTGGAGCATCAACTGACTACTCCTATCTTTAAAAGCTACCTTAAAGCAACAGGATTCTTTCCCTACTCCTATTATTCCTCCATTTTTTTTTCCTAAACAAACATATTTTCTTTGTTTATTGTATTTTTCAAAAGGCCTTATGTTCTACTGTGCTGCGCAGCAAAATTATTTTGTCAATCTTGCTGCATGCAGTAGATTTATCTCCAGTTTGAGCTCCACATCGAGGAAAAAGAGAAAAGGCTATGGCACACCAGACATCGAAAATGAGTTTGGGAAAGCAGAATCCAGCTCTGCCCCCAGCCTGAAACATCAGCTCCTTGACCCCACTCCCCACCTTGTCCTCTCCATCCCTGGCAAACCCACCCACCCACGACCACATCAACAGCACCCACTTTATCTCCCAGGCTTTAAAGGTAGCTAAAATGCTTGGTTATTGGCACCAAGGAGTCTAAAAATCTCTTTATTCCCTCCTTGTGTCCCCCAGCCCCACCACATCCCTGCATAAGGAGTCTTACTCAAAAGGGGTAACTTGAATTGGGACAGAGAACAGCCAATATCCTGCACATGTTTTGTATGGAGCCAACAGGAGAGCACAGAAGGAAAAAAAGGTTATTTTTGTAAAGTTTTGGAAAATGAAGAGGTGTAAAAACGTTTCATCTTTAAAGAACTTTACTAATGTGGCCTAGCTAATATTTTGTTTGTTATTAAATCCTTATGATGGGAAAACTCAATTTTTTTCAGTATTCGTTGGAACTCTGTGACACTTCCCAAAGCACCTCCTACACCAAGTCTGAAATATTTCGGTATAAAAAAGGGTCATTAATTGAGTAGAACCGTACTGGTGTAACTAAAATGCATTATTTGAGAACAGTGTTCTCCCTCCTTTGCCATCTCCAGGGAATTAGCACAATCAACACTGTCATTTTCCACACAAGCAGTGTAGGGAGTGAAAAACATCCACACCAGCACGTTTAAACCAATTAAGTAACATGACAATAAGAAAGGAAGAAACAGAGGAGTTGCTATTTTATGTGAAAATGCAATTTTTGGTGCGTGTTGCTGTGCAACGAAGTAACTCAAGACATGGCAATGAAGAAAGTGATATGAGCTGCTTGTAGTGCTATTTATAAAGGCCAAGATCAATCTTGTACTCACTTCCTTCCCCGAAATTTATCCAAAATAAATGCTGAAGCACAACCTCAAAGTGCCTGATAGCAAATCTGTCCTCTGGCAAGCTTTAACCTGCAATTCTGCTTTTTCCAGAGGTGGCCCTTGGAAGCAAAGACAGCGAACAGGCTACAACAACCCCAATAAACCAACTTAACACAGCAGTATTTTCTACCCTGGGAAAAAATGAGCTCTCCTGTGTTCCTCTGAGGAACACAAACCATTTCCTTCACTGTTCTCCAAGGTTTGAAGGTCTGTATTATAAAGAATAACACCTCCTGCACACTGAGCCAAAACACTCATTGCTTGAATTCATCTACTTTGAATATTGACATGACAGTGTTTGTAAAGTGTATTTTTGACAAAATAATAACAGATGAGATCTTCATAGAACAACTGTGGGTTTCTTAGTCCTACTGCTGTGGAATTTTAGAAGGATTAGTGAGTTTCTGTACTTGGCTCCTTTCTTCAAATTGCCTTTCTTTGATCCGTGGCATTTCTCTGAGCTTATAAAAACAGAAAACCACCCCAACCACTAAAAAACACTCCTAACAACAACAAAAAATCATATGCATGTGCTCACACACAAATTATTTTCTGTATGCACAAAAACAAACAAGAGTTATTATAAATAAGGCCATGTGTAAACATCCCAGGCTTCCCCCAGGTTCTGGTGGCGTGAGAAAAGCCGATGGCTGCAGAGCACAGAGAAATTCAGGAGCACAGGGAGAGGCTGGAGCTCCCAGCTGCCCATCCCCAGGGACACCGGGATGAGCACCTGGAGTGACCCCACCATCCCTGGCTGTGCTGCAGAGAAAAGCCACCTCAGGTAACTCGTGGGAAGTTACTTGTTGGGAAGAAACAGAGAAAGGAGAGGAAAGGTGTTCCGATCCTTCACGTCCTTAATTCAGTCATTTGTTCCTTCCTTTCAGCTCATTTATCCTCACGACTTAAGGTTAAAACTTGCTGTTATTGCAGTCTAATCCGATTTTAACATTAGATAAGGATACTGATAAGGAATTCTTTGACGAAATATTCGAGTTTTAATTTTTGATGCCTCACCTGTCTGGAACTGAAACTTTTTACCCCTCTGCTGATGGCAGACAGAGAAATTTCTTTCTCTCTGGCAAACATTTTTATGCTTCTCATGATTCTATGTAAGAAAATTCAAATGCTGTTGAAACCATTTTCAGCAGTGATTTGTATGGACACCAAATAACAATGGCAATATTTCAGTCACACCTTACTGATTCATTTAATCAAAATATAATCCCCCTTTTCTTATATATCCCTGTTCCTCCCTCCACGGATCACTTGACCTTTTTAGTTGCAGTATGTGCAGTTTAACAAGTGAGCCTCCTTTTCTGATTGAGTGCTTGCCAGTGCACAGCCCTCTGTGCTGGGAAACAGCAATATTCCTTATATTGATATGATAAAATTCAAATTGTATTGATTACAACCCCTTTTACCAAATAGCTTTATATTAATGCTGCTCCTTCACTGTTTAACTTTCCATCACTTCCCTTGCAGTCTCCATGCTTTAACCATTTAATCATATCTCTTCCCAAATAATTAACTATAGATTTACAGAACTAACTGAGCTCTATTTTCACAAGCTGTTACTCCTGCAGTATCTTACCTCACAAAACAGGAATTTGCAGGAAAACTCTCACAGTGAGACCCCAGAGCCTGTCACTCCCACAAGAGTTACTACCCAGCTAAAAAAGTAATTTTATTACCTGCTGCCATGCCCAGGGATGAACAGTGTTAACTCCTTCAATTAACATCTCATTTCATATGCCTCTGATACAATTAACCATCAAGGTCATAACCTGAGCTTTGAGGTTCAGGGCTGGTTTGAGTGCCTTTCCGAGCTGATGGCTAACTCATTTCTGGGTTGTGCTTCTCTGCAATCCATCAGCTCTTTGCTTTCTCTTTCGAGAAAGACAACAAAAAGTTTTGTCCATGTCTTTTAAATACATCTTTGCACTTTACGAAAAACCTGGGGGCGAAAATACTGATATTCAGGCACTGCCACTACAGAGAAAAGAAACACAGACCTACGGTGAGGTTTCCTCACACAATAAAAGGTGTTGCTGCCCAATTTCATTACGCTCTGACTTGCTCTGTAAAATAAATTATTAACTGTGATTTCTGGAATGTAACATGACAGGCAAATAATAACTAAAAAATCACCACCAATGTATTTACTTCATCTAATTGCAGTCTTTTTTTGGCATCTCACTCTTCTGTGTTGTTTGTTTGGGTTTTTTCCCCTTATCAAAGCTCAAATGGTTTTTCAGGCACTAACCTGATGTCCATGCAAGAAATTATAATACAGCATATACCATCAGTCCAGGACCTTTAGTATCCTTTGGGTCCAAGCTACTGCTGAATCTAAAGATGATTTCCAGCAGGAAATAGCCTCCCTCATTCTTAAAGTTCAACAGTTGCCAAATCTGAATTTATGGGGACTGTTTTCTCACTTTATTAGAGCCACTTCGCACAGCAAGTTCACACAAACCTCTTCCTCCTTTCCAGCACAACATTCTCAACAAATTCATCTATTCATCACAACAAATTCATCTACTGAATTGGGAACTGGGATTTTACACTACAACAAAAAACCCGTTGTCTGTCACTCCAGAGAACCACAGGAGCCTTGTCCTCCTCATCCTTAAAGCAACCTGGGCCCTGCCAGCCAAAGCCAGCAGATTTCTCCACACACAATGAATGAAGACTTCTATGTTAATTCTTATAACCCCATAAAAAGCTTACCAATTCCTACTCCTTCTGCACAATGTATGGTGTGTGTGCAACATCTAACACGGCAGTTCACTGAACACTTCAATATTATCAAATTCACCCTGAAGACCCCCACATCACCATATCCATTCTTGAAAAACAGTGGAGGAAGCACCAGGAAAGGCAGACACAATGGATCCAACTGCTCTGATGAAGGCTGTATAGAATGACATGAAAAAAAGTTCATGGGGGTTTTGGGTTTTTTTTAAAGCCCTAAAAATACTCCTAAGAATTACACATGAATTCCGGCTTTTTATCTCCAGATATTTCAGCGATAAAGCTGGAAGCCAGAATCACACCACAGTCTTTTGTACCAACAGGCTTTGTGCTGCTCACACTGCACAAAAGGACATGGGACGACCCTACAAAAAAACCTGCAAAGCAGTGAAACAAGCCCCACCCTCTAACCCACACAAATCACTTGCAGCTCACTGTGAACTAAAGCACATAACTCAAAACACCTGGATTCCAAACAAGCCTACCTGGAAAAGCACTTTGAATGTATGGAGCAACATTTCCTGTGGCTAAAATGAGAAAGAAAATTTCTGAGCCAGCTCGCTATCTTAGGTCTCTGAAAAGCAGAAACAATGACAATAAGAAACAGAACTTTATAGACTGAAAAGACAAAAGAAACTCAAAAAACCCCAAACCTCAAACCTATCCTCATAATCTCTAAGGAAGAACTGCAAAGAGCCAGAGAAACCAGAGGCATCTTCTGTATTATGGAAAACCACTGTTTTCCTTATGCCCCCTTTGTTTAGCAAAATACTTATCTTTGATCTTTTGATCATCTAACAGACAACAATGGGTTTGGAAAATGCTGATCAACAACACATGTGTAATTTTGGTATTCAACATCTGCCAGTTTTAAGTGAGGAATCCTGGACCCAAACCCACAATTCACATTTATAGCTAAACTGCAGAAAGGAAGTTGCAGGCTGGTGGTCCATCCTCCTTCAGTGTCTTTTACCCCCTTCTCACCTGGGTTATAAAATAATCCAGCCAAAGAAAAATCATGGGGAAGAAAAAGGCCTGGGCAAGGCCAGCACAGACATGAAGCCCAAACACACTGGTCCAGCTGCCACTGCTGGCTCAGGAATATATTTACATATGTATTTTTAAACTCTCCTGGCAGATGAAAGACAGGCTGAAAAGTGAGACTGATTCCTACCCTGGACTTTACGACTGCCTTTATTTATGTTCAGCTCCACCAGTTCTGCTGGTGCCCAAGCGCCTCTGGCCGCGGCCTGAGAGTGAACTGCGGATGAGCCCATTCTCTGCAGTGACTCTGAGCTTTTAACTCATTTTTTCACCTCAGTACAGCTCACAGCTTGCCACTGTAATAGCAGAGAAAAGTAGGTTTAAGGAAAGGTAAGCCTGGGATTTTGCAGTCTTGCCAGGGGCAACAGTGTGCTCTGCAAGGGAAGCTTGAAGCCCAGCAAATGTACTAACATGCTGCAGCGAAGAGATTCTCTCTATCCTAAGGGTTCCTCACAAAACCTAAGAGATATGTGATGTTCCTACATTTAAAGCTAAAAAGAGGCCCTAATTCCAGCTCTAGGATATTGGGGATTAACTGGTAAAGACACTGTCTGGCTTTTACTGACACTGCTCAACCCTCCTGTAAACTTCCTGCAGTCTTGGTCACGAAAACAAATTTCCATGATGCAAGTACACACCTGAAAAGGCATCTGCTATTATTTTATTGATATTATTTTTCACACTTATTGACCATCCCTTTGCCTTCTTTGTTAATTTTAACACCTGGAGAGGAACAAGCATGACAAGAGAAACTGAAATGTTTGAACAATGCAGGTGCAAAAGCACCAGTGACACAAGCACACAGGAACATGGCGCTTGCAGGGAGTTCCAAACGCTTCAAAAATTATGATATTCCTCCCACAGAATACCTTTTCCGAAAAGATAGAGAATAAGTAATTAGAAATTGAGTCTAATAAAGAAAACAGCCCATTTAGAATACAGTGTTTGCTTCACTGCTGGATGGGGAATGAGGCACCAGCGCTGAAGAAACTGCAGAGGTGGAAGAGCAGAAGGAGCAGCAGCAATGGAGACCGAGAGCCTCAGCCCCAGTACAGCCACGCTCCAGCACTGCCCAGCTCCCTGCTGCACCCACTGCANTTTAACACCTGGAGAGGAACAAGCATGACAAGAGAAACTGAAATGTTTGAACAATGCAGGTGCAAAAGCACCAGTGACACAAGCACACAGGAACATGGCGCTTGCAGGGAGTTCCAAACGCTTCAAAAATTATGATATTCCTCCCACAGAATACCTTTTCCGAAAAGATAGAGAATAAGTAATTAGAAATTGAGTCTAATAAAGAAAACAGCCCATTTAGAATACAGTGTTTGCTTCACTGCTGGATGGGGAATGAGGCACCAGCGCTGAAGAAACTGCAGAGGTGGAAGAGCAGAAGGAGCAGCAGCAATGGAGACCGAGAGCCTCAGCCCCAGTACAGCCACGCTCCAGCACTGCCCAGCTCCCTGCTGCACCCACTGCAAACTGGGAACTGTGGGAGGACAGCTCCAGCCCGTGGGTGTGGCTGCAGTGTAAAGCAGATGTAAATACACTTTAGACTTACGATTTGCCTGTTTTAGCAGGCTTGGGACTCTGTTCTTTAGGAAAAATTACAAGGTCACAACACTGTAAAGTCTTTTGAAGACATTTAAGTGAGTCTTTCTTCCAGTTTCTTGTTCAGGATGCAAATGTAGGTTTGAAGGTTTTTCTCCCCCATTATAATCGACAGGAAGGTACCTCAGAGTCCAAAACCAGACAGTCAAGGCCATAACCAGCCCCAACACCTGCAGAGTATCAAACACAGGGCCACGGATCAGCCCCTGGAGCCCCTCTGCAACACATCCCCGTTACACACATCCCTCTCCATACATGAAATTCCTGCTGCATGGCAACAGCATGGGAGTCAGCAGGATGACAGAGCAAGCCTTTGGGAATAGCTTCCTGCATAGCCCCTTCAGTCCAAGCTTCTGGGCAGGATCTGGCTACGCTTCCCTGGTGAATTTGCACACGGGGGAAGTTCTGACATTCCACATCGCTCAAAGAGTGCAGCAATCCTTTGGGGATATGAAGAATATACTTCCAAAACTTCCTTTTATTATAAACAAAAAAGCGTTTCCAACTTAAAACTACCGTGGGAGGGAAACAAGCGATCTGAAAACAGCACAGGAGATATCTCCAAGGCAAGGACTTCAAACAGTCGATTTAAACAGCAGCATTATAAACCAGAGATCTATGGATAGATAAGGATTTCTCAACAAAAATTCCACTGCTCTAGACAGGACGATTATACAATACCACAAACATTCCAGAAAGACATCATATATATTACATTTTCTTCCCACATAGTGGCTGACCTACCTCAGGAACTATGGACAGCTGCACCAGCCTCTGCTACACACAGGTAGAATTAAAAAGAAGTCAGAGAAGCTCCAGGTGCAAGTTTTCTTAGCTCCAGGGTCTCAAGAATGGTAGTTCATTAATTTTAAACTAAAAAGGCAAGGCCAGAGTGAAGGCAGTTAGAAATTTATTAGAAATCCCATGCCGGAAAATTCCACTTGGGACCAGAGGATGCCACCTATCTTTTTGATTGATATTTTAGAATTGATGAATAACAAACGTGCAGGATGGAAGAGCGGATTCCAATAAAAAACAATAGTCTGATGCAACTGGAGCCTGCTTGGCCCATGGTAACTGAGAGAGCTATTGTGGCTCTCTGGACTAACACTTTTTAATAGAATCCAGACCCAATTTAAACAAGACTTTAGAAGCCTGTTTTGTTATACTGCTGCAATCTCTTTGTGTTGACAGCGCTACAATCAGGCAAATTCTTTCCCTCTTGCATAATGCAGGTAGCTGGATGTGACATGCTAAATCAGCATTTTACCTGGACCAGGGCAATCCCACAGGCTGGCAGTGCCCTCGTGCTTCAGGGACTCGCAGAGAAGAAAATTTCAAACAAATTATAAATTATGTGCAAAGCTGGTGGGCTCTGCATGGGGAACACAAGTGCATTCCGTGTTGTTACCTTGAACAACAATTCATTAGCTTGATTAGCCTAAGTCATACTCAGAGAACATAAAAGATTTGCCCTTAAGGGATCAAATTAAAAGAAGTAGATGTGCATATCGTAGATAATTCCTGCATAAAAATTAAGATATTAGGGGTTTTTTAAGTTATGTCTAAAAGGAAAGAGGAAGATCATCTGGGGTCCCCAGCACAGGAAGGATGTGGACCTGTTGGAGTGAGACCAGAGGGGGCCACCAGGATGATCAGAGGGATGAAGCATCTCTGAGGAAAGGCTGAGGGAATTGGGATTGTTCTGCCTGGAGAAGAGAATCTTTGGGGTGACCTAATTGTGCCCTTCCAGGACCTGAAGGGGCCTACAAGAAAGATGGAGAGAAACAGTTTACAAGGGCCTGGAGGGATAGGACAAGGGGGAATGGCTTCACATTGCCAGAGGGCAGGGTTGGATGGGATATTGGGAAGGAATCCTTCCCTGGGAGGGTTGTGAGGCTCTGGCACAGGTGCCCAGAGAAGCTGTGGCTGCCCCATCCTTGGAAGTGTCCAAGGCCAGGTTGGATGGGGCTTGGAGGAACCTGGGATAGTGGAAGGTGATAGTGGCAGGGGATGCAATGAGATGAGCTTTAGGGTCCGTTCCAACTCAAACCATTCCACGATTCTACAATCATCATTTTCCACCTGTCATTAGAGCCTACCAGCCCAGTTTGAAGAGCTAGTGTTTAGATCAAATGCTTGTTAAATACATTATTAAATCAGTTAATAACGGTATTTTTTCCCCCATCCAAGCTCTTTGGTCAGAACTGATAAGTTACACAGTGAGTAAGCACTGCTTCTACAGAGCCTGCAAAAAATGTTGCTCATCACATAGGCTGGACCCAAGCCAGCATATTCCAACACTTGGGAAGCCAGCAACCCCCCCAGGGCCGCTGGCTGCGGGAATCATGTGAGCACCAAGGTATTTATTCAAATGGGTTACAAGAACCCAGACAAACAGAAATGATGTTGCAGTAGTGAATTCAGTCATTTCACAACTCCCCCAGCGCCGGGCCTTGTGCAATCCAAACAGGCTGTTGTAATTCCAGGTAAGTTGTTATTCATAACTTACGCACCGCTTGTTTACATGTGGTTGACAGTTTTAAATGGTTACTAATTCAGTACTGAAAAATAAAGCTAATGCAAATAAAACTGCTGCAGGAGGCACTTCGGAATAACAATATCTTGCAGTGGTATAAACACTGGTGAGATGGTGAAGAAGAAACTCCCAAGAGCAGCCACCACCTAAGTATGTATCACTATACAGCTGTATTTTAACTGGCGAACTTCAGCCACTGAGTATTTGCAGTGTTTCTAGCTCAAAATAAGATTGAGAGTCAATGCTCTTTTCAGAACACTTACTGAGTGTTGTGTCTCCCCCAAGCAGAGGATGGGCTTTTCAGTTTATTCCCCTCCTTACGTAAAATATATAAACAAACAATCCCTCCCCAAAATAAAAAGCATTTGAAAGTCCAAAAAAGAGGTTGAGAAGGAAATAGTGCCAGAACCATGTTTATTCACACAGTCAAAACGTTTCTGAAATTCCTTCCATTTCCTCAGTGTACAACACTGAGGCAACCTCTAGCCCTGACACAACACATTTGAACCATCCCTTCCTCCTCGCACGGCAGCCATGGTTTCAGACTCCAGGTTGGATCCACAACATGGATCTCTCTTACCCAGAGAGCACTCACCTCATCCTGGAGACGGAGCACGTGTTGCTACACATGGGGTAGGCCCTCAAGGCCATGGTGCTCCTGCTGCTTGCAAGATACCATCCGTCACCCTGTGAGGACTCCGTGCTCTTGGCTAGGCAGGCTGATGGGAAACACACAGCCCAGCTCTTTACTGGAAGAGTCTTGTCCAACAGCTGGTTCAACTTCCAGTGCTTTCCAGCTTGTGATCCTCAGGCTCTGGCCTGTAAGTGTGCCGGAGCAGCCATACTCTGAGGAGTCAGGAAGCACCACAAGAAAGAATCACAGAACTGTGGAATGGTTTGGGCTGGAAGGCACCTTAAAACCATCTAGTTTCAACAGCCTCCTGCCATGGGCAGGGACACCTTCCCCTAGACCAGGTCCAACCTGGCCTTGATCTTCTAGGACATCTTCTACTGCTCTCTCCCACTGCATCACTGTCCAACAGAGTTTTGCTGCATCTCCTATTTCTGGAAAACAACACGATGGGCAAAAAGGGTGATGACAACCCCCTCAAAACTGCAAGGACAGAACACAAATTCTCTGTCACACAAATAGCTGTTGAGGGTTTTCAGCCCATCCCTCAAAGCTCCCAGCACAGAGGAGCCAAACACCTGGGCCAGGAGTCATCAGAGCCAACACAGGTATCTTGTGCCAAGCCTTTTAAAACATGTGTGCGCTCACTTCAAATGCTACACCACTGTCCAGTTTAGCAATGTGTACTTCACCAAACAATAAAACATGATAGAATATAACATGATTCATGCCCAGAAAGTACACAAGATATGAAGTGAATTCTTTCACGCATCCAAATGAACACCCAGTGAAATGGCTATGGAGATTTGTCACTTGCTACCCAACAGATTTGCTTGATCATCATTACGTCATGTCACTAAATCTAGCCACTGAGAATGACATTAAATAACATGCAGTTAAAGAAACTTTTTCCAAATGCACATCCATTGAAACATTCCATTGGCTTTTTTGAACTGAGTCCATCCCTATGCTCCAAGCAGCAAGTCTTTGCCCAGTGCTGATACTCAATACTTTCAAGCACAAAGGAGATACCAGCACCAGCAGACAAGCAAATACAAGTCATTCAAGTGACATAAAACAGACATGGGTAAAATCAGCATTTCTGTTTTTCCAAGGTTTAAATATTCTATAAATCATCTATTATGATTCTCTGCATCTGGACCAGCCCTGGCAGCCTACTTCATAGCAGAGCAAGCCCCCAACAACCAGCTCCTCCATCAGCTCATGGCCCAGATTTGATTTCTTCACCCTTTGCAAAAACATTCTCAGACTTTGTGCTAATAACTAGCTGATTACATTTCAAACCCCCGGGCTAAAAGTTATTACTGGGGAGTACAGGAATGTGTCTGGAATGCAAAAACAACCAGGGTGAAAAATCAGTGGGCTCTGAGCTGGTATAAATAGATAGTTCACTACGGAAATTCATCTCCTCTCAAAAAACCAAACCCAAAGAGTGGCCCACTATCTCCTCCAGTTAATCTTACTGGAGAACTGACTCAGCCATCTCCCAGCTCTTAGGAAGAGGCATCTCCTATCTACACAAATGCAACATAAATAATGTTTCTGTTGTGCTTGCATGCGAGATAGAGAACCACGCTGTGTAATCTGTTGATAAACTCACGTAAGAGACGGTAGTTTCGTGATATGCCAAATACCTCACATCTTCAAAAGAAATGGGGAAAAGGTTATTCTTAGGGAACCTTTCTCTATGGTTAAATGATACCAGGTTTATTGACAGAAAGTTTGTTTATGAAAACTTCCTTTGGTCCAAGCAAATTCCTGACTCACCCTCCACCTGGAAGTTCAAACTGGGTATTAAACCATGAGATCATCAGCAAGGTCTGGCCTCTCTTTCCAGCCTCTGCAAAGGGGGTTACAGCACACAGCAAGAAAGCAGGCCTACGAGGGCTGCCTATAAACAGGATCTATGGGCTCCATGGGAATTACGGATCAGTCCCCCCCGACTGATTTTTGGGGCTTTGTGCTGTCCCTGTGTAACTTGCATCCCACCTCATTCAGATGTGGAGTTATTTGTAATCAGTTTGAGGTGTAAAAGACACCGAGGAAAGTAAAGATTATAGGTCTCCAGGAAAAGATTGTTGTGAAAACAACCTATGTAATTGCAGCCTGAAGAAAAAAGCTTTAAAACACAACCTGAAGACTAAAGCCAGCTGAAAGCACAGAAACAAAGGAAATAACCCCCTCCCCATCAAACCCTAAAGAAAAAGGCTCTTGGCTATACTTAGCAAAACTGACAGAAATCCAGCAAAGGCTAAATATTTCCCTAACCTCTGTATTTGCTTCTCTGCTACTGCTGCCATTTGCTGCCACAACTCTGTTAGAATTGGAAGAGACAACTCCATGGCCCAATTCCTTTGTACTTCTACAGAATCACCCTCCTAATGAAGTCTTTCATGGCTTATTTGAAGATTTAAGCATTCAAAAACAAAATTCCTCAATGAAGAATGAAGTATTTTGTGGGATTACTCTTTCCCTGAGGTTAGGGATCAAGGTTTCTGAGAAACACGATGAATCACAGTGGTTTTAGCTTACTCATCTTTAAAAGTGTGGGGTTTTTAATCTGATAACAAACAACTATTTTTTTCAAAAGTATTTGAGACAACTTGTTTGAATGAGAAACAGAATATGCTTTTTGTTACCCTCACACTTGTGTAAACTATTTTATGTAAAGGGCGGATTTTATAACCAACTTTTGACATTTTTCAGTATGACCCTAAGATAAACAGTATGAGCACTTGCTGGTTTAGAACCAACAGCTTATCTAGACTACAGCAAGACACCTGCACACCTCAGAGATGCAAAGAGAAAAAGCAGGAAAAAAACTACACTGTTAAAATCACCATTTGATTTGCAATGTCCTCCCTCAAGGAAACTGAAATTAAAAACACGGGTATCGCGGAACGGTTTTAAACAGTGCATGACTTACAGGTGAGCTCACAGCTTGGTCAGGACATCTATTCCGTGTCACCAACATCAAAACTTCAGTGACACAAATCCACTCTAAGTTTTCACATTGCTTCTGTGTACAGTGAGATCTCTGCTCTTTATGGATCTTTTCCCCTCCTGAGTGGATTTCTGACTTCATGTCACATGTTCTGTTGCTCCTGCACACTCTCCTTCCTTAACCAGCAGTACACAAATGATAGATGAATTTGATGTCAAAATAAAAAGTACCCTCCCAAATGATTAAAGCTAAAAAGCTTTAATAAACTTGTTTCATTTTAAGTCATTTCAATAAGTAGAGAAATACATTGTGAAAACAATTTTTAATATAAAGGAAGACATGTTAGTGCTGTGGGTATCACAAGCCAGAAATTTTGCATCATCATAGGATATCTCAGGAATACCAGAAAAATCAGAATGATAACTACATTATGACACACATAAACAGGAAATATACATTGCTAATATGGGTAGGTGGGAGGGGAAGGTGTGTTTGTTCCACTTGGGACACTCCCCTAGGCTAGAAACCTCCATTCATGGCTCTTAGGAAAATGAAACTTCAAAATGAAGAGCATTATCTTGCTGCAAAGCACAAAATCCAACCTAAATCTATTTTTTTTGCGCTAAACCCGTAACTCAATGCCTTTTTTTCCAGTTAGCTGCCTAGTCCAAGAAAGGACATTTTAATTTTTCATTGATACACGCCACTGGAATTTCATGCAAGACTTTGCTTGGGGAACTGGAATAGAACTGTATAAACTTAATACTGAGAAAGGAAATACTTTTCTAATATTTACTAGAGGGGTCCACTAAGTCACAGCCATCTACCCAAGGTACTACACAACAGCTGGGCATCCTCTTTGCAGAATACAGAGAATATACAGAATATGGAATTCATACACTATTTCCTAGAAAGAATTTCTCATATGAAGCCTATACAGTAGTTTTAATTTTCTTTTTTTTATTTATAAAGCTGCCACAATGTTAAGGAGCAGTCTGGTTTTAAAAGGAGGTGTGCTTTTCATCTTTTCTGTCAGAAGCATAAAAGTTGTTTACTTTAGGGGAAAACTGATTATTTGAAGTCTGTTCTCCCATTAGCACCACAGCACAAGCAAAGCATTTGTCTTTTCCGCCGGACCTGGATCGTGCACACATCCAGGGAAGCTGCACTTTCTCTTCCAGGCAAACCAGCAAGCACAGTAGCCTGGAGGTAAAAAATATAATAAAAAATTAAAAACATAGCTGTGCTCATTGAAGCCTGAACCTGATCTTTTATGTGAAGCCTGTGCCGCTCCTGGACCCTCTTGATGGCCGATATCTCCTCAGGCACCCACAGATGTGCCCAGCTGAGGAACTCACATCCCTGCTGTGCCTGTAGCTGGGCCTCCAACAGGAACCCCCTGGTTGGAAAACAAAAGATGTTCCTTTCCTTCCATCCCTCCCTCCCTCTACTTTTGTGTGTGACCAGATGGATCTGCACATCTCCATAGCTGTGTGTTTTTATTCCCTCTGTTTCGTTCTAATGAGAAGAGATCAAGTCCATCTTGTAATTAAATTTTGAAATATTTTTCCTGAAAGAGGGGATGAACCAAAACCTATACTAAGGAAGAGCCCAAGTCCTCCCAAAGCAGCTAAAATCCTCAGTGCAATCTGCAGGAAGGAGGCTCATTTTCTCTCTCAGCCTCTCCCACGGTGTTTGCCTCCACACAGATGAGCTGCAGTGGTTGTGGAGAAATGGGTCCTCTCTCCTCGAGGCTGTCTCAGCCTGAAGGCAAGGTCTGAGAGCAAGGTCTGAGAGCAGGGTTTGGCACTTCCCCCTCCCCGTCCTGCCGTGCTTTAGAAAGGTCTGTTTGGTTGAAGCTGATGAGGTGAAGCACTGGGGTATCTCAGATGGCATTTTTGCCACCAAATGCTTCATACAAGTTTGTTCTGGCTCCTTGCCATGAAGAGCGAGAGCTCCTCAGTTTGCAGATCTCAGCCTGAGTAAGATGACAACTTAATGTCACCACACCACTGAGCTCACAGCCAGTACCAAACTGGGGGGAGACAGGACATCATGCCAAGCTGGGAGCAGTCAGGAGACCAACAGACTGGGCTGCCCTTCAGAGAGACCTCAGCACTGGGAGCATCACAGTGAGCACACAAAACACCCCCTGGAAAATCATCTCCAGTTTTGGGCTCCCCAGAGATGCAGCTGATGCACTGGGGTGACACCTGGGAGGACCAGCATGATGATTAGGGGGCTGAAGCACTTGATGTGTGAGAAAAGAGCTGGGTTTTGGGAGCTTTGAGAGGAGAAAACTACAACTACCCAACCCAGGGCAGGAGAACAGCCGGGGTCTCCACAAAAGAGCACAGCAACAGGACAAGACATGATGAGGACAAGTCACAGAGGGGGAGATGCCTAAAACCCAGCTCTGAACCTCTTTTGTGCCCGAGTTTGGACAAGACACCTTCAGAGATCCTTCAACAACCTATATCATAGTGTTTCACCAAACCAAGTCGAAATCAAATGGCTGCCACATAGAAAACTACAGGAAAAGTTTGATTTGCCTCAAAGATCTGTTGTGTGCCTGTTTGGTTTAGGTTGTCACTGATGCAGCAGAAAATATAGACAGGAAGAAGCTTTCCAAGTTTTTGTCATTCTTGACTTTAAAATTCCACTTCATGCCCTAATTTTCACAACAAAAGGTCATATTAGGTAAATTTTTTGAATTCAGGTAAATCTGAATTGCTATATCTTTTTCAGCTGAGACTTCACCATTTTTCCTTCATCATTGTTATTGCTATTTCTTCAGAAACAACAAGTAGGTTAGAAATTAGAAATTCATGCTCTGTTCTGAGGAATTTCCACTGTAACCTCACATGGCCTTGGAAAATATTGACCACATATATTGAGATTGCATTTATGCAACATCAGTGAGATGCCTGTGTGGGGCAAGACCTCTTAATTCACAGCGATAAATCCAATTTTCAGGTCCTGTTGTTGGAAGGAGAGACACTCAAGAGGTGAACTGGTTCACCTGACTCAAAGCATGAAGGTTACAGCTGAAAAGTACCCATGTGAAATGCCAAAGGAGTTATTTTTATCCCTCCCTCTCATTTAAATTTAAAGCAGGACAGCAGTACTGATACTGTGAGGTGCTAATGTTGAAATGCAATGGGAATCAATAGCTTTTCCAGGAAGAGAAAGCTCAGAAAGGAGATGAGCAGTTTAGAGTCTGCTTCACCTCTGCCAGCAGCAGCTTCAGCCACCTCTTAATATACTTCAAACCCGAATTATCTCCAGCACCTCACTTCTGCCAAATACACTAATTTTTCTCTCATCATTTAACAAGTCTCTAGCTCTCACATTCTCAACAGCTCTTCCAATACAAGTTAACATAATGAATAAAAAATATGCAGCATATTGAATTTTAAAAAAATCTGGGAACAGTTCTGCCAGCTCTGGCTCTGCCGTGCAGATTTGATCCCTCCTGCACAGGAGGCAGAGCATACTCACAGCCACCCACCTCCCAGTCCAGGAGAACACCAAGCTCTTATCAAGTGTTGCACTCCAGGTTTCCAGGCTGGAGGAGAAGCTAGACCACAATTTAATGAAACACAGTTCTGATTCTTGCTCTCCATACTTGCCTCTGGAAACTTCCCACTAAGGCCATACATCACAGGGTTTTTTTGTTGTTGTTGTTGAACAAATTAATTATTGTGTTTGAACTGCCTTCCTTTAGAAACTTGCAAAATTCTTGTGTGTCAGGGGGGGAAAAAGGAGAAAATGCAAACAGTGAAACAGTGAAATCGTACAAAGCCTCCACACCAAAATCCTTTTGAATTCCGATTCAATTGGAATATACAGCCTCGGAAATGATGGTTCTAAACCACAAACAAGCAGGGGAATGTTTAGTAACCCCAAGCAAAAATCCCCTGGCCTCTGCAGCAGCACAGCGCAAGCCTGCAGCTCTCCATCTATTTATAGACCTGGGGCACATATCACTACAATAGCTGATTGTGCTTTGCAGCTGTTTTGTATATCTAGAAGGGCAGGAAAGAACAGACTGCACTTTGATCTTGCCCTTTTTTGGAGTAAAAACAACAACAAAAAAAGGCCATTAGGAAGGACTCAATATTTTGGAATCACAAGGGTCCGTGATCCCAAAGCCACAGCTTACACTCGGCATGCAGGACTCCCAGCACATGTCCAATTGTTTACTGGGATTATAAATCCAGGCTGCAGTCAATATTTATTCTAGAAGCACACAAACTATTTCACCTCGCATGAAAACATATGTCAAACCTAATTATAGGAGTCTTTACTCCCCAGAGCATCTGTTAAGTGATACACACATGAAATTAAGATTCAACCTGAATGCAACTGCATCATAAATTAGCACTTTGCATTTCTAGGGCGATTAAAGAAATTAAGTAATTGCTCAAGATAACATTGTGTGACAAGAATGAACTACATACAACCTGTAAAATATGTTTGGATTAAAGCTTTATAAATTGTACAAATGTATCAAAACGATCACTGCAAAAGGCAGAAACACGTATTATTTACAGAAGTCAAATCAGTGATCCCTACGTCAGGAAGTGAGCTGGTCCTTCCCGAGCTCTGAGATTAGGGACAATCTACTGGGAAACTCTCACCTCCAGCATTAAAACAGATGGATGATGGGCAGTACTATGATGAGAAAAAGCTAATTTTTTCAGCACTAGAAATGGAATAAGCCAAAAGCAAGCAGCCTTAGAGACTTGACTGTTCCATATCCAGAATACCTGAAGAATATTTCTAATCAATTACTGACGGATTTACAAACTGCTAGAAAATGTGAAATGGGATTTAAATTTGCTGCTCACAGTTACTACCTAAATGGGTTTGAGTAGTTTGTTTCCAAACAGCCACATGGACAGAAGTATGTGAATATGTTCAAAACACAGCAAGTGAGTCTGCAGAAGGGATTTTAAAAAGCACTATTAGAGAAAAAGAGAAGGTAAAAAGTGCTTGTGGTGAGCCTTGCGGTGGGCTAAGAGAAGTGAAAGGCTGCAAGAACTGGGATTGCTCAGTCTGGAAAAGAGAAGGCCCTGGAGTGACTTAATTGTCCCTTCCAGGACCTGAAGAGAACTTGCAAGGAAGATGGAGAGGGACTTTGGATGAGGGCCTGGAGTGACAGGACAACGGGGAATGGGTTCAGACTGCCAGAGGGCAGGGTTAGATGGGATATTGGAAAGGAATTGTTCC
The DNA here is from genome assembly GCA_013397895.1 of Origma solitaria. Taxonomy (NCBI): domain Eukaryota; kingdom Metazoa; phylum Chordata; class Aves; order Passeriformes; family Acanthizidae; genus Origma; species Origma solitaria. Next base: position 1,099,683 of record VZRL01004408.1, read on the forward strand.
CTGTGAGGGTGGGGACGTCCTGGCACAGGTTCCCAGAGAAGCTGTGGCTGCCCCTGGATCCCTGGAAGTGTCCAAAGCCAGGCTGGACAGGGATTGGAGCAGCCTGGGATAGTGGAAGGTGTCCCTGCCCATGGCAGGAGCTGGAAGGAAATGAGTTTTAAGGTCCCTTCTAACCCAAACCTTTCCATGATTCTGGAATTCTAGGATGATCATACCTGGGTAACTCCCTGCTGCACAGCCTTGCTCTTCCACACCTCCCAAATACTGATTCTGGAATGTCAGGGAAAGTATATAAATTATGGAATTAGGGAGATGAAAAAGTAGCAGAAAGCTGCAAGAAATGTAGCCGATCAAATGGAGGAGAGAACAAATCTAAGAGGAAAGTTGGCAAGATCGGCTTTTTGTTAAGTGCTAAACAGCCTCCGAATTATCTGTATTGCACCATCAGCACAGCATATTTGATCACTTTGAACAAAGCTTTTAGACTTTTAAGTATCTAAGATGGGACATTGAATAGTATTTTGTAAAATCTCATTTTGAAAGAAAATATTTAGGTATATTCCTATCCTGAATACCAATTCATTTCTGCTGTGGGCTGTATCTCTCTATCTTATTTATTTAAACCAGAATTCACAGGGATGGAGACCTTTTTGTTTCATTTTTAGAGCATTTGGGACAAAGTTCTGGATTTCCATTAACACTGCTATATAATTATATATTAGATTTGAAACGAATATATAAATGAGTAACTTACTAAATAAATTATTTATATTGAGGTAGTAACAAAATGTTATTATATCACCCTGAGCACGGGTATGAAAGTGCAAGAGCAACTCTTTATTGCTAAATGTATAACCACATTTCACATAAATTACAAAAACCAATAAATTAAATAAAAATCAGTAAGAGAAAGCATGAGCTGACAAAGACAGCAGGGATGTCTATGGAGCTGTGATAATGCGCATTTAGAACCACTGACGAAGTTATTAACCTGGTCAAAGTAAACTACATTTCAGAAAAGGAATACTCGGAAAGGCTCCAGTGTGTTCACATCCTACAGGGCAATCCAAGACTGAATTTTTGCACTTCAAACTCAGTATTTTAAGAGCTGGAAAAGCTGAAATTGAGATTTAGAAGATCTTTTACATTATTCCTTTTCAGAAAACTTATGGTTAAAACCTGTTTCTATACAAAATATAAGCAGATTTAACTAAAATTACCAGTGGAATCACCGATACCTGTTACGACAACAGCTTTTCAATACACGGGTGCCCTCCTATAGTGTTATTTCTAGAGTAAAACACGTTAAACATTAAGTTCAAACGTCAGGTTGGCTCAGCCTGAGCTAAACTTTAGCTCTGAGTAGTTTCCAGCTCTTGTGCAATGTCACAGCACTAAAATCCTTCATTTTCATGCCACCCAGCCCTCCTGATACAGAGAGTGGACAGGAAAGTTGATCATTCCTGCTGAACATGACAACGGTGCTAAAATAACACTGGGCTCTTCCTTAAATCCACAAGAATGGGAATTCCAGAGGAGAGTCCCTTGACTGAGGCTGTGGGACAAAGTACTACAAGGCACAAGGTATGATAAATACCCTGCTCTTGCAAAACACAAGGGCTAAAGATCAAGTTTCAAAGAGAAGAAGAACCAAACTCCATTTGTCCAGTGAGACGCCTGAGATAAGAAAAGTTAATTCCAGTATCTCTGAGGGGCAACACACACATCCCTCCAAAGCAGCTTCCCAGGGAGTGCTGCTCATGCCGGAGCCAGGAGGAAACTCCGGGCTTTGAATGAGTTAACACTGCCATTTGATGAAGCCAGCTCCCACTACCTGACCATATTCCTCATTTTTTCATTAGACAGCACCAAATCCAGCCTGGAATATATGGATAAACCTCCAAGAATGGTAAACTTCACTTTCAGCCCATCAATTTGTGCTGCTCAGACCTTCTCCGGGGCTGACTGAAAAACACGTAAGGGATCCATGGCAGAGACGTATTTGTGACCACTTAGCGATCTACTTTCCAAAACAGAAATGCAACTTTCAGAAAACATTCCCATTTTAACAAGCAATGGTGCACACTAACATAGCCCTAGAAATGGTTTTACAATTGAAACATTACACACAGTAACCACTATTTATACTTCAATATGTCAGCCTTAAATATTTACTTTTCCACTCACTTAGTTTACATGGTGTGCCAGCAAAGCACTTTCTTGCATCGCTTAAAGAGCTTATAGAAATTTAAAACTATAAGAGCAACAAGGAAAAGTATAAAATAATTCAAATTCAATGATGAGGCAAAACATATTTGCTACTTTTTATGCAAAAATTAATTTCATGCAGAGATGCACGATTTTTACAAGTAATTAGGTACTTTGCATTATTCATTCTAATTAAAAAAGAAATACTTTTTTAAAAAAGCAAACTGTTTAGAACTTTAAACTCCGTCCAGGCTTTCCATTGCTACATGGAGACCATTCATCAGCTGGCAGCATTATGTTATTGCCCTGCCCCATGGGCTCTGAAAAGCCAAGGAGTAACTTCAGAGTAAGTAAATGTTTATAGGTCAAGCTGCACATCACACAGCTGTACCAGAAGTTACTGGACATTTTTCCCAGAAAGCAAACGGGCTGGGCAGCTGTATTTTGACAAGAAAAGTTGTTTTCCTTTTATGGCCCAAAGTCAGTGACTGTGGTCTGGGGTGGGAAGGCAGCGGGCAAGCACCCCGTGCTTCATCCGACGGCACTGTCATCCCTGGGCCAGCTGTTCTTCCCAGAGTCACCCTGGTGAGTCCCTTCCAGCACTCACTTATTTTCAACTGCAGAAGAGACACTCCAGATAGGATATTGTATTATTTACTTTCCCTTTTGCTCTATTTTAGGTCCGATAAACCCAGAGTTTAAACAAACTACTTGGATTGAAAAGCGTTTATGGGCACTTCTCCACCCATTGAATTTGGGGTCCTCTCCTGCAAAAGAACCAAGACAGGGCTCAGCTACTCTGCCACTTACTTTTCCATTTGTATATTTAAATTTCTGTGCCATTAAATCCAGCTAAAATGGATTTTGAAGAACAGCTGGCTTGGAAACTCACCGCCGATTCATCAACACTGAGATTGCACAATGTCCTACATCGTGGCCCATATAAAATTAAGAGGATGACTATGACCGTTTCCAATCGAGATTTTGGCAGTTTCTTTGGGAATTCTGAACTGATGGGCACTCAAGCTGGACAACTGCAAGGGAGAAAACAAGAGAGCAGAGGAAGTGGGAAAGCCCTGTAGCAGATGAGCTGCAGATAGATGAGGAACACCTGTCCAGGAGCAGGTCTGCTGAGGAAGCTCCCAACCAGCTCACCCCAGGCACTTACTCCCATTCCTTCATTTACTGCTTTTGCTTCAGCTTTTCACTCCTTCAGTTGTATCAAACACAGAACAAGCCCTTTTTTGTGGATTTAATCTCAGAGTGGAAACCTGGAAGGAAAGACTGAAAGGAAGGAAAGGGCAATGGGGAAAAGTAAGAAGCTGGAGGTACGGAAGAAAAGCATTTCTGTGAAGAAGATAAAATAAATTTTCCAAAGGGCAATTGGAAATTCAACAATTCTAATCTACATGGAAAGAGGAAGGCCAAGAAATCAGGGCTGAACACTGTCTGCATCATATTACAAACCGCAAAGCCTCATTACCACCCCTACTTAAAAATCCTTATCTAACTTCTGCTCTTTTCTAAAACAAAGCAAAACTGCTATTTTGATGAAGGCAAACTCCAAGCAGCACTTCACCAACACTGCACCAGCAGAGAAGAACCAGCCTCTTAAACGGGATGCATTTTCCCATGTGGTTCCTTACTTTAATTTGAATAAAAGTTATGCTCATGAGAGGAGAAGGGGAGAACCAGCAAAGAAAGGCAAAAACCAGAGTGTGAGAGAGCAGCAGGAATGGAGGGACACAGTCTGAGAAGCACTAATGCTGAGCCTGGAGGTCAATTTGTAGGGATGTAGCTTTGCTGGTCAGTTGTTTGCACATGCTTGACAGGCATGGGAAAACGGCAAAGGTTGTCAGGAAACACAAAACCTCCTGTGATGGAAAATCTGCGGAGAAACGCATCCTGGCCACCGCCAGCACAGGCTGAGCCCTTGCCTGGTAGGGCGCCTCTGCTCCTCCAGTGAACAATGTCCCACTCCAGCAATTCTGAAAAAACTGAATTTGGAAACTGAATGGAGAAATTAAAAAACTTGTCTGCTTTCCATCAAAAGCACTGGCGCAGGCTGCCCAGAGAAGCTGTGGCTGCCCCTGGATCCCTGGCAGCGTCCAAGGCCAGGTTGAACGGAGCTGCCTGGGATAGTGGAAGGTGTCCCTGCTCAGGGCAGGGGGTGGGACTGGATGAGTTTTAAGGTCCCTCCAACCCAAACCAGTCTGGGATTCCATGATTCTCTGAGAAGACAGGATTTAGACCATTGGAGTAAATCTCAGGTCTACCCAAATTGTATTGATCCCACAGGAGTGAGAGATTGGAGAAACAGGCCACCAGCTCTCCCTGCTGTTTCTTGGGAATGTGCTACATCATACCAAGGGCTTCAAATGAGTGAAATATATTTATACTTTGCTCTTCTTCCCCAATCCAAGTTTAAAACTGGGTTTCCACAACCTGTAGATAGAGAGATCAAAATGAGTTAGGGACACAGCTCCCAGTGTAATTTTAAATTGCAAGTTAAAGGCAAGGCATAGCCTGGAGAAGTTCAGGGCTTGTGAAAGTTCAGTGTTGTAGAAACTGTTTAAATTGTAAGGAGGTTATAATGGGAAATTTAAATAATTAGATCTGGCACTGTTACATCAGACTTGAACAAAACAAAATAAAAGATTCAAGTTTCAAACTCAGAGAGAGAACAAATTATTGAGGGAGCTGGATACAAACATACACTGGCAGCCTTTCATGATAAACATGGCCCTGTGCAATTTAACAAGAAAATTAAAGAGGTATAAAAATTAATAAAACAGATGCAAAGAAATCCTTATGTAAGAACCCTGATAAAAATTAATCTAAAAAATACAATCCCTTAAAACCTGCTGTGACCCTTAAAAATTAGCACTTCAAGGCAATGATTTTCCCAATTAAGAAATGAAACAGAATTCGTTTTAAAAAATCCTAAAACAACAAAACAAAAAACAAATAAAACCACCAAAGAAAGGCACCATAAAACCCCAAACTGTGCCGGGGAGAGAGGGAAGACAGTCTCAAGTTTTCAGTACCTAAAAACAACCCTTTAGTGCTCCTCCCTTAAGGATATTTTGATCTTAGTCACATGGGGTTTTTTAAGGTATTTTTATTTAGTCTCCCTGTAGATAACTGCAAGGAGAGAGCTGCTAACACGATATTAAATTAATGATTTGATGGCTGCCCTCATGGCTGAGAGAGGCATTGAGTCTGAAATATTACCGATAAAACCATTAGGGCTCAGCAACCTCAGAGAACACTCTCTCACACACACACTCTGCTTCCATCACTTGCCAACTTCATCTCAATCAAAAAATGAAATTTATTTTCTTATTCTTTGATATTTACCTGTTTATTGATAAGCCTATATAATAGTGCAGATAGATAAGAAAAAATGAAAATGAAAACAGAAAATCTTTGAGAATGTCTCATGACACACAAGTGCTCTTGTTTGCACAAAGAGGAAATGGAGCTTTTCCTACTGTGGCTCATATTTTCACCCAAATCACCTATTTTTCTTTCTCATCTGACCATTTGCAACATAATTTTGGAAAATTTACAGAAAGAACAGCTCATACAAAAACTTTTCCAGATAGCTCCATCTGGTTTGTTTTTGTAAGTTTAGACAGTGCGAGTGAAGTTTCCAGTTGAACAGACTTGGAAATGCAAGATTTGCAGAGCAGGGCAGAATAAATTCCAACAACAAACACACTTGTAATCACAAAAACTTATCACACAACAAAACTTGTACCCACAACAAAAGCACCTGCAAACCAGGGATCAGCAGCGCTGCAAACCAAAGCCTGGCTCAGTGCACTGCGGTTGGGCTCAGCCGGCCAAGGAAACATGGATAAGCATGGAAGGAGAAGACACAACAAGGAGATTTGCTCTCCGGGGCTGTCACACCCACCTGCCAGGGATATGGCTGCCCTGGAAAGAGACATCCAGCTTCTGGCTTGCCATTTCAAAAAGCTCCAGCATCCAAAGGTTTTCACATCAAAAGCAAAACAACCCCCCAAACGTTCGTTTGCAATGTATTTTTTCAGTTCTGAGCTAATTGAAATGATGGATTTATTTATATACCTACACATGCACATATAAAGACAAAAATTAATATCACTGGAAGCTGGATTTCTACCAAGAGAAAAAATTTTGGTAATGAGAAGCAGAGACTGATTAAAAGCTAAAATAGAAAAGGAGAAAAAAAAGAGTCCGTAACTCTCTGAAGTCCCTTGCTCTGCTCAGCAGGCTGTCATCAGAGCAAGTACACAAGTATGTGCTCAACAGCACATTTCCCTTCCAGAAATGGGTACCATAATATCAATGTGCAACTTGCACTGTGTGGGCAAACCTGCATCAGGGCACCCCTGGGCTCCACAGGCAACCCACCACTGGGATGGGCACCTCCACCCCACGGTGAGGAAAGGCACAGCTCCAGCACCACATTACTGCTCCATGTGGCTTTGATAACAGCAAAGATCATGTCTCTACTTCGAGCAATTAATTCTCTTTCGTTCCATGTCCTGGACAAGCCAGACAGTTCACAACAGACAAAAAATCCCAAAACAACAACCTCAGTAAATCAGCAACAGCTCTACGCCAAATTATTCAAATTATTCAAAAAGAGGATTAAAATTCTTGCAATGCCATCTTGCTGAAATACTGTGCGGTTATTCCCAGTGGCACGGCAGCAACCCATCCCTACAGTCCGTGGCTGCTCCGGCTTCCCGATGCCTCCTGGGAGGTGCTGAGCTACCTTCCCACCACTCCAGGCCTCACCTGTCCCAAGGCCACAGCCCAAAGCTGTTCTCACAGAGCTCCTCATCCCCTGCTGGAGGTGTTGGTGTTCCCCACACACAGTAATGCTCTTGCAGCAGTTTCAGCACAGGGCTTCTGGTTCCAGCTCCTTCCCCCTCCACAGGCAGCCCTTTCCATGCCTGGAGAATGTGGCCAACTCTCCCCTCTGGAGCTTTTTCCTCCACACTAACACAACTGCAATCCCTTGCTCTTCTCTAGACATCCATCCGTCCATCCGTCCGTCCATCCATCCCAATTGCTCCTCTCTTACAGGCTCTCTCCATTTGGTTCACATCTCTTTAGCTGATACTTCTCCTAGTATTGAAACAACTTCTGAGATTAAAGGACTAAACACAAAACACTCCACAAAAAGTGGTACAGATTAGTTTCCTGCAGATTTCAACTTCTTACAATCTCTTCCTTCACAGTGTCACCCCACATGCCTTTGGCTTCCAGTTCCCCCCTGGTTCCCAGTTTTTCCAAATACCATCACAAAATTCCTCTTATTTACTTCTCAGAAGATACAATCTAATGGGTAATTAAAAATACAAAAGAAAATTTAGGAATAACTATTTTCCCTTAACAGCTTCCATCCATTAAAATATTTTGCTGTCATAATGCCTGCAGGGATTATCTTCAGTTGCAAGAGAACAATGAAAACAAACACTTAAAAATTATCTAAAAAAGCCACAATATTTTGAGAAAAGCTACCAGGGTGAAATTGGACCTTGGAAACTTGCACCAAAATATGTGAGATATCGCTCAGAGGTCAGTTTTGCTCTTCATTTCTATGGCTAGAAACCATAACAGTACTCTAATATCTGCAAATCCCACCTTTCCTATTTCATATCAGCAAATTGCATTGGGAACACTATTACAACTCCCACCATAAAATCCAGCACTACCTCCACTTGTTTATGCTTTTGAATTATTGGCAAACAAATACTAAAGAACGCTGAAGTAAATAAAAAGGGGGAAGTAAATGAGAGCATTAACATATGATCAACTACACAAAACTGTAAACAAAAATATGGAGTATGGGGGACAAGGACTGCAAAGTTTGTTTATAAAGAAGTCTGGTTCTCTTCCAAGTTTCACGTGCCAGCCTGAAAATAACTTCTTAAAACAGCTGTCAGGTTTTTTTGGGAGAAGGAACACTGATCTCCCAGCAAATACGACCTTTCTTTAGCACACAGAAGTTACCATGGGTTGTGCTTCACTGAGAAAATTCAACTCCTATGTGGCCCCTAAAATCTGCAATCAAGAACATGGAAGAACATCCAGAAAGAAAAACCAAACTTCATGGAGAGCTGACGAAATAGAGAAGCACTGTCCTCTCAGTGCTCAGGAGACCATGGGAATTAATCATCTCCCACTGGGCCAAAAATCAGCTGTTAATCTTCCTTTCACTTAGATTCTCTTAAAACTTTTTTTTCCACCAATTAATATCTTATTTAAGTAGATTTTTTTTTAAATGAAAGATTACATTATATTTAAAAATTAAGCAAATAAAGCTCCAAATCTCATAACAGTGTATTTTAAAGTCAAACATGAAGAAAATCAACAACTTAACGTCTTTGCTGTAAACATTACTTTAGTGAAGACCTCTCAGATTTTCATGGTTTATATACATTTGCTCTCTGCTGTCTTGGCTGATAAAACTGCACCTAAAAACAAGCATTTTTTTGTACAATGTATACTGAGAGTTCAAAAATTTCTCCACACATTGGAGAACAACATTCTCATATAAACAGTTGTCCTGAGCAGTCCCTGTATCCCAACCAGTCAATTATTAGCTGGATATATTTACTGAACCAATCACTTCCACATATGGCACAGGCAGAGGCTCCTCCACATTTTAAAGGTCTTGGAATTTACTTTGGGGAGCATAAAGTAACAAAAATCATCTTGGATATACTGTTGCTGCTGCAGTATGTTCTTTCCATCTCCAACATCCAACAAGTTAAATTTTGGTTCAGGAAACAGCAGGAATTGCCCCAGATGCAAAGAAGCATCATAAAACTTTCATTCATTAAAGAATCACTTCCTTCCTCTCAAAAAATGTCACTTAAAAACCCTCTGTCTTCTAGAGCCAGTGTGACATTGCAAAAGAAAGACAAATCATTAGCTGCTTTGTATTAAAACAGACAAGCAAACAAATTCCAAAAAGAAATAATTTCAAATGCTGCTGTGCTGAACCTGCAATCCTTTATCCTGTGTTTGGAATGACAATGCCTGGTATCCCCAGTCCCCCATCTCTTCTCATTCTAATATCCAAATGCAGATTTTACTTTTTAAGACCTCCAACTATTTTATGAAGGATTTGCACTGCCACAAAGTACAATTCTCCCCTTTATTCCTCCTTCAACATGTGAACAAAAATGCATAGGTAGAAAATGTGTGGGACTGTGATGAGAGATGAGAAAACACGTCCCCCTCAGTACAAAGAGACTGAGACACCCTGTGTCCCATGGAACAGTAATACTAATTTTAGCTACTCACTGTTCAGTCTATTTAACTCTGCTCCAGTAACAAGCACCTGGATTTTTGGACAAACTTCAAACACAGCATTTTGGGAACCACTGTCACTAAAGCGCCAGCATAGTTTCTTAGGAATAAATGAGCTCACGTCCCTGCCTCAGCACAGACCAGCACTTCGTGTCACTCATGGACTACAAACACAACTAAGAAGTGCACACAGGTGTCATTGCTTGGATTTAAACCTGGGTTTAGGGTCCCCATAGCAGAAATCTATGTCCCCATAGTAGAAATCTCAAGCAAGGTGATTCTCCATCGCTATATCTTCAGGATGTGTCTGGTAACTGTCACATTAAAAATCCCTCACACTGGCAACACCTAAATTTCACAGAATGGGAAACTGAAGTAGGGTTTTCTAGAAGTTTGTTAGAGCAACCAGGAACACCACAAAACACCCACTGAGACATCCAACAACAGCTCAAAGTGGGGTTGGATCGAGGAGGACCCACCTCCTCTAGCAGGTTATTGAATGGGCACAGCTGAAAAATTATATATTCAGGCAGTCAACTGTCTAGACAAGGGTTTTTTGGGAATGGGCTCCACAGCTACAGATAAGGAATTTATCCATTAGGAAAATTAGGAACACTACAGAGTTTTCAAACTAGGCACTTGACTCACTCTTTACCACAGTATCCATGCACAAGTAACACACCTTTAACCCACACCAGTTACTCAAATACCTGCTGAACTTCCAGTGCCTGTACTGTGCCTATGTGATAGATTTTATCCCTTGACAAAGGAAACAGTAAATACTAGAAAGTAAAATTTCATCCCCATTTATTATGGTTCAGCTATATATTAATACAGAAATATCCAAATGTATACAAATCAAAACATTTATTTTAGGCGTTCTTGAAAGTAAAGAGTATTTTCCTTCAGTTTAGGAGACAGGGCAAAGTCATATCAGGAAAAAAAACTGCTCAGAAAATGAGAACCATTTCTTTGCCCTGCCATGACCAGCTCCAGTGCAGGGATGGGAGCCTTGCTGGATTTGCTCGACTGTGGCCCAGCCATGAATTCAGGTTGCCACACCTTCTTTCCTTCCTTGATACTGCACAGCCCCTGAGCCATGTGGAGCAGGACAGCACATCTGGAGTAGTGCTGGAGTTGGTTAGACTGGAGTAGGTTACTGTGGTCTTTCTACTGCCACGGTGAGAACACAAACCTCGCTGGGGTTCAGCCCCAGCAGCTCCTGAGGAGCCCAGATAGCAGCACAGGTTTAATTAACTCAGTATTGCTCCTTGCCTGAGAGGTGCCTCAGTCTACATATAAAGATCCAAGGATGAACCCTTTCAATGATCATCTAATACCAGCTACACCTCACCGGCTCACTCTCCATGGCATTGTCGTCCAACAGTCATTGCAGCAGGGTTGTCATTTTATAAATGCATTGGAAGGGCAACAAAAACTCACATAAATACTGCAGGCCATCCTTCTTCTGACCCCAAAATCTGTGTTTACAGATGTAACTCTTTGTGTTCAATGCCCAGAGAAGCTGTGGCTGGCCCATCCCTGCAAGTGTCCAAGGCCAGGCTGGACAGGGCTTGGAGCAACCTGGGATAGTGGAAGGTGTCCCTGCCCATGACAGGGGGTAGACTGGATGAGCTTTAAGATCCCTTCCAACCCAAGCCATGCTGTGATTCTGTGATTATATACTGAATTATATACTGAATCACCTAAATACAGCAGCAAAGACTTTTAGAACAACATTTAGCTTTACTTGTATCAGTGAGTCATAGGCTACATTTAAAGCTGTTTTATTTAGACAAGCTATAGGCATGCTCAACGTATATTACATGCAGTTCCTGAATTGTGTTATGTATTTCCCTCACCCAGGCTGTTGTGTTACCATAACATCCCAAAGATCACATTTAACACACACAATCACATTATTTCCACAAATCGATAATTCTGTTAAAACCAACCAACTCTCTTTGAAGTGACACAATTCTAACTGCAAACTTTAACAAGAGCCGTTTGAATTCGAGGGACGTGGTGTTTAAAAAGCTGCCCCAAACACTGGTGGGGCATGGTCCAACTCCTGCACTTACTAAGCAGCACAAGAATTAACAAAGCCTTTGCTCCAAATGGATTGGACAAATAACGCCCCGTCAGCAAAATCCCGCTCCATTACAGCAGCAGCAGCAGCACAACTCACACTAATTTATGACCCTCTTGGCTGCATGCTTGGCTATGGCTGATATTAGGCTCATACAACTCCAATCACAACCTAAATCCCAAAATACATCAGTAATACAGTTTCTTTAAGTGCTCTGCAAATACACGGCTTCAAAGAAGCACTGGTGAGGGTGAAAGGGTGGAAGTCAAGCAGGCAAAACTCCTAACTTGGAAAAACAAAATTTTAATCTGAATTTTAAGACAAATTCCAACTTTGTCACCTCCTGAAATCTTGGAAAGAATTAAATGCATAACAGATGTACTCCATTTTAAATATAGCCACATCACGCACGCGTTTTTTATAACACACAGAAAACACTGTGCCTGATAAAAATGCCTCCCGTATGGTCTGATTCACTTTCAGTACCCGATTATGGACAAAAAATCATTCCTGACTGCTGATCAGCAAAGAGCCATGGCCAAACTGCCTCTATCCCTGAGCAGGGATAAGCAACAAAGCACAAGGTTCATCCCAGTGCTTCATCAGGGCTCAGAAGCCACCACCTTCCTGTCGGTATCCTCTGCCTTCACATTTAAAAAATGGCATTCTTGATGTCCTTAAGCTCCCACCTTCTGTCACCAACAGCTAAGTTCTATGATGCTCCCTATCAAATAGAGCCAAGCAAAACTTCTATTAAGACATGCCACCTAATTGCTGAACACGCAGCCATTTCTGCTACAAGAATTAAACACGTTTTCCAAGCTGACTAAACACGATTCAAGCATCTGATTATGGAGCAAAAACAGACTGCGATGACAACTCGGATCATTTTCACATAAAAAACATTCTAAGGGTGCACACAGTTACTGTAATGCTATATATACACATATACATGGGGGGAAAACGGGTATGGAGTGACAGGACAGGGGAGAATGGCTTCCCACTGCCAGTGGGCAGGGTTGGATGGGATATTGGGAAGGAATTGTTCCCTGTGAGGGTGGGAAGGCCCTGGCACAGGTTGCCCAGAGAAGCTGTGGCTGCCCCGGATCCCTGGAAGTGTCCAAGACCAGCTTGGACAAGCCTTGGAACAACCTGGGATAGTGGAAGGTGTCCCTGCCCATGGCAGAGGGTTGGAATGAGATGAGCTTTAAGGTCCTTCCCAACCCAAACCATTCCACAATTCTATTAACTCAACAGCTTTACGTAATTAAGATTTTTGGACTTATTTGTGGAAAACTATCATTAAATATCAAATTAAAGTATCTGACACAGGTAAGAAAATGTGACTTCAGTGAAGACTAGCAGACCTTTTGTTTATCTCTGTATCCACAACAAATTCCAGCAGTAGCAATGTTTCATAACCAAAGACGTATATGTTACTCTAACATTCTCAGCAGAAAAATTCAGTTACTGATCATTAAGGATTCCAGAACCTCGGGTGAGGCACGGGGTGTGTATGTTTCTCTTAAATGGTTTATTGGAATTATGAAACAACTTATAATAAATTTTCTCATCCTCACATGGTATTTTTAAGAACACATTCTGCTTCTAGATGATGCCACATTGCCAAACAGCAAGTAAAACATTAAACATTATTCATATTGTCTCATTAGTAACTTATATGTACATGAGAGAGAACCTCTTTCATAACATGTATCTTACTAGCAAGGTCAGTCCCAAATAGGGAGTCAGACAAAGCCAAACAACCTCATAGAACCATGGAATGGTTTGGGTTGGAAGGGATCTTACAGCCCCATCCAGTGCCACCCCTGCCATGGGCAGGGACACCATCCACTAGCCCAGGTTGCCAGCCTGACCTTGGACACTTCCAGGGATCCAGGGGCAGCCACAGCTGCTCTGGGCACCTGTGCCAGGGCCTCACTACCCTCACAGGAAAGAGTTTCTTCCCAATATCCCATCTAACTCTGCGCTCTGGCAGAGTGAAGCTACTGCCCCTTGTCCTGTCACTCCAGGCCCTTGTAAATAGTCTCTCTCCATGTTTATTGTCAGCTCCTTTCAGGTACTGCAAAGCCAAAATTAGGTCACTCCAAAGCCTTCTCTTCTCCAGGCTGAACATTCCCCAATCCCTCAGCCTCTCCTCATACGAGAGGTGCTCCATCTCTCTAATCAACTTAGTGACCTCTTCTGGACTCACTCCAAATAAGAGTCAAGTTTTAAAAACTGGAAATAGAAAAAACTACAAAATATAGAAAAAACTACAAAAGCCCTGAATCAAAGCCTGATTATCTACTGGTGCACCGTCACTGTGTGTGTCACCACAGTCTCCATCCCTGCCCTTGAAGCCTGTGGCCACTTCTCCAAGCACAGGCCAAACTCAGACCTGCTGGAAACAGTTCTTCCCAAGCATCACACTATCTAAACAAAGGAAATTTGGAGCTGATGTTGTACCTGGTCTCTTTGCAAATAATGCCCTTACAGGAAGATTTCCTCATTACATCCTGCCTGTAGCACCGCTCCTGTCAGGCCCCGAGCAATTCCAAAAGATTTATCTGCTGGACGCTCGTCCAAGTCGGTCGGAGGTTAAAGGCACTCAGCACCTACAGGACAAACTTCACGTGTCCACTAAACACGAGTTAAAGAAGGCAAGAATTTGATTCCAAGAACTACTGGAAATACCTATGAAAAAGCTTCCCAGGGAGGTCGTCTGAAAACAGCACAACCGAAAATTAACTTCTACTCCATCTCTCAGGCACGTGCATCTGAGTCAAACAGCAAAGCTGCACACTTAAAAACTGAAAAGATCCCATTTCTGACTCAAACATCCTCATTTATCTAATGAACTTCAAAAATTAAGCATCCAGTATCAGAAGTTGTTTTCATACATTTCCTGCGATCTGTGTCAATGTTTCACAGCATGTTTGATTTCAATTACAGACTTTACTTTTTTTTCAGGATGTAGGTTTTGTGAGGGGTTTTTGGTTTTTTTTACCTAATTGTGCTGTTAAATGCAGTCAAATAACAACCATCTTGCCCCTTCAAAAATACAAATAATTGTTAATATCAATGGTATTGTTTATCAGTTAGTTTTGCTTTCCACTTTTCCCCCATGTTTAGAAGACCTTTCCTACCAAGGCCTACAAATTAGCAGCACTGGAAGGAAACTAATTCTTTATAAATAGAGACGGCTGGATTTGGATGCTTTCAGGCTCTCTTTCTGTGCAGCCCCTCTGCCCCCCTTGCAGTGGCAGGACCTCTGGTTTATGGAATCATGTGCCCAGCAGGAGCTCTGGGAATTCCAGCTTGTGACAACATCGGATTTGAGTTAACTTCAGCTGAAGGAAAAAAAAAAAGCAAAAGGAAGCAAACTGCTCTTTCACGAGCAGATCATCAAGATGTTATTTTTCCTTTGTTTGCATGTTCCTGCACATGTTGAGTAGCGGGCAGAAGGAAAGATCCCATCACCAGGCTAGTGGACTTTATTCAGCCAGTTCCTCTGCACTGGGCCAATTTTGGAGATTTTATAAGTAATGCTATTTTATGATAGCAACGTGATTTCTAATTTTATCGAGTCAAGTTGAAGGCAACAGTTTTAGACGTGCAACAAGAGGAACAGTAAGTGCTATCAGTGAAATAAAGACTTGCAATATAATCGTTATTTAGATGGTTTGCCAAGAATTCCCACAGTAAGTTACTGTAGCAAACACAAACCCAAAAAATTTACAGGCAGTTGTGAGGAAGATTTTGATCCTGAGGGATGCTAGCTGAAGAGATGTATCTAGAACATTTTGTTCCTTCACAAAGAAATTTCAGAACCATGAAAAAACACCAGTCCCTCAAGCCATATATCTAGTAGGCTTATTGCTCAAGGTTAAACATTTGTGGGGGCAAATGAAAGAGAATATTAATTTGGTGAAAACAATTTAGCTTGAAAGGGCAGTAAAGATTTCTGGGGTAGTCCAATACTGACAAATGCCTTGCCAGAACCATCTCACCAGCCAAATCTGTCCTGCTGCCTAAGACAGAAGCCATGCCCAAACACGACCTCTGTGGAAAGAACGAGCTGTAATTCCATAGTACATCCCCAATTTAGGCTTCGTTTCCAACTGCCACTTTATATTTTCACAAATTATTACTTGGAAGCAAGCAGCTACACTTTCAAACCCTGCATGGCTCTTCTTTAAATTGAGTTCCAACAATTCCCTCCAAACCTATGAAAGAGCCATCACAATAATGCAAACTTACATAAAAGAACCTGTTAAAATGTGTTAATGAGGCTATATTGACTAGCTGGCTTCTCTGCAAAAGCAACTCCCACTGGAAGTTAAAAATTTAAAGGCTAGGAATTTTTTTTTCTTCCTTTCTTTTCAAAGGACAGAAATGAGATTGAAAATCATCTAAAAATAGCTGAGAATTTTCAAGTGTCAGCTGTAACGGAAAGAGGAATGGCTGTCTCTTCTTCCAGAGCCAGGATGGATGAAGGGAGCTTGTGATTCAGGAGCAAGAGAAGGAGAGCTTACACACAAACTGTAGATAGTGAGAAATAATTCTAATTTCCTAACTTTAATAATATTCCAGGACAATCTACAGCAACTTGAAATCCAGTGAAATTGTACTTTAAAGGTGGTGAATGTAAATTCTTATATTCTTTGCCTGCCAGCAGAAGTGAAGTACATATTGTGAAATAACTGCAAAAAGAGTTTTAAACAACCCATTCAAATGCATCCTCCTCATGACAGAAGATGAATATAAATTACATGTCTTTGACTTTGTTTTGTCTTTTCCATCAATCTTTTTCCTCAAAAAGCCACCATGTCAAGGCTTTTATTTAAATAAGGCAATCTCTCGCATTTGAACAGTTCCCTACCTCTGAACATTTATGTAAACAGGAAGAAGGAAGCTCAGATTTGCAATTTGTAGGGTACCTGTGTACATCATGCACCCAGATTTGGTGAAAGACTCTTCAGATGATGATCACAGAAGGCAGCAGAAGCCATGGTGTCCCTCCAGTATCATAGGACCTTGGATTTCAGCCCTCACCTTTCCCATGTTCTGGAATGAAGCTCCGCTGTGGCCATGCTCACTTGGGCTCTTGCAGGATGGAAATGCTTTAAGGTCTGTTGAAACTGTTCCTTCACTCCACAGTGCTCACACAGGGCTTAAACAGGCAGAGCTGCAACACTTCACAATTAGACCCTCAGCACTGCCTTGACTTATTTATTAATTAGTGTCAGGACATGATAATCTGAAACCAGAGCCCATGTTGTTAATCAGAGTGTATGGCTAGGGTCAGGCTCCATCCCCTTCAAAGTGAAGAACCTTACACAGATTTTAACTATGCTTATAAATTATTTTTCACTGTGTCCAGTCAAATAACCCCAAAAGCATGTTATCAAAACTCAAAGCCTCAAAAGCCAACAGTCAAGTTTTCCTCCAGTAAAATATAAAAACAGCTGAAGTCTGAATATTTTTAACTGAGAGATTTTTCTATTTGGTCTTGCACAAATAAAACTATAAGCAACTCAACAAATCTTCCTCAAAATTTGGAGAAATTGTGACCTTCCTGTCCAGGTCTGGCAGCAATCTGAGCAGTACCTGCACACATACCCAGGTTAACTTACAGAAAAAGTTCTGTCATTTCATCAAGTCATATTTGGAAAGCTCAATAATCACTAGGTTTTCCTACAGACTTCTTTCTTTCGTTTACAGCTGTGAAAGACATCTTCACTGAGTGAAGACTTGACAAGAACCAGGTTGAGCAACTATATTCACTATTTACCTCCTTTTCTTCATGCTATTACACAGTAAAATTACAGATCATGTCAAAATGTTAAATCAATGTAGAATTTGCTTCTCCCTGGCAATATGCCTTCATGCAAATTACCTCTAATTACTAATCTTTATCTGTCACTGAACACTTTCCATTTTTGAAATACAAGAGTGAAGTCAACCTGTGTATGATATTTTATTTTCACTGTCACACATAAGAGCATGAACCACTACCTCAACAACAGTTAACAGGTCAGATTATGGAAAACTGATGAATTGACTGATCACTAAAATTTTCTGTCATGGTCAGCACTCAGAATTCTCTTTGTGGGAAAGCGGAAATACAAACACATGCTTCATTTTTTTTTAAATGGACATTTGTTCTACCTATTTTTGCCTGACCATCACATTAGTATCAGAACACATGAAATACAAAATCACAGTGCCTGTCACAAGCCAGTTCAACAAATATAAAAAGCCTGTATCTAAAGACTTACATTTATGGAATGTGATGAAACCAGAAGCTGAACAGAAAGACCTCCACAGCAGCTGGCAAGGCACAAGACAAGCACCTTAACCCCCCTCATTGACCCCAAAACCCTCACTTGTTAAAGACTAAAGCTGCCCTTAGCCCCAGAGCAAAGCTGAATCTGCAGAGCTCTCTGCAGAGCCATCCTGCTGGCACAAGCACAAGCCTTCTAGATTTACACTGTGCCTAGCAGGCTGAGCTCAAAAAGCCAAGGAAAACTTTCATCTGAGCTTTCATCTACCTCTGAACCTCTAGAAGCGCATGACAGCTACAGGTCCTCTGTGCACAGCGCTTTTAAAGGACATAGAGTCAGGGCAGGCAGGGAGGACTCCAGTGCTGTCAGGGGGCAATCGTGCTGGGGAGGGGAGGAAGGGAAGAAAAGTTCAATGATTTCTCTTCATAACCTTACCCAAGATTTTTGTCTTTCAGGAACACCTGAGCTGTGTTCCTTGTAACCCAAATGTGAAGCAGCAGTGGAGTATCAAATCACTAAAGGTTGTATCCCACGTGCCTGGGCAAACGCATCCCCTGGGTCACAGGTTGCCAACCCTGTACAGAACCAGGATATTTATCAACTAAAAGGTTTCAGTATCAAGCAAAATAGTGACTTTTTAAACCATTTTACTTATTACTAAAGAAATGTTTAAAATTAAAGCAGGTATTAAAAGAAACACAGAGGACAGTGAAAGCAGCACATCACCTGGAGATCTTTGATAAGTTTTATCAGGAGCAGCCACTGCTGGCCACAGGTGAGCTGGTGCATGTTCCTGCAGTAAGTGCTGTGAAAGCCAACCTTCCCTGTGCCACCAGCCATGGCTCGGCCAGGTAACAGAGAGCACAAGGATCCCTTTGCATTTTCTCCATGACGAAATAAACAACAAAATCAGAGCGAAAAGCGTGGCTGTATCATCAAGAGCTTCTAACAGGAATACAGCAATAAAGCCACTCCTTGGGGCAAACTTAACAAGGAGATGTCTGGCTGCAGAAAGTTCAGGAATTATTTAGAGTATCAGTGCAAATACAGAGGCCCCAAATGAAATCATGGTTCTGCTGTGCTATGCCCTATAAACACAGAGAAAGCATTCTTGCCCCAACATGCTTACGTATTTTGAGCACTCAAAAAACAAGATGCCGATGACCCTGGTATTTCTGGAAGAGTCTCTGGCTGGTAAATAGCAATATTGCGACCTCCCAAGTAACAAGAAAGAGAAATGCAAACAACCAAGAAGAACAGAGCAAAACAAAAATATTTCCATAAGTGGAACTTTTTATATCCCAAGAGGAGGTCTCTGTCTCCAGAGCCTGAAAAGGACACATTAACCTGTGTTATGTGACTCTCAGTATCTCATAATCTTCAATAAATTTATTTGCTAGGAAGCTCTGCAAGGAAACAGAAAAAGTGAATTGTCTCAAATCTCACAGCAAAATGATTATGGAAGATATAATTGAACTGATGGCTAGGATTTATCTGTGGACCTCAAAAATTCACTACAACACTGCTCTCCTGCACTCCCCTCGCATCCAAGGGGATCAGGCACTGTGAAAACAGAGGGTCTAAGGAATCTTAAAACATAAAAGTCAGAAACAGGCAAAAATATTGCAAGGCATCACTGGCACGCTCACCTTGGTGGTTTCTTTTAGACACCATCTATTGAATTCTAAAGTCAGAAACAGAAGGGAACATACCAGAGCCCCATTGCTTGCACTAAGGAGCCAAGGAAGCATAGGAGAAAGAAAAAATATTACCATCCTAAGATTTCAGTGAACTATAAAACAGAAAGAAATCTAGCATTGCCTTATTCACTCCAAAACCCAAGAGCAGCAGCACTAGCATAGCTTGGGGTACATGAACCTGAGGATTTCAAACAGAACAGGGAGCAGGGTTTTGAAGCAGTCTGCCCAAGTGACTCCTCTACACCCTGCTTTGGTGCACACTGGAGAGCTGTACCTGGATTCCTTCGGGGTGAACTGAGCCAAAGGGCTCGCTCCAGGAGCATGCCTGACGTGCTGCAGCCACAGAGATGCTTTTGTTCCAAGATCTGCTCCAGGAGCAGTGTTAGGTAGAAGTCCTGAAGTGTGTGGAACGTGGACACCGTGTGCTCAGCACCTCCCACTTTGCTCTTTGAAGAGTTTACTTGCTCCTGTTGACTCAGCCTCAAAGACAGCTGTGACTGCTGCAGCTCAGACAAGTAAGAGATAATATACTAGACATACAGCATAAAAAATAGGATACAATTAAGATACCAAAGGTTGAAAGGAAGCTAAGAATTGAAGTACCAGTAGGCAAACAAAGCTTACGTCTGTTATCTGTACAGCACTTTTATATTTGATGAGAGTATGAGGTGTGACATAATTAAACAACCACAACAATCTTCCTCTTCTCTATCGCTTCTATCAACAGATTCTCAGGGAAAATAGTAAAGCAAAGCTTCCTAACAGCACCTTCATTCACAGAACTGCACAGGTGCTTGGCAAAGAAGAATTAATTAAGAGGTGAAATCTCAGGTTCCCTTATTAAATTTCAGAGCTGCTCCCTAACAAAACCCTTCCCTGCAGCAGGTCCTACACACCAGCCCGAGGCACTGCTGTTTGATGGCTTTTATCATTGGCTTTGATGCATTTTTCTCCTGATGGCATTTACCTATCAGCTGAGTAATCTGGCTGCAGAACAAAGTTCAGAGGAAACAGGTAAAAATGGGCAGCTCTGTAGCACCCACCACCTACCATATCCCCTGAGGGTCTGGGCACAGCAGGAAACAGAGTAAGTGTGCTACAAACCTGTCGCTAAGGGGGTCATGGCAGAGGTCTGCTTGGCTTAGAAGTACATACAGCCTCTGATTTCGGTAACTGCGTAAGACATTGGTAAGAAATGGCAGCTAATTACAGTTCCACAAAAAAATACAGAAGGGAAATGGGGAAAACGCAAAGCCCAACCCATATTCCTCGTTAAAGTAATTCTTACCACATGCTCCAGCTGCTTTCATAGCTACATTTCAGAGTAAGAAGAGACCATTAAATGTCAGTTCACAAAGCAAACTTCATCTTACCCAGACTGCGTATCAGTTTGTCAATTTGTAGTACCCTGGCTGAAGCAGAAGTTGTGAAAGGCATTCAGAACTGCAAAATCCAAACCTCTGTACCGAGGAGGAAGAGCAGCCTGTGCCGTCTCGTGATAAATGCAACGAAGGACAGAACAGAAGTGTGAGAAAGACCATGAAAAACCCACTGCTGGCATGTGGTATAATTGCTCTACACAGTGCTCTTGTGATCTCCTAGAAAATGTAAACAAATAAATAAGAATGTTTAAGAGCACTACTGTCAATCTCCACAACTAAGTTCATGTCAGTTTGTGTATAGTATTGAGAACAGTTATAAATGCAGCAAAAATACTGAATTTCATTTGTTGCTACAACACAGCCTTCACACTGCATTTGGCTGTAAAGGTACATGGAAGAGGAAAATATCACAGGGATGTTTCTCTAGAACCTATTCCATTTATTTTCATTAGAACAGCAAAATTCATCTTAGAGTAACAGCGAGGTTAGGTCTGATGCTGTTTTCTTGAAAGCACACTCCCACTGAAATACATCAGTGTCAACACTTTTCAAAGGAATTAACTGAATTTGTATTTTTAGAAGCTAACCAGAAAGCCAAAGCCCAGGGACACACATCTGCTTCAGTCCTGTGGCTCCCAGGCACCAATGTCACTGCCGATGTCGTTGCTCGCCCTAAGCCTCCCGCTGCAGCCCTGCTGCTGTATGCATGCGGACAGCTCGCTCACCAAAAATAAGTTTTTGTGTCACATCAAAACAAGCACCTGCCAGGGGCAAGTGGCTGCCACTGCCACTACTGCTCTGCAGTGCTCTCCCCACGTCCTTACTCACTGACCTTTCTACCACCATCCTGGCCTCCTTTTGTGTTTGTTGCCACAAGTATCTCCTTCCTTCATCACAATGCCGGTCTATGATTCCTTCAGGTTCTTCCACTCAGTTTTCCATGCTTACTTCATTAAAAGGGTACTTTTTATAAACAGAATAAATAAACTCACAGAGCATAACAGGATTTGTTACATATTCCACTCCCATTTTGATCCATCTGCTCCCCACCTTGGACTACAAGCACTGCAGACAACAATCTCTCTGTGAGACAAAGGCACGGCACTGAAGAGACACAGCTTTGACAAAAGAGACAATTAAACCCTCAGCTCGTACAACCCTCCTGCACGTGCCTCTAAGCGCTGCTAGAAAGCAGCCAAGGGTTTCACTTCAAAATGAACACTGCAGAAAAATGAAAATCGGACCTTTAACCGAGGGGAACCGAAGGATCCCTCATTTTCTTCTCCAAAAGGCAAATTTGCCGTTTCATCCCCAAATCTTTCGAGCTGCAGAAATGAGAGCATCTGCCAGCTCACTGAGCCACCTGAGTAACTTTTTCCAGCCTAACTCCAAACTGCAACAACTTGCCCTATCAAACTGCCAAATCTACAGCGCTCATTTCTTTCTGTGAATCCAGCTGTCATTTTTCCCAAATGCCTTCGCAGTCCCAACTCTCCCGATGCCAAAAAAACCTTTTCACAGATATACATAATTTTGCAAAACACATATGCTCTCTGTATGGCACATGAAGTCAATTAACAAGTTTACTTACTGAATTAAAGGATGACACACAACAGTAAAACAAAAACCTCTTGCAGACAGCAAACACATGAACCTTCTCCTCCCTAAAGGCAACACTCTCACAATGAGCGCTGGGTTTTAAAGCCTATTTTCAGTACCACAGATGATCTTTCACACTTATCTCCGTGGCATCTTTTATCCTGAAATTCCCCTGGCGTTTGCGATCACTGGCATACTGAGTTAAATGCAAAACACGTCCAGTTTGCAAGTCAGCATGCACAAAGCAGGCACTGGGGCAACTCTGCTCCCTCACAAAAGAGAAATGAGCACAAAACAAAAGCACGTACCTTTTAACTGGTCGGCTACGACACTCTGACCGACACGCTCAACCACCTTTCCATCCTCCATTTCATAACGATCATCCAAATATTTGGCAGTAGCTTCTGAAATATGGACTTTCCCAGCCACCCCGAGCTGCTCCATCAGATTGGCCAAATTGACATCATTGGACCACACATCGAACTTGAACCTCCTCATTCCCAAAATGCCACACAGGACTGTCCCGGTGTGAACACCAACTCTCATGTTCACCATTTCTTTCTTCTCCTGGCAGAACTGCTCGATGGCTTTGATCATCCCCAAGCCCATCTCGATGCAGCAGTAGGCGTGATCCGCCCGGGGCTCGGGGCAGCCGGCCACGCAGTAGTAACAGTCTCCCAAAGTGCTGATCTTCTCACATTTAGTGTCCTCACACAGACGGTCAAAGCGTCCAAAGAGGTCGTTCAGGAGTCCCACCAGGGCGTGGGCTGATTTGTTGGCGCTCATTTTCGTGAAGCCAACGATATCTGCGAACAAAATGCTCACTTGCTCTATCTGCTGCATTTTAAAAGGACGGAATATTATGGGGGTTTTCTGTATGGAGGGCTTCTTCTTCCTGTTTTTGGGGCTTGAGGTGGAATGACGTTTGATGGAGTTTTCACTTTCATCATCCCCCTGCTTCATTAAGTCATCGGCTATTATTCTTGGCATAACAGAATGAATCATCCTCTCTTTCAGGGCTTTTTCCACTTCCAAGTCTTTTCCATGCATGATGGATTGCCCCACTTTCAGGAATGTGCTTCTTGATCTGACTTCGGACATGATAAATAAATGAATACCGATGGCGTGGATGCAGATGTGCAGGAAGGCTTTACTCAACAGCTCCCAGTAAACCGCACCAGCTCCCAGAGGTGTGAAACAGTTCTCGTCACGGAAGTGATAACCAAAGGTCTCGAAGAGGACCGAGTACGACAGTCCCAGAAACAAGCTTAAATACAGGGGTAAGTGCATCACTGTGTAAAGCAACAAGAGCACTTCGATACACATAGAAAAACTGCCCACTTGAGAAAGACAAGTGTCTGTGGGATCTGCCGGGAGAGTCCGGTTGGACATGTCACCACTTCCTGAGACAGGCTTCAGAGCCTGAAACTGCGGAGCGAGGGTCAGACCAAACACCAGGAGGGTGAGTATCAGCGAAGTCCATACGTAATGCCGAGCATAAGTCTTAGTGAAAGTGAATGCAAAAAAAGCTACACATACCAGGAGGAAGCACAGAGCCGGCACCATGAAAACAATCTGTTTCTCTTTCATGTGTATGCTGAAGTAGATGCCCCAGAGCACACAGGCCACGCCGATGTAGAAGAGGGCATAGCGAAACCTGCGCTGGGTTTGAGGGAAGCATCTCTCCATGCAAGCTTCCTCCAGGTTGTTGGAGTCGAACTTGGGGTTCCACCACTTGGAAGAGGCCCTTTCGAAGAGCTGCGGCAGCTTCTTCGGCCGGCGGAGGCCGGAGCCACTGCCGCCCGCTCCGCCGGCTCGGCGGGTGCCCCCCGACTCCCCCGAGCTGCAGCTGGAGGAGATGCTGTACTTGCAGTGCTTGGAAGAGGTGCAGCCCTGGTGCTGCTTGGGGTTGATTTTCACCGTCACGCTGTTGCTGTCCCCGCTGGAGTCGCAGCTCACCTCGGTGCTGTGGTGATGCAGCAGCTGCTGGTGCGGTGGGGAAGCCATGTTGTCAATTCCTCCTCAAGAGCCCGCGCCGGACTTGGGTCTCTGGGGTTGCCGAAGCCACAGGGCTCCTCGCAGAGTCGCCTCTAGTCTCCTCCGGTCCCCGCCGCGTAGGGGCGGCCGGGCAGCGCCGCGGCGATCGGCCGCTCGCCGGGCTCCGCACACAGAGCGCCGGGGCAGCCCCGCATAGTCCCCTCGTCTGGGCCGA
>VZRL01004408.1:1124629-1162612 GCA_013397895.1 Origma solitaria
CAGCAGCGACCGCTCCCCTCCGCTCCGCCCGCCCGCCCGTCTGAGGGGAGGAAGGGGAGCGCGGGGACGCGCTCAGGCGGCCGCCACCATCTTCCTCGCGGCGCGGGGGGAGTTCGGGGGGGCTGCGGGAGCGCGCCCCCGCTGGCCAATTGGGCGCGGCGGCGCGACGGGAGCGCGCACCCCCCCCACCACGCAAACACACACTTCCCGCCTCGGTGCGAGGGGCACGGGCGGGAGTGGGGATGCTTCCCTCAGAGAGGGATGGCCGTGATGTCGGTGGCACGCTCCGTGAGGCAGGGACGGGACAGCGACGGGTGGCAGGAACCGGGCGGCCCCTCAGCGGGGGCAGCCCGCGGGGCCGGGGTTCCCGGGCTGCCTCCGCCACCGCCCTCCTCACCGGCTGACATTTGCCATGCGCAAACAACACGCACTTCACCAAACAATTCGGCCCGAGCCCCGCTGCAAACTCCCTGGGTTATTTTTCTCCTCGTTCTTCGCTTGTTTATGGCTGACGCTATCTCGCCTGCACCGCTCCCTCGGTTTCATTATCTCTCCTTGCAGATGGTCCGTGGCTTTCCTTCTTCGCAGGGTTTCTCTGCCGGTGCTACGGCTCCCTCTCCTCCTGCCAGCTCTGCATCCCTCACCCTTGCTCACAGGTGATGTTCCCAAATTGTTCCCATCTCATCCCTCCCAGCCCCTCAACTCCAGCCCCAGTTCTTCCTGCTGCGGCTTCTGCCTCCCTGAATTCCATTTACTGTTTTCCAGGTGAGCCTTCCCCGGCAAAGCACTTTGCTCCAGCCGTCCTTCCTTCTGCAGTCTTTCTCCTCTAAAGACCACGCTATTCTGTAAAATAAAGCCAATGGCACTAATGTAATAATAGTCATATTGTGGCCAGCAGAACCAGAGCAGTGACCATCCCTGTGCTGAGGCACCTCCAATCCTGGGGTAAGTTTTCAGCCCCTCAAGACAAGACAGACCTTGAGGGGCTGGAGAGTGACCTGGGAAGGGTCTGGAGCACCAAGAGTGGCTGGCGGAGCTCAGCCTGGAGAAGAAGACGTTCGGGGGGTCCTTCTCATGCCCTACAACTCCTGACAGGAGGGGGCAGCCAGGAGAGGGTCGGGCTCTGCTCCCAGGGAACAAGGGACAGGATGAGAGGAAACAGCCTGAAGTTCTGCCCAAGACAGGTTCAGGTTGGGTATTTGGAAAATTTTTTTACTGGAAGGGTGGTCAGACGGTGGCACAAGATGCCCACGGCAGTGGTGGAGTCACCATCCCTGGAAGTGTTCAAAAAACAAGTGATGTGGTGCTTTACAATATGGTTTAGGGAACATGGTAGTGTTGGGTCGAAGGTTGGACTCGATGGTCTTAGAGGTCCTTTCCAACCATAATGGTCTATGATTCTATGTACTCTTTTTCAAAAATAGTAATAGAAAATCTGTGGTCATGCAGTTACTCAAATTGAAACCTACCTTTTTTTCCATTTCCTTTGTAAAGATGTCCTGTAACCATGTCGTACCATATGTTTCTATTATTATTATTATTATTATTATTATTGTTACTATTATTTGGAAGAAGTTTTGATTTCCTGACATGCTCAAATATCAAGATAATCTCTAAAAAAATTCCAGTCAATAGCAATAATTGTTCTGGTTGTGCTGTGACATAGTTGTCTCTTGAATTCCAGCAAATGGCTCAGCTGATCAATATTTTATAGTGAGTGCTGCTTACCATGCGGCTCTTACATAAACACTGTTGGGAAGAAAGAAATCCCTGAGCTGACAGAGCAGAAAAGCAGGATGGCCTCCTGGGCTTGGCTATTAATTGATATATTTGCTAAAACTTCTTTCCAACCTTTTTATTGATTCATCTAAATGTACTTTAAGTTACATTTTTACTTCATAAAGGATGGTGAATTTATTTAATCTGCAGGATTAAAGAAGTGCAACAGCTTCCAAGGTTCAAAGGCATGGTGGAAAAAGGAAAAAAGTTTTATACCTCATTGACGGAGAATTTAAGGTAAAACTCCCTCTGTTTTGAAATTTTTTTAATGCAAACCTGTAAGATTCACGTTGGGTGATTTGAACTTTGTGATTTAAGAGGTACTGAAATTTTTGTCTTGTTCTCCCACGCTCAATAAAGTCATACTTTGTATGTGCTTAGAATAAACAGAATCACATCAAAGATACTGGCTACATCACAAGTTTTCACTGAGTGACCCACATGATCCCAAATTTTGTCTGGCTACTGGTCAGAGACATCTTTTTATCTCTGCTAATGAAGTAGTTCCTGTTTCCCAGCTTTCATTTACTCGTTTGAAGGAGGGAGACGGGATGGAAAGAGACTTTGGCTTGTCAGACCCTCCTTTGGTAAGCTTCACATTGGGATTTTGAGGTGGTGCAGAATTCTTGCTCGCACAAGGAAGCTCCCATTTGACTTGTAACCTGTAGACTCCCATCCTGCTCCTCCTCTTGATCTTTTGGGTGGAACAGTCTCCCAACGCTCCCTGGCCCAGCCATTCCCAAGCTTCTCCTGTCGTTACCAAGTTCCATGGAAACACCCTCCATGTGCAGTCAGGGAACAGTTATTTTTGCTTTTATTAGCTCTGTTCTGGCTGGGACAGACCTTGTGCTGACTCCTAAAACACTGAATTTTTAATTTCACTTTGCTTTTATCCTGAAAATTTTCTCCTTTGAATTCAGGAAGCAGATTAAATACATGAAGCAGAAAACCACAAATGTCAGTGATGCTTGGATTCATTTTAAGTGTGACTGAGATTCACTTTAGAGAGCAAGAAGTGGTTTGAAGTTGTATTTGTTATTTCCTCACCACCACCACCTTCTGATTTGTTTTTATCCAGGGCAAGTATAACAGCCAGCGTGTCCTTCTAAGGCAGCACCTGAGTAGGTGATGTCTGTGACATCCTTTAAGGGAGATGCTTCCTCTGGATCACTTTTATGGTGACTAGAATGAGCCATCCTGGTAGAGCTGGGAGCCTCTGTGCAATCTGGATCTTGAGTCCTGGGTTCATTCTGGTCTGGTTTGTGCTGGTTCCCTGTGGAGAACTCTGCCCACCCTTCCAAAATACTCTGTGACTGGTTTCCTTTCTCATAGACTGAGTTAGAGGAAATATTTCACAGAGCAATAGCTGGGCAAATGCAAATCCTCCTTGCAGGATTCTTTTAACTTCAAGCTACTAAATATACATATTTAGTCTATGGAACTGAATTTACTTCCCCTCTCAGAAGAGAAAGCTTTGTCAGCTCTAATGATGAGCTGTTGTTTGACATTCATAATATTGTACTTCACCGCTTATCTGATGGAGCCACGCGAAGCTATTTAGGGGGTTCTGAAATGTGACAACCCACATGATGCTTTTTTAGACTTCACAAACCGCCTTCACGAGGCAGGGAAATATGACATGGGAACGGCTGGCTGGAACAACGGCGTGCCTTAATGCCAGCGGGGTTGGTGTAGCTGGGGAGGAGGAATGCTGTTTGAAAGTTTGCAGCTTTTATTGTGTGCTGTCAAAGGAAAACTTGCAGCCTGAAAGAACAGACATCATGGAATCCATGGGTGGGGATTATTGATTCTGTCTGGAAACAACGTAAAAATGGAAGCAAATATGTTAAAACCCGTTTGGACTGTCCACAGTCAGAAAGGCTCGAGGGACAAGAGAGCTCAGATGCCCCATTCCCTCCTTTCTTATCTTAATAAACAGCAAGATCTCACTTTCTGACAAATTTCTGAATCTTCGTCCTTGCTGACATGTGCAGCATTCATTGCAAGCTTTGTTTTGAATCCTGGGAGCCTTCAGGTGAAAAACCAAAACTCAACAAATATTCTTGCTTCTGTTCGCAGACTAACAGGTAAACATTGGCAAATATTGTGAAAGATTGTTACCCCTCCATGGTTTTAAAAATTGTTAAAATAGCATGATGCTTATTTCACTTTTCCATAGCAGAAGAGCACAAGGATTACCTTTGACATCTTTTCCATACGAACCCACAGAAGCTGAGTAAGTGGGTGGTGCATTCTCACTTCCTTGCAGTGGCCAGGTTGGTTTTGTGTTCTGTATTTTCATCCTCCTGAAATTGCTGTTCATCTTATTCATATCACTGAGAGGATTTCATATCCCAGATGAGATGCACAGATTAAATAAGCAAGTAAGCAGTAGAAGATCTCTTTATGTGACTCAAGAGGGAGGATAAATCCCAGTCCGGATGAGTGGGAATCTCTGGCTCCCATGGGACCAGGATTTTACGTGCAGACTTTATGGTTTTCTCGTTGGAGTGGCCTTTTTGTCAAAAGCAATGCAGAATATTCCATTTATCTGACAAAATGTCTGCTACCAGGAGGTGGCTTCGCTCAAATATACATTTCTGTAAGATGAAGACAAACTTAAATTTATTGCTCATTCCATTCATAACCAGAAGTTCTCCTGGCTTGCCAAACTGCTGAATCAGCTTGGGTACCTCACCCTTGAGTCAGCACAGCCCAAAATAGAAACTTGCTCCATTTCCAAAGAGAGGAAGTACCACTGTTGTCTGCAAATACAGCCACATGTGACATGCTTTTATACTAAAAACCCTCGGTGGGGGGACTGGCATGCTGCTAAAAAATAAATTTTAAAAAAAAGGAAGTAAAAAGGCACTTTCTTATTCAAAATAGGAGGGTTAGGGTTGCTATGAGTGGGACTGTGTGGGTGTGGAAGTCCCAAGGAGTAAAGAGTGGGAGAAGGACTGTACAAGTGTCACCTAGCCTAGCCCAGCATCAAGCTCCCATTCCACCTACTTGCAGTTTCTCAGGATGTACAAATTAGGGAGACAAGGGCCAAGCTACAACCAAACTGAAGCAAAGTGTTAAGCCATTAAGAAATGATGGCAAGAAAACAGACTAGAAGCTCTAAAACACTGACTGGAGATCAGCTACAGCAGTGCTCATCAGCATTCCCAAGGTAGAGCTGAGTCAATCCTGCTGCCATGTGATAACTCCGCTCTATAGCACAGCATAAAACAGCAAAAACCTGGGGAAATGACCAGGAGCTGCAGTCAAATAGTGGGAAGTGACACTAAAGCCATCAGCAGGACTTCATGAGTAGGTGGAAGGCAGTGAAAAGGCACATAAAAATAGTCCTATGTGATACAAATGAGGGAGGATTTTCTGTGACTCCGAGTCAGAGCAAGAAGTGGAAGAATAACAATAATGTGAATTCACTCACTCTGCCCTTCTCAAGCTCTGCAGCTTTTTCTCTTGCAAATGAGCATCTGTGGTTTTTGGCATCCTACAAATGGACCCCCATTGTCAAGCAGCACTGGTGTGCCCCCTTCCTGTGGGTGCTCCTGGCTTTCCCTTCCTGCATGCTGCAGGACAGTGTCACACTCGTCCTGGTCCAAGCAAATGGCTGTTTCTGGTGCTTCCATTAAACGTGTCTGAGCTAGCTCTATTTTCCACAAGGAACAGGCCATTCCAATGGGCAGACAAAAACCAGTAACTGCTTTCAAACCATGGGGAGAGAGATGTGACCCTTGGTACAGGATTTTCCTGCAGCACTATGGAGGAAACTGTAGAGATTTGGAAGATTTGTCATTTCTGCAACGGGTGTGAAAGTTGCAACACACGATTTTACCACTTTTGGATTTTTGCAACAGTGCAGTTGCAAATTGAAACATGTTTTATAGGTAATGTTTTGGATTATTGAGTTGAAAAGAGGTGGGGGTGAGGATTTACAGGTATAATTACGGGATTATGCAGTCACCTCATGCACACACTGCAAGTTTGGGAGGAAGACCTGCTGCAAATCCGCAGAAAACCCCAGCTAAGGAATTGCATGTGCCGCAAGCAATTACACAACGTAAAACTTTGTGAAACATTTGCTATGTGTGCACCAAGCCCTTCTTAAATTTAGGTTTCTGGGAAGAAGAGAATTGCTAGGGCATTTTTGTGACCTGATCCCTCATCTCGGTTGATCCGCAGTGGAAAGGTGACCCTGAGCGCGGCTGAGCTGGGAATGGATCTGGTGAGAGCCATCACTGTCCGAGCCAAGCAGAGTGTTCCAACTGCATCCCTGAATAGATTCACTTGCTCTTTCCCTGGCTCTATTTTAGCCACAAATTTCTGCCCTATGGGTGCCAATGTTTTTTAAAAAATAACCCAACTCAGTAATATTGGATTTCTGGTCCTTTTTTTTTCCCCAAAAAGGTTGAAGTGAACGTTTTTCTCACCTATCCCTAGGACTTCACCTGTGTGGCTGCAACTCCAGTCATGTCCAGAAAGATACATGACCCTCACTCCTCCAATGGAGCAGATATATCTCAGTCACTTAGCAATGATGTGACAAGTATGAAGTGGAAGGCACTGAGAAACTATTATATAAATTTTTAGATTGTGTTTAAGACAATTTCTACACGCTTTTGTGTTCTCAAGCTCAGATAAAGTTCACTTCGGTCTACAAACACAGGAACCAGTCATTATTTCAATGTGTTTCTGTGGTGGTAGGATTAATACTTGGATGAAACAAGAAAAAAATCATACAGGGCAATTTATAGAATCAAACAATCATGGAATGGTTTGGGTTGGAAGACTTTAAAGATCATCTTGTTCCAATCCCCTGCCTTGGGCAGAGACGCCTTCCATTAGACCAGGTTGAATGTAAAAGCAAACACCTTCCAAAAAATCATGTTTAAAACTGAGCATGAATGCATGTTTGTGCCATGTGCCTTGTTCTCTTTCCAGGGGAAAAAAATTGGGAAGAAAATGTTGCTGAGAACACTAAAACATAACACTTTGGCAGAGGTGGTTATCACTACCCCCAGGCATTTTTACCTATGGTGCTGCCCTGACAACTGCGGTGTATTGTGGAAATAAAATGTGAAGTCACTCAGGACTGGGTCCTGCTGGTTGTGGATGAGGCAAGTAAATAAATACCTTTTGATAGAGGTAAGAGGGAATGCTTGCTTCCACAGGGAAAGGGAAATAGTGTTCTGGGAACTGAAAACACAGCAAATGTTTGTTAAAAAGTGGAATTGGGGAGCAAGACAAGGTGGCACATAGAACACAGGGAAAGGTCATGGAGGGAGAAATGCTACAATCCAGCATTTATTAGCGAAATGTAACCAGGGTTTAGGAATGGGGCCCTAACCCTTTTATAAACCAGGAATCTCCTTGAGTTGGGTGAATGGGAGAACCAACAGTCACCATCAATAAGCAAAAATCAAACAACCCTCGTGCTTCATGGCACGTGTTAAACTCTCAATGGAACAGTAAGGAAAAATCCCATGACAGGCTTTCCAGCAATTTCCCACCAAAGGCTTCCTCCAGGCTGGAGCTTCCAGAGGCTCTGCATGATTTGTACGTGGGAGAACTGCTCAGAGGTTGTTTCAGCAGATTCAGAGAGATGAGTTATTCACCAAAGGGAACTTGGTGCAAGGAAATTTGTATGCTATTTTGTGTGATCTCATGCCTAAAACTGTCCCACATCTTGTCTGTTTGGGAAATTAATTTCTAGAATACCTGGAAAACAAAACCAGGAGTTGCAATTGCCTTTCAGTATTTCTTCAGTACAAAGAAACAAACAAACAAGCCCATTGTGTGTCTTATGTGTTCAGTCAAAACATCTCAGTTATTAAATTCCTGGGTGCCTGGAGAACCTGTTCCTGAATAAGCTACAAAGCTGAAGCACAGCTGAAAATATTTAAGTAAGCTATGCCACCATCTTCAGCGGAAGGATGTTCCACTCTTCTGCAGTGATTTCAGGAGGCAGAGACGTGGCCAGAGAAAGAGAAAAGGCTCCAGCCATACACCAGGGAAGTAGGGGTTGAGAAGTAGATTTATTGTACTAAGTGGCTTTTTCCTGTCTGCTCATTTCTTCTCTTTTACCATCCTTGTTTCCATTCATTCCTCAGGTTTGGCTCTGTTGATGAGCAGGGAAAATATTCTATTCCCCTTTCACAGTTGTAGCACACATTCATTAAGTCTCATTCTATTATAACCCAAATAACTATTGCCATGTCTGATTTTTTATTTGGACCATTTAAGCTCTTAATGAAGGATTCACCCTCAATCTGGATCTTTTGCTTCCTTTTCTCATTGCATTCAGTTCACAGTCAAGTCCCATGGACTGCTTTAGAGACATTTTGAGTGGAGGTGTGTGGATTTTTACCAGATTTTTCCTCCTGCCCAGTCTCACCCCTCCAGCCACACTGCTCAGACCAGGAGGCACCAAGTCCATCAGTTTGCTACTTCTTCTTCCAAGCCAGAAAGGTGGGCAGGGCTCTTGGAGACATTACCATTTTCCTAATGTCAGCCTGAGGGCAAACCATCCCACAGCCCACCTCTGCCCCTATATGAGCAGTGTGCTTCTCTAACCACAGAAACTTCAGCAACACAGAGTCACTGCCTTAATTTTTCCCCAAAAAGGCAATGCACAGTAGTGACAACTTAGTGGGAGGATGTTCCTCTCTTCAACAGGACATAGCTTCAGGTGGTCAGTTCCTGGAGCCTACCACCTCTGCACTGCTCAGCATCCTAGGAGAGGATGAAGATGTCGAGTTTTTGGGCTGAGGTCTTATTTAAATTATATATTAGGCTGAAAAATGAACATGCAGGAATGAAGGATGCTCCCAGTGCCTGTGGGTGCTGCGGCAGCATGGGGCTGACAGTAGGGATGGGCTGGGCTGCCCCATCCACCTCCTGCATCTCAAGGCAAAGATGTGGCAAACACCATGGACTGAAAGAAGTCCCTTTCATAGGCCTCAAGTCTTACAGAAAACAGATACAGGGCTGAAGAAAACTCTTAGGCTGGAAATACTGTATGTAGTGTTTCTGCAACATAGGGAGAGCACATAACTTCACTTAGCAAAAGCAGCCAAATCTACTGCAATGTGAGGTTGGAAGACTTTTATGTCTAGCAAGTAATAAGTGTCGTTAATTAGCTTTATTTACATGATAGATGTCAATGTTGAGCTCTCTCAGTGAAAAGGGCAGAATGTCCTTAGTGGGAAATGTGATTTTTGAAGCCTGACAACATAAAACCAGCAGGAAGGTTTGTGTTCAGAGTGCTGGGGAGAAAAATCACCTTTGGCTCAACAAAACAGGAAGGATTTCAAGCCCACAGCAGAAGTTTTTTCAAGAAACTAATGAAAATGGAGGATTATAGTTTGAACTGTTTTGCAATCACTGGCCTCAATCCTGCAGACACTTTTCACACACACTCAACTTTATATCTGCGGTTGGTTTTGCTGACCCACATGGGATTATTGACACCTGGAGACAGAAATGAAGGCCAGACTGTTTACAGAGCAGAGTTTAAACTCTAGCATTTTAATTTAAAAAAAGACATTATATCAAGGTCTGCATAATCAGCTCATTGGGATCTTTTATGTTTGAAAAAAAAAGAATAAGCTGAGAAATGCAGGAATTAAGATTCCTGAGGTAGTCTCAGATCTGCTCCTTTGTGTGAATAGGACCTTTTGTTGTGCTGGATCACAGCATTGGGCCACAAAACTTATTCAGCAGCTCTTGATCCCCCCCCCCT
This sequence comes from Origma solitaria, assembly GCA_013397895.1. Classification (NCBI taxonomy): domain Eukaryota; kingdom Metazoa; phylum Chordata; class Aves; order Passeriformes; family Acanthizidae; genus Origma; species Origma solitaria. The sequence goes on from VZRL01004408.1 coordinate 1,134,162, forward strand.
TTATAAAATTTGAATCTATGGCTCAATTGGAAATACTGTGTGCATTTCTTTCCTCTCTATGAGGTATATCAAAGCTAAAAAAGTGTGTTTGAGCACTACCTGAGACTGAAAGGTTTCTCCTTATCAATAGGGAGCAACTAATTGGGAAAAAAATTGTGTTATAATTTTCTTTAGTTGTAATTTTTTTTCTTTTATATCTTGGGAGTATATTGTACCTGCCACGAAACAACTTGTTGAAACCCCCAAAACAGGAATAAATCCCCACTGCAAACTCTGGTTACACCATTTATCAGGCTGTTGGTGCAGGAGCCAAACTGCCATTGGGCTGACTCACATTTTGGCATTTTGTGTTTATGTACACGATGACGATGTTTGCAAGCAACAGGGAAAAAACCCTGTGTTCATCAGCACCATGGTCCCAGCAAAACCTTCCCCTCCTCAGCAGCATCGGCATAGCTCAGGGATGTGGCCAGAGCCACAGTTTGGTGTGGGCACTATTGTCACCACTCTTTGCTACCCAGCACTGAGTGAAGCCAGGGCATTGCCACAATCCTCGCATTGCATCCCAGACCTCCAGCTGGCCGGACCCTGTGGCTGCCAGAGCCCCAAATCCGCCCAAATTTAGGTACACCTGGTGCCCCTCTGCCCTCCACATCCATCCTGACCCTCTGTGATTCTTCCAGTGTCCTTCGCAGCTCTGGAAAGCTGGCTCTGGCACTCAGGACACACCTTTCACATGATCTTTATCCCCCCAGGTCCAAAATTTTCAATGTAGTATTCCTGGCACTGGTATCGTCCTTGACAAAGGGTTTATTTTTATCTCGCTGCTGCTTTTTATCTCCAACTCCCTTGCCCTAAGTCTTATCTTGTTTTCTTGCCTTTCCCCAGGCTTTAAGGACCTGATGCAGATTCTGGCCACACCATGACCTGGCAGACCTGGCTGTGCATTGCTGTCATTCCCATCTGCCTCTCCCGGCATTCCCTAAATTTTAACCACAACTTCTGGCCACATCACAGTCTCATTGGTCACTGGGGAGAGGAAGAAGAGGGTCCCCCTTCAGCCCCTGCCACCACAGTTCCTCTCAGTGACCTCTGGCTCAGGCTGACACATTGCCACCAGCCCCATACCCACGTTGTGACATCCTGCCTCATCCTCTCAAGGGGAGAACCACAGCTGGAGCAAACCAGGGGGACAATGCCATGGGAAAACCCTGTCCTGTCCCCCAGCCTGTTCACCTTTTCCACATGATTGTGCTTGTCGGCACAGCTCTGCCACAGAGCTCGGGCTGTGCTGGGTCCTGCAGGCTTGGGGGCCAGCCTGCCTCTTCTGGAGTGTTTGGCTGAGGTCTGTCACCATTGACTTAAGCAGGAGCAGATCTCAGCTGCTGAAAATCCCTTCCAGATCTGCTTCAAAGTGGAAATAATTTTTTAAATCCTTTCTTTTGGGGTAGTACCACCCCTTCCTTTCACAGAAGCATTGAGATTTCTACCCGTGGAGTGGAGCAAAGAGAGCATCAGGATCCAACTAGGTGAGCAGGTACCCGGAGCACAGCCTTGATTTTGGCCAGGGCTGGGGCTGCAGCTGCAGCTGACATGAACTTTCCACTAGTAGCAATGGGTCAGAGGCAGCTGGGGCTCCTTTCCTCCCTGCTCTGGCCCTCACTGTTGGGAGCTGTGGGCAGGATTAAGGAGAAAAAGCAATGTATGGGTCATGGGAAGAGGGAAAACAGAAGCAGCTTGGCCAGCCGAAGAGGAAACAGGGGACACAGATGTCTGTGGAAAGCTGAAGCCACTTATAGAGGATGCGTTTACTTGTATTTCCTTCCACTAGAGCTTAATTGCAATGTTTTTTAATGACAGGTAAGGCAGGAGATGGGCTTCTGCATAAGTACTTCTGCGTCCTGCATAACAGTGCTGAATTTAATATTAACAACAATTAATCACAGCTACTGGGAAGCAGCCGGCAGCATTCCCTGCCCTGGGAGCACTTGGTTTGCATGCTCAGCCCTACCAACTCCCAGTCCCAGGCCAATGGCACTGGAAAGTCACAAGGAAGAGAGGGCCTTCCCTGTGCTGCTGAATTTTGGTCTGGAACTGGAGTAGCAGCAGCGCCGGCACCCCCTCCCCAACCCTCCAAGAGCCTTTGATGGGAATACAGGTGGTTTTGGACACCTCATGTCTCTCCTTGGTCCCTTGCCACCATTTCACCCACATTCCATTTTCCCTCCCTCTGCCCCAAAAGGCTGCTGGGGTAATTCCAGGTCACAGCAGTCCATGTGGGTTAGGGCGGATCACAGGTTTGCCAAGATGCTGATGGATTTCTCCTGTTGTTGATACCCTGACTCCCTCTCTCATTAGCAGCACTAATTGCTCATTGCATGTTTTGCACAGGTACGTGAGTATTTTGGAACAACTCATTTGCATCCATAATAAAATGACCACTAACTAACACATTTGAGAAGGAGCAGCTGAATGTGCCAACCTGCGCTGGGCATCCATAGAATAACTGCTGGGAATTCATCGTGATGCAGCACTGAGGTTCTGCCTGGGCTGCAGCACCTCCTGGCCAGGGACAGCAGCATGTGAGCACCCTGCCATTCCTCCATCCACTGCCCTGCTTTGAGGAAGCCCCAGGCCCCTGCCCACCACCCACGGCCCCACCATTTTTCAGAAGTAACATTTGCTGGACACCTTATGGAGTGAAAATCCTCTTCCCAGGGCTCCAGGCTGCCCTGGCTCCTCTGATGCTTGCCCTGGGTGTGACCCAGGTGTACTAAAGCGATTGGTGATCCCGTGGGGCCAATATCCAGGCTTTTCCCATCTCCCTCAAGCAGACAATCCTTTGGGACTTTCCTCTTCCCAAGGCAGACAGCTCAAGAAGCAGGCTCCCTCCCCATCCTTCACCCTGTCTCCTCCAGCACCAATGTGACATGCAAACCCCAGTTCCGGGTCCAAACCCCTCTACAGCCTGCAAATCCTCCTCCCATGGTAATGTGTGGATGTGGCACTTGGGGACATGGTTTAGTGGTGGCCTTCACAGTTCAGGATTAACAGTTGGATTTGATGATCTTAGATAGCTTCTCCAACCTATGATTCCATTGGTATCAACTCAGGGAACTGCTCCCAAAGCCCTTGTGCACTCTTCAGGACTGCTTTACTTGCCTTCCTGGTTCGGTGTCCTGCACATGGACATCTTGGGCAAAATGTGTTGATTTTGGGGTTCTCCACAGACACAAACTGTCAAAACCCTTCCGCCTCCAAACAGGGAAGTGGTAATAGAGCCTAAGCCCAGCCCCTGTCCTGGGAGGGACGCCAAGGGGCTGGGGGTCTGTGCAAACCAGGGTGTTATTGGGGCTGCATGAAGTTCCACAGCCTCAAGAAGGAGGGACTTGCATGGAAGGGGTATTTTGTTTGCGCCAGGAGCTGTAAATGGCAACTTGAGCCAGTCAAGCATCTGCTGCCAGTGGGGAGAGTGACAGTCCCAGCGCTGCAGTGGACAACTGGGTGGGCAGATTTTTGGGACTACCTGGGCAGGGAGTGAGTGGCTTCCTAAGCATGTCATGGCCACTGGGGTCTTGCAATTGCAGCACAGGGAGTTTTGGGAGCAAGGTTTGGGGGGAGTTTTGCCCCAGCGTTGGATGCATGGGGACAGCAGAAAACAGGCTGGGTGTGGATGGTGGCACAGGGAGACCTCCAGCGTGCAGCAGGCAGAGCACCAGAGCTCCCCCCAGCTCCCAGCAGACCTTTCCAAAGGCTTTTGTTCTTTTTCTGATGATTGGAAAAGGGATATTTTCATCCCTGCAATGCAGAGGTGCAGCCGAGGGGCTGAGGTGGTGGAGGACAGCAAAAAGGGACTGCAAACCCCTTAGCCAGTGTTTGAGGAGCTTTGGGAGAATTTTGGAAAACTTGGTGGGAGCACCCTGGGCGCTGGCAGGATCCGGCCACCGCCAGGTTCTCGGCAGCACCGGCAGCTCTTCCCCAGCAATGTCACTGTGATAAATGTTTGTCTTTTCCGTCCAAGAGATACAGCGGAGCCACTGCCAGCACCGCGTCTCAGTGGAATTGGGGTTCGCGCTGCCAGGAGTGTTACCGGCTCATGATTCACATCTTTACAGCAGCTTTGGAAGGAAAATGTGTTTCTTGCCAGGCAGACCTTCACGCACGTCGAGATGCCACAGTTTTTCCAGACTTTCCAAAGGAAGCTACAGCCAAGTGAGACATTCCTTCTCTTCTTCCAGCTTTCTTGGAACAATCTTCTTTGATTAGTGAGTGAGACAGATAGTTGGAAAGAAAGACAGACAGACAGGCCAGGAATAGGGTTATAATGAGCAGTTTGCATGAGCTCCAGTTGCCAGTGGAAGGGTGCCTTCATCCGCCCCTCGCTGGGTGGTTGCTGAGAGCCCCTGCTGTTCTCTGTGGTCCCCCAGCCTGTCCTCCTCTGTGGTCCACAAATCTCGGTCCTTCTCTGTGGTCTCCAACCTCCTTGTCCTCCTCCCTGGTCCCTGACCCCTTTGTCATCCTTCATGGTCCCCAACCCTCTGCCCTTCTCTGTAGTCCCAACCCACTTTCCTCCTCCATGGAGGAGAACAAACCCCCCTCCTTCCTTTATGGTCCCTGACTCCGTGCCCTCTGCTGGGATCCCAACCCCCCTGTCCTCCTCCATGGTCCTGGACCCCCACTCTCCTCCATGCTCCTCAAATCCCTGCCTTGCTCCATGATCCCCAGCCTCCTGCCCTCTGCTGTGATCCCCAAGCCTGGATTCTTCTCCATGATCCCTGAGCCCTGCCTTCTGTCATGGTCCCCAGACAGCGTCTGTTGAGGCAGGCAGGAGGAGCCGTTTGTCCCACCAGGGAGGATCGCACTGCCCTGAGGCACAAAGCAAAGCAATTGGCATTCACTTTGCCTGTTGGGCCTATGGCACAGGGAGACAGGTTGGAAAATCAGACAAATGACTCAGGCATGGCCAGCAGGTCCCGCGCAAGGGACGGGGACGAGGCTGGGGTATAGGGAAGGAGATGGGAGTTCCTGCCTTGCTCCCTGCAGCTGAACCTCCTCAGCCACCCCAGTCCTGGCGCTCTCTCCCACACCAGCAGGAGAAACAAAACAAGTGTCTCCAGGGAGTGTGTTTGGAAAATACCAGGTTTTATTAGACAGGCTGATGTTCAAGCTGACAGTTTTATCCCAATGCACATGATCACGGGCATCTACAGGGCCTGTGTCCCAGCTCCCTCCCTCCCACAAAGCTCTTGGGCAAGATATTCAACCCCCAAATGCTGGGAGGGCAGTTGGGGGGGTGCTGGGGTTTCTCAGCAGAATGAAAATGTCTCCCTGCTCCCCATTTTTCCACTCCCAGATTCCCAGATGTCTTCTAAGAAAGCTCAGTGAGAACTGGGCTGGAACTGCAATCTTCTTGGGACTGACAGCCACTTGGATCCATGAGAGAGGAAGCATCTCAGTGGCAGCATCTCCCTGAGCCAGCATGGAGCCAGGTCAGTGTGTGCCACAGGGAGCAGGGAGCAGACCACCAATGCCATGGCTTTGGAAAGAGAACCCAAATGAACCGTATCGGGGCAAAAAGGGTTTGGCTGTCACAAGGAAGTCCCATCCAGGACATGGGCACCAGGGCTTTGCACAGGGTGTGCAAGCACTACAGGGCAGAGGAAGGGAGGAGAGGAGGCAATGAAGACTGGAAAATAAAGCAAGATAAAAGGAAGCCAGAGAAAGGATGGGCAGAACGATGGGAGCAGCCTGAGAGCAGAGTAACAGTGCCTTCAAGGCCAATACTCCTTGTGGGACAGGGTACCCCACAGGCTTTAGGGGGACAGAGGAACAAGGAAAGAGATAGTGTGATACAGTGGTTGCAAACAGAAATGTTTAAAGGCCTTTGCTTTCTGTGACAGTGGCACACAATGTGACAGCAGGAACAGTGACAGCATCAGCCTGTTTCTGTTGGTGTTTCTATTCCATTAGCTCTTAAAAACCATGCAGACCAGCCCGACGGAGGAGAGTGAACAAGAGATGGAGAGGAAAACTGATGAGCAACAGGATCGTGGACAAGAAAGAGGACTGGCAGCGGAGGGGCAGCAGCGCTGGGGCAGGTTTGAGACCTCACAGTACTCACAAGTACATCCCTTCTCTCCAGACTGCTCTGGTTGCTGCTCTCTCTGACAATGCTTGCCTTCCCTTGCACGTCTGCTCTCTCTGCACTGCAGGCAAAATCCCTCTTCCTGGGCCACGCCCTGCACCATGCTTGGGCGTAGATTTGGGTCTCGGCTGCATTAGTTCAAATGTAAAGTCCTACCTTGAAGCAGAGGCCAGGAGCATTAAAGTCCCTAGGGCAGCGTTCCCCCAAACTCACCTGGACTCAAGGGGACCTCTTCTTTGCAGCGCCTGGGGGATGTGGAGGTCTCCCAGGCCTCCTGCCATAGCTCACATCCTGTTGCACACATGGAAACAGAGGCACTGCCCTTCACACCCTCCCTGTCACAACACAGCCTCCCATTCCCAGCTTTCTCTTTCCCTCTTTCATTCCTTTTGCCTTTTTCTTGCCTCAGTGAGCACCTCCATGTCCTCTTGCTTCTGTCAAAGATAAGTCCCTTTTCTTCAGAGGTTTCCTGGAGAGCAGGGCTTGCTGTGCGTGCTTGGCAGGAGGAAGGACAAAGGACTTTCAGCAGGTCCTCGGTGGGCTTGAAGGTGCCAGTCTCCATCCAGGACAGCGTCTCTCTCCTGGTTGGCAGTCATGAGGGCCAGGTTTCAAGGTCAGCTGTCCATGGGGAGCCTCACCCTGCTCGGGTGCTTCCAAAGCAATACTCCTTCAGGACTGAGCACCGATGCTCAGAGACGAGCCAACAAATGGCTAAAAAGGGAGGAGTTTGGAAAGCAGGCCCCAGCAATCTGCCTGGGCTGTCCTGGGGAGGACAGATCAGCAGGTGGGCAAAAGGGATGTGACCTTTTTAACTTCACAGCCAATGACCCCCCCTTCCTGCCTCCCTCCACAGAATGGGAACACATGGATGGGTGACTGAGAAAAGAGCAACATGGACATGAGCAAAGGCAAAATGCCAAACCCTCACCCTTGGAGCCCTGCTGGTCCGCAGACAAGACTTGCCAGCATGGGTTTTGAGGTTAATGGCACATGTAGGCATGAAGTGCCTTCTTCTGTGCTGGTCCAGGGGAAGGAACCCCTGCTCACATCTCCTTGTGGAACCATCTGATTTGGAGTGCTGGCCCTCCTCCTGCAGCACAGTTCAGCCAGTGCTGGCTGCTCCTTTCCATCCCATTTCTTCCTCTGACATGGACTTGCAAATCCCATCACAGCTGCCTGTCTGGAGCTACAAACGCCCCTGCAAACACTCCTTCTTAAGTCAAACACCCACATGAAGGCTGCAGAAGATCAACTGAGCTGTTAAGTGAAAGCAGAACTCACCAGGTGATCTAGAAGTCTTGGAAAGAAAAACAAGATCAATATTTGCTGAGATTTGTAGCAGGTTTGTGCCTGAAAACAAGCCCTGGGACATGGCTTCTCTTTCCTCGACCAGTGCTTCCAGTGATGCCTGGGTTAGTGTGTCACTGCTCTCCCCTGTGCTCTCACGCCATGCCCTCATTCTTGCTCCCTCGTGGCTTCAGGGTTGCAGAGGCTGAAATTCCTCTTCATGCACTCTTGGCACCAGTGGAAAAGCAGCTGCAGTCCTGCCCGTGCATTGCTCATACTTACAGCTTAAACATTGCCTTCTACTTGAAAGAACAAAGATAAAATGTCAGGAATTCACAGTTTTTATTCTCTTTCTTATGCCCACCCATCTTCCCCTGCCATCGATGTCAATGACTCAAAGTCCTCATCGTACGGTAGCCTTTGCCAGCGCAGTGCTCAAAGGGTTAACAAACCACGGCTTCTTGGACAGATAAGACATAAGCTCATTCACCAGTAGGAACACGTGGACGTTTGGGTTGAAGATCACTTTACGGTTTCCTGTAGCGATTCTTTGGGGTTTCGCCACAGCCAGTGACATCGCAGGAGAGGACATTGGGCTTCTTCCCCAAGCCGATGCTTCCCAAGAGATCGGGCAGCTCGCGGGTGATGGCCTTCTCAATCTTCTCCAGGAAACACCCTCCCATGTAGGAACACTGCTGAGACAGCAGCTTAAAACTGGTGATGGGGTTGATGCCAAAGAAGTCCTTGTAAGCCTCACGGTTAGGGAGGTCAAATTTGCTGACATTGGTCTTTGCCAGAATGGACTTAAAGATATAGAACCTATCAGGATCTTCCACAATGTCCCTGAACACCAGTTCTCCATCACTAAAGAAGGTCATTTTGTCTTTGTAGGTCTGTAGATAGCGATCGACCAGGAGGGCATGGATGCGCACCCGGATGGCGTGCTGGCGGATGAAGGCGATCTTGTTTTCCATCCTGTTCTCAATCACCTGATTGAGATCTTCCAGGAGCGATATCTCTTCTTTGAGGAACAGGTCTCTGTGGGTTTCCGGGTGGTAGTCATGGGGCCAGAAAGAGCTAACGTACACCCTGGGCGGTTCCGTGACATTGATGAGAGGAGCCAGGCTCCAGAACAAGGCACCGTAGACTCTCATCAGCTCCTGGGTAGCCAGGCTGTCAGCTTTGTTCAGGATGATTCGGATCTGAGACTCACGGCCCTTCAGCTGGCGAAACAGCATCTCCAGCTCCAAGCCCACATCCAGCTTCGTGGGATCAAAGACAACGAAGATGAGGTCGGCTCTGTCAATGAACCACTGGCACACGTCGTTGAATGGGTAACCTTGAGGAGAGGAAAGAGGAAAATCCAATGCAGGATGAGTCACTTCAGCAAGGGATTGATAAACTGAGCCTGCTGTGCCTCAATCCCCATTTGGGTTGCACAGGATGTAAGGCACAGTGGACTTCCCCTATAGCCTAGAACCTCTTTCTCACATGCTAAAAACACTTTGGAGCTTCTTGGCATGAAAAGCCATCCCTGGGGGTCCGGGCCTGTAACTGCCTGTCTCTCTCACCCTCATCTCCAGACCTCCCTCCTCCCTGATGCTTGCCTCTAAGATCCTTGAGTCCAACCATTCCCCCAGCATTGCCACAGCCACCAGTAAACCATGTCCCCAAGTGCCACATCCACACATCTTTTTAATCCCCCCAAGGGATGGTGACTCCACCACTGTCCTGGGCAGCCTATGTTGTGTCAGGACTCTTCTCCACTGCGCTTCAGCCACCTTTGTCCCCTCCGATCATCATGGAATCTTTTCTGGGGTCCCTTAGATGAACCCAGTAAACCCCTACCTCTTTCTTGCTGCTTGCGGTTTTCGATGATGCCCGGCGTATCCACGAAGGTGACTCGCTCCAGCAGTTTGTGGGGCACTTCAATCCCTATCAGCTTCTCCAAGAAGTTCTGCCCAAACTTCTCCAGGGGCGAAAAGGAGCGGGCGCTGTCAGCAGCCATCACGATGCCCTCGATGGTCTTCAGCTTGGGGCCATGCATGATGACAGTGAACTCAGAGGTGGTGGGTTCAGCTCCTGCGCAGCAACGAAAGGAGCAGCAGAGGCGTGAAATCCATGCCAGGCTATGGACACAACAGGGCTGGCCTGAGACTGGGAGCATTGGGAGCATCGTGCGCTTCTCAAGAGATGAAGGGGCAAGGCAAGCAACATTGAATTCCTGCCCAAACTTTTTGGGAAAATGCCAGTGGGGCAGTTTTCTGTGGGGACTGGTTGCTCTAGAAGTGGCCTGCCTGAACAAGGTGTCCTGGAGAACCATCTCCCAGAAGCCCTCATTACCACAACGCTAAGCTGGCCATGGACATCTGCCCTCAGCTGTGAGACGACATCCATGGAAACAGAGAGGAGGGAAGGGGAATGGCTTTTCTCCTGGGAGGGTGAATTAGCTGGCTGCATGTGAAGAGGGATGGGGAGAAGAGAAAGGTGAGTTGACCTTGTGACATGTGTTGGGGTTGGGAGCTGTGAGACCGGCGGTGCAGAATGAGGATGTTGAGGGAGAGATGCCCTCTTCCACCCCTGGAAGGGTGGACAGGCTGTGATGGGGAACCTCTCCCTCCATATGGCGCCACAGCCAGGTGGCACAGAGCAGATCCCAACATCCCTGCTGTAATGAGGGGTTGAAGACACACAGCCAAGAACTGCTGACTGCACGAATGTAAAAATGCAGGTGCCAGCACCCCCTTGGCAAAGCAGTGACTGTGGTACCTGTGTAGAGCTGATATGGAGTGTTGTCCAGCCCCAGGAGGTAGTTTATCATGGAAGATTTGCCGACGCTCCACGGTCCCAGGAATAGCACCATAGGCTTGGAAGTGATCTCCCCATCTGCGGAGAGGGGAAATAACAAGAGGAAGTGAAGGAACAATAGCCGTCGCCGCCGTGCGATTAACTCCCGGCTGTAACGAGCATCCCATCTGAGCGGTGCGGTGCTGCTGCCGGGGAAACAGCCACCCTTGGGGGGGCACCAGCCATTCGCCAGCCAAGGCAGCGCCCCGCCGGCCGCGGGAGCGGGACAGCCCCGTGCTCTGCGGCACAGCCCCCCTCGCTGCCGGACGTTCTCCGAGCTTTAGCCCTTCTTAGACTACAGAGGACTGGATGGTCTTTTAAGCCTTGTCTCGGTTTGGTGAATTTGGGGCTGGCTGCGGGGTGGGGGTGTTGTTTGAAGGCAGCCGCCGCAAAGCACAGGCCATGCCAAGGAGGAGGCCATGCCGCAGCCGGGCCGGCGCCTCGAGCAGAGGGAGCTGCCGTGGATTTGGGAGCAGCGCTGCGGCGCAGGGCTTGGTAAGCGCGGTGCGAGCGTTGTGCTAGCTGCCTGCAAGCCTTTCCACCATGCCCTCACAGGGATCTATCCCCGGGCCATGCTTCCCAACCTTCCAGCCGAGCTGGAGGTCACTGCCTGGGTGTGAGGCTCCAGCTGGGTGGGGGAAGGCAAACAGCCCCGCTCTGGGCTTGGGGAAAGGCAGGAGCAGAGTGAATTGCCTTTCTGGGTTCTTCAAGTCACACAGTTTTCTCTATGAGGTTGGTGACCTGTCCCCGTGCTGTGCCATCAGTCCAGGAGCACAGAGGTCCCTGGACACATGCAGCCAGTGCCCCCTGGAGCAATCCCTGCTCACACAGGACTCATGCAATCAGCCTCTGCCCACACTGCTTGAACCCCAGCCCCAAGGACACCCAGGCAGCCGGTGGAGCCAGAGGAGCCCAAGGCCTGTGCCAGCCCTCAAGCTGGAGGACACGTGGGAGCCTGCGAGTCAGCTCGAGCCCAAAACAGGACAAGAATGGCAGTAAAACTGGGTGAGTTCCCTTTGGTGGAAACCAACCCCGTACTATGCTCAGGGTGGGAGAGGGTGCATTCCATTGTTGCCAGCAGGAGTTCAACCCAGGGATGGATGACACCAGGGGAGCTGGGAGCTGCTGAGAAGCTGAGCCTTCTCCCATGGCCCAAGGCAAGGAGACACCCTGGGCAAGCTGTGCTGCCCTCGGCACCTTCTTTTCACCCCCGTGCCTAAGGAAGAGCTATTTCCCCTGAGATAGCTGAGAGTCCCTGGTGCTCCATGGCTGCCACCCACGCAGGAGTCAGCAGCTTTCCAGCAAGCCAGGGATCCATCTCCAAGGTGGGGAAAGCCACAAAGCCCCCGTGGTGCTGAGCTCCTGCCCCGAGGGTGTCAGAGGGCACTGTATGGCAGCTCCACACTGAACCTATCTGGCCGTGGGAGCAGGGGCTGGGGAGAGCATCCCAGCCTCCTCCTGCTGCATCTGCCCATCACAGAGTCACCATGACACCTCTGGGGAAGGGAATGGGCTGGGGATATCTCTCCGTGGGGCACTGCTGCATCCATGCAGCTCAGCCCTCCATCACAAAGCAGGGCAGCACCTCCAGAGCAGAGGATGGATGTCTCTTCCTGCACCCCACTCCCTGCCTGGCAGCTGCGGGAATCCAGCCTTCTCTTCTCACATGGGACCAAAACAAGTGTTGAAACCTTGGACTCTCATTATTAATCATTCCTCTGCCGCTCTGTCGCCGCTGCTCTGCTCTCTTGCCAGCTTTAATTAGGTTACGGATGGTTGTTATTATTACCATTATCCCTGTGATGTTGTGCCAGAGGTTTGGGGTGGGTCCCCATGTACTCTTTCATAACACATCCCTGGCCAGGTGTGGCTGTGTGAATGTGGGCACCTGTGAGCTCCAGCTCTGCTGCACATCCCCTCCTCTCCCCCATGGAGCCAAGGTGGGCAGCGATGTGGGCAGCCCCCCTGCCTGGTCACTCACAGCCCTTCAAGCCCCTCTCTACCTTCCCCGTGGGCTGTGTGGGCAGTGCCAGGCACTTGCAGCTCTGCAGGAAGCACGGCAGCTCCAAGGATGTGAGGCCATGTATGGGTTCTCCTGCTGCTGCCCAGAGGCTGGGAGAGAGAGCATCTCCCACCCAAGAGGGTGCTGGCCTGGCATCTGTCCCTGCTATGTCCCCGTGCCTTGTCTGTCAGCAGCAGTTTGGGTCACCTTGATGGTCCGGACAGAGGAAAAGAGCCGGAGCTCGCCGGCGGCCAGGCGGGGATGGCGGCAGTTCCCTCACAGCAGCTCTCTCCAGCCACCCTGTGGCTGCTCGCTCCCAGCTCAAGCTCAAACGAGCTCATCCCTCTGCAGAGCCTGGGTCTGCTTGGGCTGCTCAGCTCTGTGCATAGGAGCAGTTTGGATGTCCAAGTAGTTTTCTTTCCTAGAGCATTGGCTTTCCAGGAGGTTTTTCCATGTGGCAATGCCGTGCTGACCTTGGTTGCAAGCCCTGCTGCTCTGGGGTGGAGAAGAGATGGTTCTAGGAAGAACTTAGAGCCCCTTCCGGTGACTAAGGGAGATCCAAGAGAGCTGGAGAGGGACTTTGGATGAGGATCTGGAGTAACAGGATACAGGGGAATGGCCTCACACTGAGAGAGGGCAGGGTTAGATGGCATTTAAGGACAGATTCTTCCTTGTGAGGGTGGTGAGGTCCTGGTACAGGGTGCCCAGAGAAGCTGCGGCTGCCCCATCCCTAGAAGTGCCCAAGGCCAGATTGGACAGAGCTTGGAGCAACCTGGGATAGTGGAAGGTGTCCGTGCCCATGGCAGGGGGTGGAACTGGATGGCCTTCAAGGTCTTTTCCAACCCAAATGATTCCATGATTCCATGATTAATCCTGGGCAGGGCCTTGCCCCCCCTTGTCCTCAAGCCCAGCAGATGTGCCTGGTGTGGCCTCTCCCCCAAGTGCAAGTCTGTCCTAAGGATGTTGGGCAAAGCAGAGGACTTGGAAAAACCTCCTTCCTCTCCTGATTCCAGCTGAGCCACGGGCACCAAGGTCTCCTCTGTCCTCAGGCCACCCAGGAAGGCTGAAACACCTGGGGACACTCCCAGCATCAGCCATGCTGCCGTCCCACTCCTGTGCCACAAGCACCACCGGCCGTGTGCCCATGGCACAGATCCAGCAGCCCTTGGAGGGCTGGCTGCCTCACTCCCAAAGCTTCCAAATCCATGAGTATCCTCACAACACGTGTGCCCACAGATGGAGGGATGAGCCCACGTGGCTGCAGATGGCCTGTGCCTCCCCCATGTGCCCCCCGCGTGCCTGCACCCACCCCAGCAGCACATGTGCGAGCGCCTGAACCCAAGATGAGATAAGACAGCTATCGGAATATGCTATAAATACCCACAGCCCTCCCCAGTGCTGGTACACGGGCACGGCAGGGAGCCAGGGCTCTCCAGGCACTGGCAGGGCTCTGCTGTGGCCGTGTCTGGTTTGGCAACATCTGGCAGCGTGGCTGTGGGGCAGGACAGGAGGGACAGAAGATGGGATTTCCCTGCAGGAACATTGTTCCTGTGGCTGAGCACCGGGGCCCAGGGGAAGAGCTGGGTGTTGGCTGGCATTTCTTGGACTGTCTCCCATCTCCTGATCCTCCGGGGGGACCTGGCAGCACACCCTGAGCAGGATAGGCAGGGAGAGGAGCCAGCTCGGGCTTCTGAGGGGGCTGAGGCTGCTGGGCAGGGGCCAGCCTGTGTTACTGGGACAGCTGCTGTGGGATCAAGGGTGGACATTCAGGAAAGTTTTTGCATGTAGGAGAGTGAAGGGTGGGAAGAGGTCCCCTCTATAGGATGGGCTATCAGCTGGGCTCCTCCAGTTCATGTCGTGGGTGAGAGATCAACCTACAAGTCCAACACCTACAATCATGGAATTGTTTAGGTTGGGAAGGCCCTCTAAGATCACCAGTTCTACATGCTCCCCCAGCACTACCAAGGCCACCACTAACCCATGTCCCCAAGTGCCATATCCACATGGCTTTTAAATCCCCCCAAGGTTGGGGACTCCACCACGGACTTTGGCGACTGTGACAGGGCCTGACAACCTTTCTCTGAAGAAATTTTCCCAATATCCAATCCAGACTTCCTCAGGTGGAACTTGAGGCCACTTCTTCCTGCCCTGTCACTTTTTCCCTGTGAGCAGAGCCTGGCCTCCCCACCTGGCTCCACCCTCTTGTCAGGGAGTTGAAAGTGAGAAGGTGCCCCACGAGCCTCCTTTTCTCCAGACTGAGCTCCCCTAGCTCCCTTAGCTGCTCCCACAGGACTACCAGAAATGCCTTTGAACCCTGGTTAGAGGAATATGCTGCCTCTCAGTCTCAAACCAAGAGGGAAAGGTGTCAGAACCCTGGCGAGGTGGGGATTGTAGGGAGAACGGGCTGTCAGGGCGCACAGTCAGTGTGGGGACACTGTCCCGGTGGGGATGGCAGGTACCAGGGCTGCTCAGTGCCTGCGAAGCGCAGCTGTGCTGGGACAGTGCCCGGGAAAGCCGGAGGGCAGTGCAGAGCGCAGGCAGCGCCGGCAGCATGCAGGGAGCAGGCGGCGATACCAACCTGTGGCCGAGGAGCCCAGGGTGCGTCCGGGGTAAGCTGTTAGCGAGGGACACGGGGAGAGAGAAAAGGAACCGTGAGTCCAAGGAGGGATGCGACAGCCTGGGTGTGGCCCAGGACAAGGAGGGAACTGACAGCCACATTCCCAGCGGGCGACAAGGAGTTACAGCCTGGGAGCGACCTGCGGCTCCCAGGACAAGCACTGAACCCCTGTCTGCCCTGCACGGCGGGAATGTGGCTCGGGGTGCCCTGCACCCCAACCCCTGCTCTGCGGGGTTTGCCTTCCCTGGCATTGCCCATCGAGCACACAGAGCCCAACAAGCCAGGGTTAGACAGCCACCAACCCAGCAAGTGTCCTGACAACCCCAGTGGTGGGGTCACCTGAACCCAGCCCTTGTGGCTGGTGATGGCATCTGGGAGGTCATTCCCTACACAGGGACTCTTGCTAATTAGCATGTATCAGTAATTAGGGTCACCAGCATGCACCACAACCTGGCATGACCTCACAGCAAGCTTCCCATGGCTGGACTGGGAGAATCCCTCACCTTCAGCTGGGGATAGTCCCTCCAAGCACAGAGTTGGACCCAGCCAGAGCATGTCTGCATCCACGTGGGATGGCAGAGCGGAGAGGCGGGAGGGTGGCAGGCAGGGAGAAGGAAATGGCATCTGCCAGGCTTAAGCAGAGGGTGTGTGGGAGCTTTTTGAGATGCACCCTGACAAGTCAGAATTGATGGTGACAGCCACAGCTCCCCCAGGACAGGTGACACTCAACTCCACGGGAGTTTTCACATGTTGTGGGGAGCAGAGGAACTCCTTGGATTACACTGAACGGAGCCGATGGGAAGGGAGACAAAATGGAAGGCTGCCACGTAATGGAGGGGCCAGGGTGCTTGCCATGGCACCTCTCTATATTGGCTTACACCTCCAAAGGTCACACATATTCCATGACAGGCCTGCCCCAAAGCTCACCCAGCTGTCCCACTCCTCCCAGCCAGCCGAGCCGGCAGCTCTGTGCCCTCCAGCCTCCCCGCACCATGGAGAGGGGGCACAGGGGGGAACTGGGGGCACCTCCCAGCCTGCAGGGACACCACTGGTGGAATGAACCCACTCAGGGACAGGGGCACCAGGCAGGGGAAGTGCTGAGAAGGCTCCCTGAGCTCCACTGTGTCCTCACCTGCCCTCCAAGGTCAAGAGGGTTCCCTGGGCCAACCCTGTAACTAATATGCAGGTTTCTCTGATTACACTGCTAATGAGGGACTGGGAAAAGCTGGATCTGTGGGTATGAAAGGCAAACTGCTGAGCTGTAGCTTTCCAGATGGGGTTGTATGTGCCAGGGTATGGCTGGGCTGTCAGAGATCCTTCACGTAGTTTGGTGTCCATAGAAATATTTTGGAGGGGAGCATGGCCAGGGTGTCTCACAGCTGAGACAAGGACCGGAGGCAGCACAGCATCACTGTGCCTTTCCCTGGGGGCCAGTAGGGGACTGTAGGTCACCAGCTCTGGGGTCACAGCACCATGAGGGTGCCCTGTAGGACACAGCAGGGTGTGCTGGGATCTGACCTGGGGACTATCAGCCTAAGGGGAGGTTATTCCTCACAGTGAGGTAGAACAGACCACGAAGTGTTGAGCTGAGGCTGGGAGGAACACTGGGACCTCACCTGTCCGAGGTGAGTCCTGCTCAGGAGCTGGGTTTGAGATGGGTTGGGAAAACACGAGGGTTAATGGTTGTTTCCTCAGGAGCTGAGAGGGAAGAAGCCAGCAGGAACCTGGGAAACACTTAAACACTTGTTTCCCCCAAAAAAGGAAGCAGGGAGATGGCTGTTTGGGCATGGGGTGGATTAAGGGTAGGGTGAGTGACCTGAGGGCTGGGAACTGAGGCTGAGGGCTCATCCTCTGGCTGTGAACAGCAAAATGGGGGTTAGAGCCCACCAGCTGCCCCTGTAACCCCAAACATCCTCCTAAACTGTGTCCCAAGTTGAGTTGACAGCAAATATCACCAACACTGACCAGAGCAGCTTGGAGAGGAGGTTGGGGTGTTGCCAGGGGACAGGCCAGCAGCCATGGGGTGACAGTCAGGATGTTGTTGTGACCCTCAGTTACCCTCCCACAAGGTAACTTCCCTGTGCTCCCCACTGGCTCTACACAGGGGATGGTCTAGCTGGCAGGGAGATGTCCAAGCCTGCTTATGGAATGTCTGATCCAGACCTAGGAGTCACAGTGGGGGTGCCTGGAAAGCAGGAATTCTGCTCTAAGGGGATGTCCCCCAGTAGGTTGCCCAGCTAAGTATGAGGCCCGTGTGCTGGTGGAGCAAGGCCAGCTGTAAAAGAAAGATTTGTGGGGTGGTGTATTCTAGTCCTGCATCACCAGGAGGGAGAGCATGGCTCCAGGAGGTGTGGGCCTGGACACCTGGGGAGACAGGCAGAGTGCAGGACAAGGAGGACAACATCAGGGCCTTGGCAAGAGGCTGACATGAGCATGAAGCCCTGGGACACTGGCAGCAGAGACTCCAGCATCCCCTGGATGCTCAGGAGACATCTTGCCCTAGCTCCTGTGCTTGAATAGGTGCTCAGAGGAGATTTACGCAAGTGAACAGGGAAGTTGGACTTGGGTTTGAGCCATCTGTGCTTGGAAAATGAGGCTGCTTGGGTTTCCTGGGTCACAAGAATTTCCTGTAGCTTGCGAGCATCTTGGGACAGGGCTGTGCTTTCCTCTCCTGGAAGGACACTTGTGTGGCGTGGCTCAGCCCATGCCGTGCCAGGGGCCACGGGGACCTGCTCACCCCACCCAGCGTGCCTGAGATTGCCAAGGGCTGGGAACTCCAACTCTCAGGATGAGTGAGGGCTGTGGAGCTTGAGGAATACCCTTCCCAAATGGCTGTGTCCTGTACCCAGCAGGAAGGATGCCAGCTCCAGCCACCCCCAGGAAGCTCATCCCTAGCCCTGAGAGGTCCTGAGCTTCCTTGCCAAGGCTGTTTCATTGGGCCATGATCTCGGCTTGGCAGGGGTACAGGGCATTGATGTTGAGCAGGTGGGGGACCCGAGGCAGGCAGGGCTCAATGCTCAGCCCACACAGATGGCCTTGACAGCAGATGGGCTGAGGCAGAGGCAGGAATTCCTGCTGCTGGGTTCACTAGGGCATGTGAACCTTCCTTGGGAAGCTGCAAAGGAAGACACACTATCCGAGGCTTTCCATGATCTGCTCTCTGTGCTGTTATCTGCATCCCAAGGAGACCCCCGTGCCCATGGCATTACCTGTGATCTCGTGCTGCCTCAGCTCGTTGTATCTGTAGGAGTGCTCCAGGGGCTTGATGGAGGAGTGGTAGATCTTCCTCAGCCGCTGCAGTACTCCTGGGGGCAAAGCATGGGAGCAGGTGAGAGGCAAACCCCACCACCCTGGGCAAGCCCCTCCTGGGGGCATTCCCTGCAGGAGGGACACTCCCTGTGGATCCTGAGGGTGGCCCAGCCGTGGATCAAGGCATTTGGCTTACAGCTGAAATCTTGGCCAAACTGATGCCAGTCACACATTTTGCCCAGAGAAGCTGTGGCTACTCCTGGATCCCTGGAAGTGTCCAAGACCATGTTGGACAGGGCTTGGAGCAACCTGGTCTAGTGGAAGGTGTCCTGCTCATGGCAAAGGGGTGGGATGAGACGGTCTTCACCATCTTTCCCAACCCAAGCTGTTCTAGGAGTTTGGTGCCTCTCCGCTGGTAATGTTTCCCACTGGCCACTGTCCCCATGTGCTCCCAGCAGCTGATGAAAGGAGCATCCTTCCTAAGTGCTGTTTAGCACTCAACACCCAGAATTCCAAAAAGCCCTCCACCGTGGTGCCAGGGCCCCCTGGCATGGCCCCTGAACTGCTTGCTAGCAAAAAGGAGGAGCTTTTTCCACAGTATCTCTTATCACTGCCTTTGCAGCCCAAACTGCCTGCAAGGCCAGCAGAAGCAAACCTTAGAGCAGCAAAACCCAATATATAACTGGAATAAAAATCCCAGCCGTTTGTTACAAGTTGTTCCAGGTTTCTTTGAGCAGGGATGTGCCTGATTCACCATCTGCATCTTCCACCCTCTCTACCCTCCTAATTCTTGTATGCCCTCGGGCATGTCTTTAAAATACCTAAAATATGTTAACCCAAGAGCAGCCAAAGTGCTGTTATTGAAGATCTGGCATTCCTAGACCTACAAGAAGCAAGGTTAAAATCCAAACACAAGGAGAGGAAAATCCTGTCCACGCTCTTAGCGCAGGGCATGCGTGGCCCCCTCACCTGAGACATCATCGGCAGGTTTTTCCTCATTCAGCTTGAGGGTGTTCTCCAAGTGGGACCGGTCACGCTTGGTCGGCTCGCTGGCATCTTCAACCTCTTCTGGAGGGGAAAGCAAGGAGGCCTGTTACTGCTGGAGGGGGGAACCTACACAGGAGCTCACACAAGCGACTGCCAGGGAGAGGGCATGGGGAGCACACACACCCCGAGCCTGCGGACACGCCATGCCCCTTGGCATGCCATGTGCTTTCCCTTTTCCACAGGCCCCTGGAGGTTGCCAGGGCTGTGGCTGCTGGGGGAAGCGTCATGGGCAACTGCTTGGCTCCGAGGAAGGGCGGGCTCCTTGTGGGGAATGCGAAGGACGTGCCTGGAAGGGGCTCCCGGGGTTGGGACAGAGCGTGAGCACACACGGCAGCTGCTGCCCAACGGGGCCCCGGCGCTTCCCCCGGCAGCTGCAGCTCTGTGGGGCTCAGCCTCGAGTGCAGGCTTTGTGCTGCCACCTCTCTGTCTGCCTACTCGCCCAAAAAACTACACAGTGAGCTGGAGATAGGGGTGCTGAGGCTGGGGCTGGCTCTTGGGGGACAGGCCAGCCTGACCCATCCTGGCTGCCCTGCCTTTGCCAGTGGGGCTGTTCCTTCCCAGTTCTCCCACCTCTGCCTCCCTATCCCCCTGGAGCCCTCTGCACAACGCCTGTCCCTCATGGCTCCATACCAGCCATGGGGAGCATGAGGCAGCTGCCCCCACTGGGGAAGGCACCCTGGAGTTCCCAAAACAGAGAGACAGAGGTGTCCTTGCTATAGACACATAGCTGGCACACCAGGAGCCTCCAAGAGCTTTTTGGTAAGGGGTTGGAATTTAGCAGGGCTTTGGGGACAGGTCTGGGGGCAAGCAGGACACCACTAAGGCCTGAGACTGTGCTGAGCATCTACTGAGTGTTGGGCTGAGGGAGACCTTTTGACTTGCCAAGTGAAGCCACAGAGACCAAACTGGGTTTGCTTTTTGGGAAAAATGGGAGGCTTTTTGAGCTGGGATGTTACAGATGAAAACAACAAAAATACTAATCTGGGTCCAAAGGTTGCTGCCCAACATGTGGGCCAAAGTCTACAAATATTTCTAGGAATTAATGGTGGGGGGTGTCCCTTTCCCTTAGTTAGCCTTTCACTGATTAAGCAGGGCCGGTGCATCAGCAGCTCATTGGCCTGGACTAGCTCTTCACTCCTTCCCTACAAGCCAAGAACTGGTGGAGAAGAGCCCCACCATCCTGGGAGCATTCTGCCCCTGCACAAGCCAAGGGCCCGGAGGACTCCGTGCGTGGTGGATGAAGAGTCTTTAAGAGATTTGCGAGTGCTGAAAGGGGCCTGGAGGTTAAAAGTTTTATCCATGTCCACATCCCTGAGGAGCAATCATGGACTTGGAGTGGAGTGAGGGGACCATCAGCCGATTTTGGCACTGCTGTGCTGAGCGCCTGCGTGACAGGCATCCTGCTGTGGCCTCACTGCCCACGGCCGAGCGCAGTTAGGGGCGGGCAGGGAAGCACTAGCGTTAGGAGAGGGCCATGCACTAGGCGAGGTTTAATATGCCAAGCTCAGCTCTGCCGGGTTGATGGGAGGTCACTCTCGCTGCTACAGCACACCCACAAGAAAACACTCCAACCTATCTGGCTGTGCTGGGGCTCGGCAGCGGCTGGGGGCGTGCTGGGGACCTCTGTTTCTGCCAGTGGGGGCTTGTCTGCAGGAGGGTCTGCTGCTGCTGGAGGGTCTTCCACTGCTGTTGGTGGGTCTTCTGTTGCTGCTGGCTCTTCTTTTGCCGGTGGGTCTTCCACCGCTGGTGGATCTTCCACTGCTGCTGGTGGATCTTCTGCTGCTGGAGGATCTTCTGCTGCTGGTAGGTTTTCCACTGCTGCTGGTGGGTCTTCTGCTGCTGGAGGATCTTCTGCTGCTGGTAGGTTTTCCACTGCTGCTGGTGGGTCTTCTGCTGCTGGAGGATCTCCTGCTGCTGGCGGGTTTTGCACTGCTGCTGGTGGGTCTTCTGCTGTGTCCCCACAGGGTGGTTGATGGCAGCTGGAAGGGCTGTCTCTGGCTTCTCCTGTACTGGCAGCTGCTGGTTTGCTGTGGCTCTTTTTGTCAGAAGTGCCAGCTGCTTCCTTGTCACTCTCCTCAGCTTCGTTCTCTGGCCCATCACCATCTTCCTCAGACTCTCCTTCCTCCTCAGACTCTCTCTTCTCCTCAGACTCTTCCTTTTCTCCATCTTCCTCAGACTCTCTGTGTTCATCTTCCTCAGACTCTCGCTGCTCATTATCCTCCTCTGAGCCCTGCTCATCCCTTTCCTCCTCTCCCTCGGGAGCAGATGCTGTTCTTGGCTCTTCTTCTCGCTCTTCCCCAGGCTGCCCTTCCTCCTCAGAGTCTCCTTTCTCCATGCCAGGCTCCTCATCCTCCTGGGCATGGATGTCATCTTGTGTGCCAGGCCCATGGTTCCCTCCATGATGAGCTGCCATGGAATCCTCCCCTGAGCTCAGTTCTTCCTGGCCCTGCTCCTTGCTGGTCTCCTCTGTGTGGCTGTCCCCTGGCCCCAGGCCCCTGCTCAGGCCACCTGCCGGCTCTTCCTCCCCCCCTCCACGTCCCTCCTCGGCGGCGCTGGGCACAGAGGCGTTGGCAGTGCCATCATCTTGCTCCTCCTCAGGGCTGCCATCGGCCAGCTTCTCCTCCAGCCAGGGCTCTGTGGCTGGCAGGGGCCTCTGGGCAGCACCATCACCATGGCCCGTGCCGGGGGCGTGTGGCTCTAAACGATGAGAACAGCTCAGTCAGTCCCACCCACGCTGGCACGCAGCGACCAGGGCACCCGCCAGGGCCCTGAGGGATGAGTCGTGGCTGGTACCAAGAGGGTTAAACTCTTTCCTAAGCCTTCTCCAGCTCCAGCTCAATTTTCTGTCCCTGTTGCAAGAAGTTGGGTGCAAAGATGTGTTTGTGGGGGGCAAAGCAGAGCTGGCAGGGGCTCTGTGGCTCCACCAGCCAAGGCTGCCTGGCACTGGGGTTGCTGCCCACCCCAAAGCGCTGCAGGAAGGCGGCAAAGCTGCACTAAAAATAGGGAAAGGAGTAAAACCAGCCTTTTTAGAGGGGCTGTGGGCACTTGGCAGGTTAAAAGGGTCCTTCCCATCCCTGACTTGAGAGACCATCACACCAGCCATGGTGGGCAGTGGGGTGAGGAGGAGGAGAAGGAGGAGGAAGGGACTTCCTGGCATAAGGGGGTGCCCAGCATGGGGTCCTGCCTCCCACAGGCAGGGCCTAACCCTGGCCACGGGGCTTGGGAGCTATTTATTGTGAGTATCCCTTCACTAGGAAAGCATGTGCCGCACCGTGCGGCTGCTGGGGACACAATGAGTGTGTTCTGTGGCCCAGGAGAATCCATCCGTATTTTCCATAGGCTCCAACTGCAATTTAACATCAGTCAGCGGGTGCCAAAAATAAAAGATCATGGCTATACTGTCTCCGTTACAAACAGTTGCTGCTAGTCTGAATAATCCCCCCAAACGGCTCGTGCCAGGGGAGCGTTTCAGAGGAAAATAATTCCTTTGTACTCCAGCTGGCAAGCAGATGCCAAGCAGGAAAAAAGGCAACCTCCACCCAGGCTGCAGGAGGAGAGTGGGCAGTGCCGGGCATGGCCAGCCCTCTGCTCCGGCTCCTGTGCCATGTCTGTGCAGGAGCCACAGTGCTGTGTCCAGCTGGACCTTGGCAAAGCTGGAGCTCACTGGGCTTGGCACAGGAGGAGCTGGGCTGGGGTCAGCGCAGTGCCAGCCCCAGACCCCTCAACCCAGTTTGCTGTGTCCGGGGATGCCGAGTGTGTGGTTGTATCTCCTTGGTGCCAGGGCTGGTGGGGCTGTGAGCTGGGATCAGGTCGCACCGGGAGGCTCGTGCCATGCCAGCAGCAGGCACTGAGAAGGACAGGCTGCCCCCCAGCCTGCCCTCGTTCCCAGTGGCTCTCAGTTCCCTGGCACAGCAGAGCTGCAGCCGCTGCCCCACACCGTGCCCAGACCGGATGCACAGGTCACCCTTGCTCTGCCCTCGCTGACCTCCCCATCCTGTGCCGGCACACGGCTCACAGGTGCCCCCAGGCTCCCAGTTCAGCTCTCAGATGGAGGGAAGTAGTGGTGGGCAATTCCCACCCTCCTCCCTCCCACCCCTGCCCTTCAGGTCACCTTCCTGTGGGGCCTCTGGGACCCCGCAGGAGCTGCTTGAAAGGGAATATCTACATTTGACCTGCAAAGCCCTGCAAGGCAGGGGCAGTGGCTGGGGGCCAACCTGGCTCTGGTGGCCTGGGAACCAGCCGGGGTCAATGGAGGGTCCCCTCAGCTGATGGGAACAGGGATATTCTCAGTTTGGCCCCAAAATAGCTGGTGACCTGGAGGGCTGGGAGAGAAGTGAGGGTCAAAGTGGAGGAGGAGGGCAGGACCAGGCAGAGGAGACCCTACGAGTCCTGGGGGCTTTGTTTGGGGTCTGTGTGTCCTCTCTGACCCAGAGAGGCCATCAGCCACCACGGCCAGGCACAACAGCAACGCCAGTACCCACCATGAGCCATCCTTCGCGGAAAAAGGAATATCCCCCAGGCGCTCGCATGGGGATGTCCCTGCTGGTGTGCTGGTCACGGGCTTTATTTCCTGTGACCTTCAAGGTCTTACACAAAGTCCCTGTTCCCTCTCCAGCTCCTTCTCCCTGTTTCCCCTACATGGTCTCCCAATCCATGGTGAATTATGCTGACCTGCACATGGCCGGCTGATGAGCGCAAAATGGGCCGAAGGTTACGGGCTTAACACCCTCCAGAGGCTAAAAATATGGCACGGCAACTGTACAGTGATCGGGAGGAGCAGCCCCGCTGAAACCCCAGCCCCTCGCCCCGCTGCCAGCCAAGGGTGACGTCCACACCTGGGGGCCCCCGTGGGCTCCGGGAGGGGACCGCCACGGTGTAAAGTGACACCGGGGCTCCCCGTGTTCACACCTTGCATTGTGCCAAGCAGATGGGCGGCATCGGAGAGGAGACCTCGCCCTTTTCCCCTCGGGGACTTGACCTCCCTGCGGGTCCCTGGCTTGCACTGCCCCTGCCACCCCTATCTCATGCTGGGACTTTTATCAGCTGCCAGGGACCTTTTCCCAGGTGGTGACAGCGGGGATGGAGAGCCCACGGCCTGGTTCTGGGTGCCACAGGATGCCGTGGCTGGTTTTCACCCAGGAACAGCCTGTGCGGGACCGAGGGGCATGGCTGAACATCACGGTGTCCCCTCCATCCCTGCACAGGGATGAGCAGAACGGCAACGACCTGACGGCAAAATGGGTCCTCCAGGAGGACGGGGAGAAGGGACAGATAGGCACAGGTGGCCCTGGAGGGACACTCTCCCCCTCCAGCAGAAATCGGAGCCCTGAGCGTGGGGCCGGCAATGGCAGGGCTGTGGGGATGGCTTTTCACACGCCCCCTTCCCCTGCCCAGATCCCAATCAACGCTTCCCTGGGGGTATTATCCACTGGCTCCTGCAAGTCCTGTGCTCCTCATGTCCTCCCAGGGGGGTCTTGGCAGGACCTTGATTCCCAAAAAGCCAACCCTGCCTTTATTCTGGCAAAGCTCTTTAAAACCCCATGGAAAATGACTGGACACAAAGAAACTGTCAGGGAATTCCCAGAATTTTCCAGCTGGACCTGCTGCAGACCCCTCCTTTCCCGGGAGACCCCATTTCATGGTGATGTCCCTGCCCTCCAGGCTCTGTGGGGTCCCCATGGCCTCCACTCAGGGCCATCCTCCCAGTGCTCCTCCAGCTCGTGGCCCTGCCAGCCCAGAACTCAGAGCAGGTGGGAGCCCATCTCCAGCTCCAGTCTGGAGTCAACCAGGCTGACACCTGCAGAGAGAAGTGTCCCACAAGAGCTCAAGCAGCCCAAAGACAAAGATGGGGTTGTCCCTCCCTTGTGCACCCCAAAACCCAGGATGCCCAGACACATGATCACATCCCAGAGGCTTCGTGATCCCAAAACTCCAGCATAAAGCAAATATAGTCCTGGTTTTCAATGCAGAGGGAGGTCTAGGAAACAACTTTGTCAAACTAACTTGACCTTATTTGTACAGAAGATTTTAGGTTTAGTTTAAAAAAATTATGAAGTTATTTGATTTCTATAAATGGTTGGATAGAACCATAAGGTATTTTTATTATTAAATGGTAAAGAAACCTCACCATGATCTACCAAAGGGATTAAAACCAGGATTGGAGCTTCCTAAATAGGGATGAAAACAATCACTGCTGCAGGGTGTTTCTTCCACTGTCTCCCCACCCTACAGATCTATAAGGAGCCCTGAATCCCTGACTTGCAGAAGACACGAAAATGAGGAAGGTGGAAGATGAAGCACCTGCTGCTTCCTGGTGAAGGAGATCTGGGTCCCTCAGTGAGCAGACAGCCAGGAAACATCAGGTACTTTGGCACAGTCAGATGTCACTCTGTACATCGAGGAACATCCACCCGTGGTGTCCCTTGCAGCTCGGGGGAATGCTGGGGGACCCAAGGGACAGCCTGTGGCATGGCTGGGGCTGGAAGAGCCCCTTCTTCCAGAGGAAGGACATCCAAGAGGTCCCACTGTTCCTGTCCCCTGGCCTCCAGCCATGAGATGCTTCACCAACTGAGGGACATCCTTCACTTCCCCTGAGGGACATCCCCTGTCCACTCAGGATGAGACTTCCTGGCTCCCCATCCCTCCTTGGGTCATCCCAAGCATTCCTGGTCACCCAGTCACCCCTTGGACTTGCCAGCCTGGATTCTAATGCCTGATGTCCCACAAGATCCTCAAATCCATGGGAATGTTGGGGCAGACACTGCCTGGCCATGCCAAGCAGGGGTCCCCAGCCCTGGGTTCTGACCTGGCAGCGCTGGGGACCCCAGCACAGGGACAGGGTCACACAGCTCCGAGCCCTTTTCCATAGTGTGACCCCAAGGGTCGAGCCATGTGCCCAGCTGGCATTGGGGCCATGCTGCCACTGCCAACGCCCCATCCTGGCTCAGAGTGCCCGGCTGGAGCTTCCCCTGCCCCTCCTGCAGCCCCCACTGGCACAGGAGCCCACACCTCCCTCCAGCTGTCAGTTACAAGGGAAATGTCCCTGTGGGCTGGAAATAGCTCAGTGGAGTCCTGCACAGCCCCGGGGCTGCTGCTATTCCTGCCGTGCCCAGGGAATAGGCAATTCCAGGTGCAAGCTGGTCACCCTGACCCAATGGCCAGGCTGGAGTTTCACCGGCTTGGAAAGTGGGACATGGTTGGAAGGTGGCAAGAGTGTTTTCCCTGGGCATGGCACAGCCTGGTGCCATCCCACAGAGACCTGCTGGTGCCCCGTGCCACCAGCCACATGCACAAGTGAGGTGTCCTGGCCTTCCTGCCCAGATGGATGACACCTACACACGGGGACAAGGATGGCTGACGGAGAGGGTGTCACAGCACAGCCAACCTGCCCAGCATCTGCCTTGCTTTGCTCAGCCAACAGCTTGGGAGTGAGATAGGGCATCCACAGGGACCAGGATCTCCTCAGGGTGAGGGAGCAAGGGTCTGACAGGGATTCAGATGGCACAAGCACCCAAGATCTGTGGGTCCCTTAGGCACCCTGAACCCCTTGTCTCACACACACCCAATGGCAGTGGTGCCTGTGGTTGTGCCGGTGCTGGAGGGTTGAGCAAGTCCAGTGAAGAGTTACTGGGACACAGGGGTCCCCACCTCTGGGGAGGCTGGTCACTGTAGGAGACATTGGCCTGGAATGGTCCCCATGGGTGCTGTGCCCGGGACCCTTAGCCTACACGAGGTGTCACAGTCCCACTCCCAAGATGTTCTGACCTCAGAGTGTCACCCTGAAGTGACACATTCCAATGTGACACATCCTGGGTGATGGGGAACACCCCAAGATGCCATGAGGACATAGTGATGGAGCTCATCCTGAGGTGACACTTTCCAGGAGGAGGCAGGGTGAGAACTCCCAGGAGCTGAGGCTCACACGTATCACCAGGAGGGGTCTGTGCCAGCCCTGCAGTGCCTTGCAGGAGGACACCACTGTGCCAGGGCTTTCCCCGAGTTCTCTCCCACCTCAGAGGTGGTGATGGCATGGCCTGGAATTGCCTTCCCACTCAAATCCACGATGGCTGCGGGGCCAAGGGCTCCCCAGGGCAAAGCTGCTGAGCACAGCGGCTGGGCATTGCCCTGCCAGCATCCCCAAGGCCCATTCCTGGTAGCCACAGGGGCCACCCAGCCTGGAAGGGCTGGCTGGGCTCTGCCTGAGATGTCACTGTGGGAAAAGGAGACCTTCCCCTGGGCAGGAGCGGATGGAGCAGTGGGTGAGTGCCCTCACCACAAGCCACTGCCCAGCCCCATGGTGGGTGCTGGACCCTGCCAGGCTCCCGGCAGCCCTGGGGCTCTTTGCCAGCCCTGGCCACGTGTGCCATGAGCCGCTTTGGCTGGGGCTGTAAGAGCGCAGGCGCAGGGCAATTCCCACCCCCGACCTCTGGGAATGGTGGCAGAGTCCTGGTGGCCCCAGGTGCCACTAAACCCTGAGGACCACACCTTGCTGTGATGTTTCAATGAAGCCCCTTCTTCTGCACCCCTTTCTCTTCCCATGGGCTCCTGCAGCTCCACAGCCCTGTGGGATCCCCACAGCTGCAACAGGGATTGAGTGGGAAGCCATGGCCGAAAAATGGAAAAAACCACACTCTGCAAGCCAATTCCTGTGCCCCAAAGAGCTGAGGCTGAAAGCTCAGCTTGGTGCCAAAGGAAAAGCAAAACTCATCCTGCAAATCCCACTGGTCCCTGAGGAGCAGAAGCATGGGCAGGACTGCCATGCTTAGAGCAGTGCCACTGCTTAGAGCTTTTTTTGAAGCCTACAGTATGGAAATACATGACCCTCAATAAACAGGTGGGAACTCAGGGGATCCCTTGGAGCTGGTGCTGGGCCTGCAGGACCCCCATGTGCCTCCTGGCCTCAGAGCCTCCTCTGAGATGGGGGATCCCAGTGCTGTGCCTTGCCAGCCTCAGCAAAATCAAGACCTGGCCTGGTGGTCACCCACCATGGCAACAATCCTCTGATGTCCCACAAGGCCATCAGGCCCTCTTGGAGCGGCACCAGCCGCCAGCCGTGCCCAGAGAACACCTTTCCAACCCCCATCCACGGACCGGACCCGCGGCCCCGTGGAGGTCACCCCACCCCTGTCGCGGTGTGCCGGCGGCCCCCAAACCCATTCATTCCCGAGAATGGCCCAAGATGCCCTTAAAAGGCCAAAACTCGGCGGGGCCGGGGGTGCCGGGCGCTGGCAGGCGGCAGCTGCGGTGCCCGCGCGGGG
>VZRL01004408.1:1184569-1200255 GCA_013397895.1 Origma solitaria
GGGCATGGCTGGCACCGAGTGCCGGCACCTGCTCCCCGGGATGCGCCGGAGGGATGCTCCCGGGTGAGCCCCCGGCCGCGGGCAGCGTGCCTGGCCTCAGCGCGGGCGCGGCTCGGAGCCTCCCCGGGGGTCACCGGTACGCCCCGCTCACTCGCCGCCGTGGGGCTGTCCCCAGTGCCGCCCCGCCGTGCTGAAGGAGCCCCGCGTGCCCCGCAGGGAGCCGGTCTCCCTGCCCTCACCGGCGGCTGCCCGGCGCTGCCCCAGCCCAGCATGGCCGCGGGCCCTCGACCAGGCCGCCCCGGCCGGTGAAACGTCTCCTCGCTCCTCGTCGGTTTGTTGTTGCACATTCCAGGACATCAGTATTTTAACGGTCTCGAAGTGCCTTTCTATCGTAGTTTCTGGGTTGTTTTTATTTTCCTCCTGTTGGGCTCCATCGCTGTTAGCGTAGCGTGTAAGGACTGCACAAGTACGAGATAAGCTAACGACTGTAACACTATATTCGTCCAGGGGAGAGGAAGTTTATTAAGAAAACAATAAAGTGAAGTTGAAGTAAGTTCCTGTTTCGGTCCCATGGTTGTGGTGGCAGCGGCGAGGAGCCCACGCTGGGGACAGAGGGGTGCAGGAGGAGATGGGTGTGACCTCGGGGGCACAGCTGGCTCTGCCTGACCCCCGGCTGTATCCCCCACGCTCCTGCTCAGGCAGCCTCGGCAACAGTGAAGCCCTGCCAGGGTCTGTGGGGTGAGCTGCAGGTGGGGACAGCCAGAGCGTGTCCCCTCACAGCCCCTCACCCCAGGCCAGCAGTCATCCACAGTGGGAGAAGGTAATGGCACAGCACTCGGGGGATACGGAGCCAGAGGTAGCTATGCACTCAATCCAAGAGCATCCAATCTCCCCACCAAAAATAGCTCCCACAGCCGCCCCTGGTGCCATTTGAGCCCTGGCAGCCTCAGTGCCCCGGGGACACCCCTTCTTTCCCAGCTGCCTCCTCCTCCTTCTCCCCAGGGCAAATGCAGCCCCTCGCAGGGGCTGATCCCTCTGGGGCAGTGCTGGGCAGGTCCCCGCTCCCTCCCCGGGTGTGGAGCAGCCAGGCCAGGTGCTGGAGGATACAGTGTTTATTGGCTACCTATAAGTTAAGGGTGAGGGACACGGGGACAGGGGTGGCAGCAGTCACGTCTCGGCTTTCCGTCCCTTCTCCTTGTCGCCCTTGGCCTGGATGCGCAGCTCCTCATCCAGCCGCTCCTTGGCTCTCACCACCTGTGGGACACGGGGTGACATGGAGGGATGGGGTGACATGGAGGTTTGGGGTGTCCCCTGCCCTCCCTGCTTCATCCATGGGGACACTCAGGCTCTGCCTGTCCCAAATCCCAGGCAGGGGAAGGTGCAGCCCCCACTCCGCTCCTCCCGGTGCTCACCTTGGACTGCAGGTAGAAGGAGCCTCCCACTGATTTGTCGTTCACCTTGAACAAGTGGTCGTAGTTCTGCTGAGAAAAGCTCTGGGTCAGAGTCACCTCCACCCTCCCCATTCCCAATCCCAGACCCTGGGAGCCTCCCATTCCCCTGCGCATTGCTGAAGAGTGATCTTGGGGACATGGCTGGCTCTGCCTGACACCCTGTGAGCCCCCATGTTCCCAGCTGGGCACCTCCAGAGATCCCACATCCCTTCCCTGAGCAGCCCCACCGGGCAGACGCAGGAGCCAAGCCTGGAGCGCTGCTCCAGCTGGGGCAGGGAATCCTCAGATGAATTAACTGGGCCCAGGACAGCACGAGGGACCAGCTGTCACCCCATGCACAACAGCCCCCTCAGGGAGGGCAGGGCCCTGCCAGCATCATCCCTCCCCTCAGAGCTCCCTCAGAGCCTCTACCTTCTGGATCTCCTCGGGGTTGAGGTTGGAGACGTTGAGGATCTGCTGAGCTTCCTGGAGGCTGATGCCGATGATCCTGGAGGCGGCAGCGGACTGGGGCCTCTCGGAGCGTCCTCGTGCATTGGCTGCTGCCTGGCTCGCTGGGGACACCCAGTGCCTGAGTCCCCCCTGCTGCCCCTGCCACCCTCAGCCTTCAAGGGGGCTCAGGCAGCAAAGCCCACGGGCACAGAGTTGCTCAGAACCTGGTGTCCCCCTCTGTCCCCATCCAGCCACCCCTGGGGTCACATGGATGCCATCCCAGTGCCAGGGCGGTGGCAGAGACTGGGCTGGCACCGTTTGCTACAGGCATGGCAAGGCTGGAGCTGCCACATCCCAGGGACTATCCCGCTCTGCCCTTTGGAGTGCCGGGATCTCTGGGAGCCTGGCAGCGGTGCCAGGGCCAGGCTGGAGTCTGGGAAGGCTGCTGGGAGCCCAGCTTGGGATCAAACGCCATCAGCCAGTGCTGGGATGCGTGTGCTGTCATCCTGTCACAGCCTGTCAGTGTCCCCTGCCGGCATGGCCCAGGGATGGGGAGCACTGAGCTGCCCAGGGGAAGGTGGGGATGTGGAGCAGTGCCCAGCAGGGCAGTGTGGGCACATGGATCCTGTGAGCATGTGAGCATCCCAGCTCCTACCTGCAAACTCCTGGCGCAGCGCCCGCATGAAGGCCCGTCCCACCACCTGGGCCCCCACCAGGATGATCTGTGCCAGGTACTTGGCCTGCGGGGACACCCTGCTGTCACAGCCACCACGGGCCCTGTCCCCACACGGGCCCTTTGCCCTGTCACCTCCCCAGGGGCCCTGCACAACCTTGGCGCTGTCACCTCTCCCCATCCCCTGGGGGTCTGACCCTCCCTGGCTTCTGTCATGGCCGTACCTATTAGTGTCCCCCCTCCCCATGCCCTGTCTCCCCTCCTCTGTCCCTGTACCCCCACCCAGGCCCTGTGATCCCTTTCCAAGACCCTGTCCCCTCCCCAGGGCCGGTCCCCGCTCCCCATGCCCTGTCCCCTCTCCCCTGGTCCTGTGACCCTCTCCCCTGTCCCTGCTCCCCTTCCATTGGCCCTGCTCTCCCTCCCCTGTCCCTGTCCCCCTCCCCATGCCTTCTTCCCCCTTCCGTGGCCGTGTGACCCCTTCCCCTGTACCTGTCCCCTCTCCAGTGGCCCTGGCCCTCCCAGAAGCAGCTACTTCGCACATTCCCGAGCCCGCTGCCCCTTCCTGGGACCTGCCCAGCCCCACCTCCGCTGTCCCGTCCCCGCTGTCCCGCTGTCCCATCCCCCGTCCCCTCTCACCATGTCCCCGCCGCCGCTTCCGCCCCGGCGGTCACGTGGCCGGCGGTGAGGGTCACGTCGGACACCGAGGTGGAGGCGGCCGCGGGCGGAGCGTCCCCTCGGCGGGCACAGCGCCCTCTGGCGGTGTCGCCGCGCGGGAGGTCCCGATGGCGGCGGGCGGATGGGGCGCGACTTCCCCGGCCCTGGTCCCCGTGTCCCCCCGGTCCCTGTTTCCCCCCATCCCCGATCCCTCTGTTATCGGGGTGTCGGTCCCGGTGTCACCCCGGTACCTGTCATGTTTCCCCTCGGTGCCCATCCCTGTGTCCCACCGATCCACGTGTTCCCTCCTGCCTCGGTCCCTATGTTTCTCCCGGTCCTCGTGTCCCCCGGTGTCGGTCCCTGTGTCCAGCCGGGGCCAGTCTTCGTGTCTCCCTCGGTCCCTGTGTTCCCCTCGGTTACCAGGTCCGCCCGCTGTCGGTCCCTGTGTCTCTCCATCCCCGCGTCCCCCTGGACCCGATCCCTGTGTCCCCCCATCCCCGATCCTTCTGTCGCTCCGGGTACACCGATCCCCCTTGTTCCCCGTGTCCCCCCCCCGTGTCTCCCCGGTGTCCCAGATCACGGCAGGACACGGTGCTGGTGCAGCGGCTTTAATAGCGGGTCCTGCCCGCGGCGGCCCCTGCGCCTCCTCCACCGCTCCTCCTCTGGTGCCCCGGCGAGCCCGGCGGGTGCGGGGGGTCCCGGCAGCTCCTGGGGGCGCCGGCTCCAGCCTAGTCCTGCGGGAAGCCGGGCCGTGAGGGGCGCGGCAGGGCCGGGTGGGATCCACCCGGGGGTCGGGGTCCCCTCCCGCACTCACCCACTCGTCCTCGTCCACGCCCTCGAAGGAGTCCTGGGGCAGAGGGTCGTCCCGGTTGCCCAGGCGGGCCACCATGGCATTCAGGAGCTGTGCGGAGAGGCCGGGCAGAGCCGTGGGGCACGGGCATCACCCCCGGCCCCGCCGCAGGGCGGTCATCCCAGCACCCACCTCCTCCTTCTTCTGCTCATCAGTCTTCTCCTCCAGGTACACAGACGCAGGGACGAACTTGCGAGCCGGAGCCTCTTTGGGGGCCTTGCTCACTGGGAGAGCGGCGTCACCATGGGGCGGGAGGGCTTTGCCCCGTGGCCAAAGCCCCCCACAGCCATCCCCGAGGGCCGGGGGTCCTCGCCCAGCCCCTGCACCCACCTGGCAGCATGTCTGCGGGGCGCAGGCTGGCACGGCGCTGCTGCCCATCCTGCCCATCCAGCCAGGAACCCGCGCCCAGGGCCGGCTCCCACCACACACGGGTGGGCGGGTAGAGATCGTCCTGGAAATACTCCTTCTATGGGGACAAGGGGCGCTCAGGGGGGTGCCCTGCCTCCTGTCCCACCCCCAAAACACAGCCGGTCCCCTCTGCCACTTACCTTGACGCGTGGCACGTGGAAAGCCACGGGCTCCAGGGTGCTCTGCCCCAGGCGCAGCGCCCGGGCGAACTCCACCTCCCGCACCTCACACGCCGTTTTGGGCAGGAAGATGAAGCCCTGGTGGGGTGGGGGTGTGAGTGGGGCCTGGCAGCACAGGTAGGGGGTCGGGGACAGGCAGCACAGCCCCCCTGTACCTTGTGGGGTTCGTTGGAGGTGAAGCTGTTGCACTCTAGGAAATAGGGGGGCTCAGGGGTCACCTCGTAGAGGAAGACTCTGGTATCACCCTGGGGATGGAGCGAGACAGGAGCTGTCAGGGGACATGGAGGGTCCCTCCACACTGTTGGAGTGGTGTATGCAGGCAGTTTTCTGGAGGGCAAGCCATCACCTTGCCAGTGAGGAAGACAACGCTGGTATCCTCATCATAGAAGGGCAGGAGGGTGGAAGGGGCCACGTCCAGGCCAAGGACAGACAAGGGTCCTTCAGGCAGGGCCTGTGACCGGTACAGGAGGATCCTCCTCTCGCTGCGGCTGTGGGGAGGTGACAATGAGGGGGAGCACAGTGTCCTTGGGAACCCCTGCCCTGGCATGTGTCCCCCTCTTTACCTGTCAAAGCCGGACACCAGGAGGTAGTCACCACCACAAACCCAAACCAGGCGTGCTCCGCGTCCCCCCTCGGGACCTGGGCCCTCCTGTGTGGGGTGAAGGTCACCTTGCCTGCTCCGAGAGAGCTGGGGGTGCGGGCAGGTGCCCACGGGGAGGGTTTCCTGCCCACACCCATCCCCAGCGCTGTGATTGTACCTGTTGAGGCTGAGAGCTGCACCGTGGCTCATAGAGCCGTATCCGTCCGTCTTTGCTCACCGTTGCCAGCTTCTTCCCATCCGGGCTCCAAGCCATGCTGAAGATCTGGAGAGACAGATGTTGTGCCCCCGCAAATGTCCCAAAGTTGCCTCTCAGGTGTCCCCGGATTTGTCATCCCTTACCTGATCCGTGTGTCCCTGCAGGCACAAGACTTCCTGCCCGGCGCTCAGCTCCCAGATCCGCACGGTCATGTCGTAAGAGGAGGAAACCAGGAGATCGGATGCCATGGGGTGGAAGCGGATGGAGTAAATCTTTTCCGTGTGACCTGGTGAGGTTGAGCAGTGTGTGGTTGTCCCCAGCTGTGGGTGCCACCAGGCTGGCTTGTACCCAGCGTGGGGTGCTTGGTGTGTCCCCTCACCTCGGAGAATGGCCTCAGGCTCCTGCAGGGCCTCCTGCAGCCCTCCCTCAGGGATCCGCCACAGCCGGATCTTGGCGTCCTCGCCCGCTGCGCACCAAAAGGGACGGGCAGTGGTTAATGTGGTGATCTGGCGTGTCTGGAGCCGGGGGACGCTCCCAGCACGCTCTGGCGGGGCTGGCACACGTACCCACAGCGAGGCGCCGTGGGTCAAAGGGGTCCCAGGTGAGGTCGGCCACTGCTGCGCCATTCTGGATGGTGGGCACGGCCGCGTCGGGGAGGCGGCCGGGCTTGGAGAGCTGCGGGAGAGTCAGGGGTCACCGGCACGGCACATGCAGCGCCGTGCCGGCCTCCACACCGTGCTGGGGTACCTCGAGGATGGCGATCTGGCCACCGGCAGAGAGCAGGGGCAGGGCCACGCGCTGGTGGTTGGCGCAGAAGCCGTCGCACTCTCCCGGCGTGGTGAGGCTGAGGCCGCGCAGGTTGGTGAGGTGAAAGTCGCGGTGCAGCACCCGACCCTGCGCGTGCCGGAAGCGGGAGCTGGGCCCTGCAGCAGGCGAGGGGTGGGTGAGCGCCTTGAATCCCCCTTGGTGTGAGACCCCGAGCACGCCCCACCGCCTGCTCACCCAAAATGCTCTGCAGGGACTTCTGGCTGGGGCTGCTGGCGAAGCCGCTGGAGGGGCCGGTGCTGGCTGAGAGCGAGGTGGCCGCGCTGCTCGGTGAGGCCAGGGAGGATGGCGAGGAGTAGCCACTGGCCTCCTATGGAGAGAGTGTGAGTGGCACCCCAGCCTTTCCCTGGAGCAGGAGGGACTTCCACCCCCTCAGCATCCGAAGTGCTCTCCCAGCATCCCATGCTCACACTCTGGTCAGCGTCAGTGTGGCCAGTGTCCGCATCAGTGGGGCCAGTGCCGGTGTCGGTGTCACTGTGGCCGATGCCTGGTGCTGGCTGCCGGGTGCCAGCGATGATGGGGGAGGTGAAGGTCTCTGTGGGTCTCCGTGCAGGGTGCAGGCTCACCCTTGCCACCTGCATTGGACACAGCGGTGGGCATGGGGCAGTGGCAATGCCACCAGCAAGGACACCCCTGGGGTGACACTGACCTGCTGGCTGTCCCCTGCCCACCAGCCTTGGGCATCAGTGGCTGGGAGTGTCCCTGTGCAGTCAGGGAACAGATCCTCGTGGAACTCCTGGACAGACTGTGGGAGAGGGGACAGGGTGAGTTGTGTCTTCCCAAAATCCCACAGCCTTCCTCCTGCTGCAGCAGGGGCACCCCTGGACACCCTCAGACACTTCCAGCACCCAGACCCCACCACTCAGCACCCAAACTTCAGCTGCTTGAAGTGCCCATTGCACAGCAGCACCCAGCAGGTGGCACCCAGCTGTCAGCATCCACTCTCCAGCACCCCGATCCTGCACGCAGCGCCCGGCTTCCCAAACAGACTCTGTGACCCACCACCAGCAACCTGATTTGACCTCTATTCTGCTCTGCCCAGGCTGGAGACTGGGGTCTCACTGCAGCCAGGTGTCTTTTGTCACCCAGCGCTGGTGAGGTGTCACCCATGAGATGACACCCAGCACCCACGAGACAGTGCCACCCACAGCCCCCCTCACCTTGCGTGGCACCACGTAGCTGACGGGGACGAGGGTGGTGTCAGTGAGCTGCAGGACACGGAGCACCTCGCAGGCCATGACATCCAGGGCCAGGCGTGGCACGGCCGCCAGACCCCGTGTGCTGCCCTCCGTCCGGCACTGGGTCACTGGATGACAGGCAGGGCGGCTGTGGGGTGGGTGGCAGACAGGGGTGAGACCCCCGGGGGAGATATGGGTGAGATGGGACCTGCTTACCCTGGGTGAGCACTGGCTGCGTGGGGGCCACCTCGAAGCAGTACAGGAGGTTTTCTCCCTAGAAATGAGGCAGAGGGACAGGGAATGAGCAGGGCTGTATGAAGCACCTCACTGCACCCACATGCACCCTTCTGCACCCCACTGCACCCACAGGCACTGAGCTGCACCTCAGTACACCCCCCTGCATCCTCCTGTCCCCCCAGTGCCTCCCTACACCCCCCACCCATGGGACCTCACCTTCCCTGCCAGCAGCAGCAGCCCCGTGTCAGCGTCGTACAGCGGGATGGTCACCCTGCAAGGGAAAGGGGTGCTGAGCCGGGGGCTCCCAGGGGCACAGCACCCCAATGGATGTGGGGTGGATCCTGTTCCCCCACTGCTGTGTACCCCAAACCCCATCCTGGGGAAGCGTGCGGCAGGATCATGCCATGCTGCGATGGGAGGCCAGCGCCGGTGCTGGGGGAGTGCCCGCAGGGTGCTGGGCTGGTCCCCAGCTGACAGCACTGACTGTCCCACGCTGGGGTGACAGGTTGGCAGCAGAAGGTCACTGCCATCTGCTTCCAGCCTCGAAGCCGTGCCCAGCCTTGGGGCATCCTGCTCCCTGCCCTGCTCCCTGTGCCCGGCCATGGCACCCGGCCTGGCTCGGGGAAGCCTCCGGCACCCGCAGGGCTGCCCCAAGGCTGGCCGGGCCGGCTTGGCCAGTTCGGGGCAGGCGCGTGGCACACCCCGGCACACCGCCCGCCTCCCCCTGCACCTGCGGAGCAGGCCAGCCCCGGGAGTGCCCTGCGGCCCGGCTATGCCAGCTGGAGCGTGTCCCTGCTCCCTGTCCTGCACCCTGTCCCAGCCCACATCTGCGGCGCTCCATGGCTGGGGGGCCATGGCTGGGGGGATGCTCATGCCCTGAGGGTGTGGTGGTCAGGACCTGCTCCACGGCCAGAGGGACCGTGACTGGGGGCATGCTCGGTGGCAGGAGGCGACCACAGGGAATACTCAGTGGCCTGAGGGGACGGTGGTGACAGGAGTACAGAGCGACCCGTGTGCCTTGCCTCGGCAGGGGTAGAGGAGGCAGCACCGCAGGCAGAGACCAAAGGGACAATCAATTACTTTCGGTTGACATTTCTGTGGCTGTGCCAAGGGGAGGGAGCTGTTCCATGCCATCCCATGCCATGAAGGATAGTTGTGGGTGATATGCCACGGTCCTGCCCCAGGACTGTTGGCACAACCTAGGCAAACACCTCCAGGAGGCCTGTGACAGGCACCAGGGTCCCCTACCCTGCTGTCACCACTGTCACCAGCACTGCCACTACCACAGTGGTGCAGGTTTGGGACAAGAGCACCCTGAGTGCCTAATTGTCCCAGCTCAACCTGTGCCATCCTCACCATGCCGAACAGGGAGCATTGTCCTGCAGCACTGGGCACAGCTCTGCCATTACAGGGGCATGGGGACAGCCCTGCGAGGGCCACACACTTTCCCCCTGTCCCCCAGCACACGGTGGCAGGAGCTCTGCGGATCCCAGGGCGCTGGGGCTCATTGGTGCCAGAGTCCCTCGTGACCCTGAACACGCTGTATATGGGGGTCCCTGGGGGTGCCAAGGACACTCAGCCTTCTTTATTATCAGGGTTGCCAGGGGTCCCATGGGTGCTGGGGAT
Organism: Origma solitaria; assembly: GCA_013397895.1. Classification (NCBI taxonomy): domain Eukaryota; kingdom Metazoa; phylum Chordata; class Aves; order Passeriformes; family Acanthizidae; genus Origma; species Origma solitaria. The sequence continues at coordinate 1,193,877 of VZRL01004408.1, forward strand.
ATGAGGGAGATACCTGTACTTGCATCTATCCCTATACCTGTGTGTATACACACCAGGAGTGCTGAAGCTCCTGGGGGGCCCTGGAGGATTTGGAGAGTCTGGAAGCTTCCAAAGGTCCTGTGGGTCCTGGGGACCCTTGTGACTCTGGGGGTCCAGAGGTCCTGGAGGTCCCTGTGACTCTGGGGAGCCCTGCGGTCCCATGGCGTTCCCAAGGGGTCCCAGAGGTCCCTGTTACTCGGGAGGCTCCTGAAATTTCAAGGTCCCTGTGACTCTGGGAGGTCCTGGAGGTTCCAGGGGCCCCTGTGACTCAGAGGTCCTGGCTATCCTGAGGGTCCCTGTGACTGTAAGGTCCTAGAGGTCCTGGGGGTCCGGGGGGACCCTGTGACTCGGGGTCCTGAATGTCCCGACGGTCCCTGTGACTCTGGGGTCCTGAATGTCCCGGGGGCCCCTGTGGCTCGGGGTCCCAGAGGTCCTGAATGTCCCCGAGGTCCCTGTGGCTCGGGGTCCTAGGGGTCCTGGGTGTCCCGGGGGTCCCTGCGGTGTCGCCCCCGTCGGGCCCCAGGTGCGCGGGGGGCGGGGCCTCCGTGGCGGCTGTGCCCCGCCCCCTCCGTGCTCTCAGCCAATGGGCGCCCGGCGGGAGGGCAGGCCCCGCCCCCGCGGTTTAAATGCCGCCCCCCTCGCCCGCCGCCGCCAGAAAGGGGAGCGTCCGCCCGGCCGCTGCTGCGCTCCCGCCATGGACTGACCGCTCGCCCCGCACGGCCCCGCACCGCCCGCCACGGTGAGTCCTGCGGCCGCCACACCGCCCGACCCTCCACACGGCCACCGGGGCTCGTGGGGCGGCGGCCCACAGGCGGGAGGGGGGTCTGCCGGGCATCCGCGGGCTCAGGGGCTGGGGGGCCCTGGTGGGCCTGGGCCGAGCCGTGGGGCACCCGGTGTGGCCTGGGCATCCAGGGTGATAGGGTGTCACCGGGGCCTCGGGTAAGGGTCGGCATGCCCCGCTCCCTACGAGGCCTCAGCTGAGCCACGGGCACCCGGCTGGCCCCTGCCTGGGCTGATGGCAGGGCCTCGGCTGGGCTGGGGGGATGGCACTGCGGTCGCTGGGACAAGGGTACAGAGAGGGCTCTCGGTCGCCTGTCCCTGCCTATGCCTGTCCTGCTATGGGATGCTCTGGGGTCTGGCCCAGGGATCTCGGCATGGTTCTGCACCCATCACGGGCAAGAGGAGGGATGTATTTGGGGCCAATGTGGAGCATGGCTCCATTCAGCATGGCTGGGTAGCAGTGACGTGCTCTGCCAGCAGAAGGGCTCCAGGACACACACGGGACCAGCATGGGCTTGAGCCCATCCCATGCTCTCTCTCTGTCCCAGCAGACGTGGTGGCTGGGCTCTCCTGCTGGGGTCAGGCAGAGGTGGGAGCTGCTGGCAGCAGTGTCCACCACCACCACCACCCTCCTCAGTGGAGGGCTTGGTTGGGGTGGGGTTTGGTGCCCTCATTCTGTGTGTTCTCAGGGGCTGATGTCCCGGGTCACTGACCCGCTGTGGGGCCAAGCGGGTCCCCAGGCAGTGCCGACAAGGGTTTCCCTCTGGCTGGCGCAGAAGGACGGGTGCCAGCAGGGCCATCGGCCAGCCTGGCTGCTGGCCGGCTGGGATACCCCACTGTTTCTCCTGCAGCCAGCTCCCTGCACACTTCATCGTCACCCAGCGTGTGTTGGGAGAGTGCTGGCACCTATCACCCTCTTTGGGTGTGACTTTGGGCCACCGTGGTGTAAAATGTCCCTTTCCATGCCTGACTTCCTCCCATGCTGGCAACTGCCACAGGAGCCAACACATCCCAGCAGAGATGCTCCAGTTCTGAGACTGCTCTTCCCAACCAAAACCTCCCAAGTAATGCCCCCCCATCCACCTACTCTTGCCAGCGTGCCCCACGCCCACAGGTCTCATCCTGCTGGGACTGGTGTGGCCAGACTGCCCTGACCCAGCTGCGCTGCTGCCCACACGGCACTGGGCAGTGCCGCCATCAGGGGTGACACTAATTACTATTTTCCCCCGCACCACGCCAAGGCCGGCTGGCCTTGCCGGGTGGCCCTGACGCAAGCCCTGCCTGCCTGGCTTGCTCTGCCGGCGGGACGCGGCACGAGGAAGCGCTCGGGGACAGCCGCGGCCGCCCCAGTCACTCCGGAGGAATCTGCCCGTGCCGCCCGAGCCACGCGTGGCACCCTTGCCGGCCTCCTCCCACCCTCCGCCGGCGTTCCGGCTCCTCCCGAGGCGGTTTGGCTGCCGGCGAAGCGGCTCTGCTGGTTTTTCTCCTTGCCGGCACCTGAGATGGGGAGCGCGGCCGGGTCAAAGGGGCAGGAGCGGGATGGAGGGGCTGGCGAGTGCTCCGGGGAATGCAATAACCAGGCCTGCATTCCTGCGGGGCTGCTGCGGAAACTTTAATTAAATAGGGAGGGGAGCGGGAGGAGGTGGGAGCTGCGGCGGTGCAGGGTGGGTTGAAGGGGAGGAGGATTAAGAGCTTAATCCTGCATCCCCCCGGCTGGCTCTCCGGTGGGGGCACGTGCTGACATCGGCTTGTTTTGAGGGGTGTAAGGGAGGGGAGCAGCGTCTGCATCCCGCCTGGCAAAGGCACCGTGTCCCTCCCTGTCACCGCGCAGTGCAGGGCCCCTGTCCTTCCTGCTCTGGTGCCACCAGCCGAGGTGGCAGCCCACGGGCCAGCAACAACACTGGCTTTGTTTGTCTGCACTTGCCGGTGCGGGAACGAACATCCCGGCTGTGCCTGCTTCCCTGAGGTCCCTGAGGAGCGGGGAAAGACAGGGACTCTCCAGCTCTTCCAGCCTGTCGTCCTGCACAGGTGTCACCTTGCAGCGCCGGGACCCGCCTCGTCCATAAAAACAGGAGGCGGGTGCAAAGCAGGGCATCCCCTGCCGAGTCCTTGCCCTGGGCAGGCAGCGGGGTGACCCAGCCTTGGTGGGGCTGCAGGCAGGGCAGGGAAGGAGGGGACACGGCACTCCCACCCCAGCAGGCTGGCAGGGAAAGGCTGAGCCGCGACTGGGGGAATCTGAGCCCAGATCCTCCCCGCAGCCGGAAAATATGAATAATTCGGCAAATATCTGCGGTGCAGGCGCGGGGGAGCCCAGCCAAGGCAGCAGCAGGCCGCTGGCAGGGCGGCCCCAACACCTCCAGCAGAAACGGGGCCCCCTCTCCGCCCTCGGGAACCCTGCCGGGACCTGGGGAGGCTGTTCCCCTGTCCCCCGTTTCTGGGGGATATCCTGGGCTGGGTTAACCCTTCTCTGTCCTGAAGCAGCATTGTGCCGGGGAGGCGGGGCACGGGCGGGATGCTGGTGTGTGCCGGCGGAGCGGGCGATGCCGAGGGGCGGTGGCGGAGGCTGCGGGGCCGTGCCAGCCTGCCCGGCGCTCGTGGCCAGGCGCGGATGCGCGGCCGTGGCCGGGCTGGCCGAACCTGCCCGGAGCGGGGAGCCTGGCAGGCGGGGAGGAAATGCCAGCGTAATTAAAGGGACGAGAGAGACTTGGAGTCAGCAGCTGGTTGCAGCACGGGACACGTCAGCGAAACCCGACCCTGGCATTGCAAAACCAGCCCCGGCCTCGCCAGCATCCCGCAGGCCTGGCCCCACTCCGGCGCTGCCCACCCGGGTGGGCTGGCACGGCCGTGGCACCCCTGGCATGCCCGCACCCTGTACCCAGGGCTCTCCCACCAGCCTTCACGCTCCGGATGCTGGAGCCACCTTGAGGAGTGCCGGGTCTGCCCCCAGCCCCAGAAAGCACTGCAGAGGGTCTCTGTGATGGGTTTTTGACTCGACTGGCAGCCCGGCTGTGATGTGGGGTGCAGGGGGACCCGGCAGTGGTGGGGGGGCTGAGCTGGGGTTGCTGGGGAGGGGATGCAGTGATGGTGACCCCTGGGTGACAGTGACCCCTTGGATGTGGCACAGCTCCTCCCCAGTGTCAGGGGCTGACGGCACAGGTCATGTCAGGGCAGGGCTGGTCAGGCCAAGTGACTCAGGCAGTTGTGGTGACCCTGCCCAGCTGTGGGCTCACCCCACCCTCGGGTGCACCCCACCCTCGGGGGGGGGGCACTCGGGAAGAAGAGGCAAGGACAGAGCCAGCCACAGTGTTAACCCTGTCCAACACCCCAGCGGGGGGACAGGAGGACACATAATGGGCCCAGACCCTCCTGGCGCAGGATGTGGTGTCCCTGCACTGCTGATGGGGCCGGGGCAGGCGACACGTGCTGCCGTGTGACCTGCAGCCCCCACACATGGCGGAGGCCTCTTGTGAGCCACAGGGGGGGCGTTTGCCTGGAGCTCCAACAGCTCTCACCAGGGAGGACGTGGCAACAGATGGGGCTGGGGAAGGGTTCACCTCTTCCCTGCTCAGGGACGACCCTTTCCCACCTGAGCCTGAGACTGTGAGTCTCTGGCCCAGCCTAGTGTCATTAAAAGAGCTGAAAGAAGGGGCTGAGAGAGGAGCCCTATGGGACACAGACAGTGGCTGTGACATTGGCCAGGATATCCAAGGGGAGCTGGGGCTGGGGTGGTTACAGTCTTGCTCACCCCAGAGCATCCTCCCTCCATCCCTGCTGATCAGTCCTCAAGGGACAGGGACACAGCCCACAGTGCTGTGTCGAGTCCCTCGAGTGCAACAGTGAGAGGAACAGCAAGGTGACCTGTGGGGGCAGGGGGTGAGTATTCCCCACTCTGTGGGGACACAAATGGCTCCTCCAGCCCCACATTCTGTGGCCCAGGCCACCTCTCTGTGCCCCTGTCCCTAAGAGGGGTTGCTGCTGCCAGTGATCTGGGCAGGAGCAGCCCCTGTGAATACTGGGATGGTGGCACAAGCAAAGGGTTAAGCCGAGCTCTGTGCAGGGGAGGCCAGTCAGGCTCCCACCCCTTCCCGGTGCTCTGATTCTCCTTCTCCGCATCCCCCGTGTTTAATTTGCACCCTGCCGAGCAGCTGGGGAGGTTGGGGCCCTTGTGAGTACTGGGGAAGGTCTTGGTGCCCCACCAAAGACAGCCCAAATAACAGTGGGACGTGCCTCATGGTAGAGCCTGGGGTGCACAAAGGTATCACATCCCCAAATCTTGGGGGTCTGGAGAGTGGGGAGCATGGAGCTGGAGTGGGCAGCCCCCCTGTTGCTTCACTCTCCCCAGCCCTGGAGGCAGAGCGGGGCTCAGAGGTGCCGCAGAGCCCTGCCAGCCCTGGGTACCCCCCAGCAGGGCCCATCCCCTAACCCTGGCTGTGTTTGTCTCTCTGCAGAGCTGACACAATGAACCAGCTGATCCTTTGTACGCTGCTCCTCCTGGCCCGGGGGGAACTGGCCGGGGCATGTCCCGCAGGCTGCCAGTGCCAGGACCCCAAGACCATCCTGTGTGCGGCCCGGCGGGGCCAGACGGTGCCCCAGGGGCTGCCCCCCAGCACCCTCTCCCTCTATGTCTTTGAGAATGGCATCACAACGCTCAGTGAGGACAGCTTTGCAGGGCTGCCCGCCCTCCAGCTCCTGGACCTCTCGCAAAACAAGATCACCAGCATCCAGAGAAACATCTTCCAGCCCCTGACAGAGCTTGTCAACTTGGACCTGTCCTCCAACCAGCTGCAAGAGATCACCAATGAGACCTTCCATGGACTGCGGCTGCTGGAGCGGCTCTACCTGCAGAGGAACAGGATCCAGCACATCCATGCTGCTGCCTTTGACACGCTGGAGAATCTGCTGGAACTAAAGCTGCAGAACAACCAGCTCAGGGCTGTGCCCCCCCTCGACCTGCCCAATCTCCTGCTGCTGGACATCAGCTGGAACAAAATCCCTGCCATTGCACCAGGGGCTTTCCATGCTGTCAACATTGAGTCCCTGAAGATCGCAGGGCTGGGCCTGACAAGCTTAAATGAGGAGCTCTTCCAGGTCCAAAACAACCTCCACGAGCTGGACGTCTCTGACAACCTGCTGGAGCGTGTCCCAGGGGTGCTGCGGCGGCTGGGCAGCCTCACCAGGCTCAGCCTGGCTGGCAACGCCCGCATCTCCCAGCTGCCAGCCGAGGACTTTCAGAGCCTCCACAACCTCCAGGAGCTGGACATCAGCAACCTCAACATCAACACCATCCCCCGGGATTTCTCCGGCTTCTTCCCCAGGCTGCGGGCCGTGACGGCTGCCGGCAACCCCTTCAACTGCATCTGCCAGATGAGCTGGCTGGTGCAGTGGGTGAATGCCAGCGGCGTGGTCCTGCGGCGCCCCGAGGAGACGCGCTGCCACTTCCCCCCCAAAAACTCTGGCAAGCTCCTCCACCACCTGCAGTACACTGACTTTGGCTGCCCCACCACCACGCCCACGCCCACCACACCCCGCACCACCACGCTGCCACCGCCTGCACCGCTGC
>VZRL01004408.1:1202741-1222672 GCA_013397895.1 Origma solitaria
GGCCTCGCGCCGGGTGCCCCCAGCCGGCCGCCGCCACAGCCCCCCGAGCCCGGGCCAGCCCCTGGCGTGTCCCCGCGTCGGCACCGGCGTCAGGAGCCCTCCAGCCCCTCCTGCCCCCTCACTTCCCCCCTCCTTTGCCTCCATGATGTGCCCTTCCCCTAACGAAGCTGATTTCTCCACTTGCAATTAGCTGGAGGTTTGCAGGGGACCCCCCACATGCCAGGTGGGCGCTGGGGACCCCCTTGGCGCCTCAGCTGATGTCATTGCTCTAGAGGGGCGTCCAGCAGCTCCGAAGTGATGGAGCTACAGTGGAGATTCCAGGAGGGCAGAAGCAAAGTGGGGGGCTCAGCTTTGGCAGGTGCAGCACCCCTAGGACACCCCGAGCCAAGGATTTTAGGGTACCAGCTGCACAAGGAGGGCTGCAGGATTCAGCCTTGGCACGGAGGTGATGGGGGCACTGCAGCCAGGGCAGGGCTTCGCCCCCACCCCCACCCATGTGGGCACCCAGGCAGCCCTGTGGCAGAGCAGCAGTGCCCAATATGGGACTGCCCAGCCCCTGTGGCTTCCTGAATCCCAGCACAAAATTCCCCTGGCCACTGCCAGCCCCATTGCACGCCAAGAGCGGCTCCGAGCAGCACATCGTGTGGCGCTGCTAATTCTTGAGAGCTGAATCAGCGCCGGGAAGGATTGCAAAACCCCCTGAATTGGACCCAAAAAAAATCCCTCTCACTGTGTGATCCAGCAGGGCCGGTAAGCGAGAGCCCTGGCCAGAGCCACCGGCAGGATGGGGGCTCGGCAGGGAGCCACAACGGGAGGAGCCGCCAGCTTCACCGGGGCAAATCCTGCCTGCACCTTGACGTGGCAAGGCTGGAGGGCTCCGGTCTCCCAAAAAATCACCCCTTGCCCCCAGCATGACCCCATGAAAACTAAAGCTAGGTCCCCTGGGTCCCCCAGGTCCCCATGTCTGGAGCAGAGCCCCGGGGGTTCATGCCTCGGTGCCAGGGGTCCGGATGCCTGCTCTCTAGGGGGAGGGCAGGCGTGTGCCCATCACACAGCCCCCAGCGCTGCCAGGAACAGCTTTGGAGCTCATCAGCTTCCTGGAAAGCTGCGGAGGCCAGGGAGGACCATCTGGCTGCCGAGGCCATGGCCCATCTGGGAGTGATTTTGGTGCTGCCATCCCGCCCCAGCACTGGGCTATTTTTACCCAGTGGAATTACGGGACAGGCGACATGGGCTGGGCGGCTGCCCCGCCTTAAGCCCTTCATGTGGCTGCCCAGGAGCCCCATGGGGGTGGGTCCCCCTGGGGTGACACCTGGTGGAGTGGGGTGGCCTCTCCCCTTCCTTGTGCCTGAGGGTGGCAGCCAGGCCAGGGCAGGAAAATCCCCTTTCCCACTGATGACAAGCACATGTCAACCCAGGCACCTCTGGGATTGGCAGGCAGGACTGGGACAGGGATGGGGACTGGAATGGACCTGTCCTGCTGAGGGCTCTTCCTGCTGGGGTTGGTGTTGTCAGAGACTCCCGAAACACCCACCACGACCCAAAAGGACTGCTAAGGTGGGATGGGAGCAGGACCAGCCACTGAGGTCCCGTTGCAGCTGGTGCCTGAGGAGAGGTGGCAGGGTGACAGTGGGGACATGTGCCTTAGTGGGGTCGGGTGCCCTGGTGCACACGAGGGCTGGAGCTGGGAGATGCCAGGGCTGCAAGCCTGACCCTGGGAGCTGGCTCAGCCACAGGCTCTGGCTGGGGCAGGGGGTGGGTTTTAGGGACTGAACACCTCTGGGCAGTGTCCCCAGGGAACCACCTGGGACCCTCCATGTCCTGCTTCAGCGCTGGGGGAGCCAAACAGCTCCAAATCCCTCCACAAACATCCTGCTGTGCCAACTCCCTACTGCAGGCAGGTCCCGGCTCCGGCACCTCCCAGCTCTGTCAGACTTTGCACTATGAAGGGTGGTGGGGATCCAGCTGTCCCCATCCCTCAGCCCCACCACCATCCTGCCCTGCAGGGATGTGCCCACTGTTGGCACACGCCATGGGGACTCAGCTCCCTGGGACCACAGCTGACCGGGGCACTTCATCCCTACCGTTCCAGCCATAGCCCTTACCTGGCCGCGGCACCCCCAGCCTCCCCGGGGACATTTTCAGGGCACCAAAAGATGCGGTGACACAAGGGAGCCGCTGTTCTCCTGTCACCAAGGCGGTGACAGCAGCGTCCCCAGGCAGTGCTGCGCCAGCCGCCGGGCGTGCGGCAGCGGGGTCTGGTCGGTGACCCCGAGTCGGAGCGGTAACCCAACCCCACCAGCGCTGGTTACAATTTAGGGCAACAATAACCTATTGAGGCCCCTTCCTGGCTCCTGCCCCGCCGCTCCTTGATCTAATTAAAGGGGGCCAGCGGGGACAAAACCCGAGCCGAAGGAACAGCAGGTACCCGGGGGCGACACGCTGAGGACCAGGGCGCAGAGAGGGGCCGGGGCCACCCGCACCTTCCACCTCCCGTTCCCTCAGGGTCTGGACATGGGCGGGGTCAGCTCCTGAGCACGGCCGTGGCGCACTTAGGGTGCTTTGCAAATTAGGTTTGTGTGGTCAGAAATATCTCACGTGCTCAGGATTTGGGAAGGAGAACCCCCAAAAGGCACACGCCGATGTGTGGGTGCATGGGGCTGGTGCATCCCACTCTCTGCTCTCTTCCCCAGGGATGTAGGATAGGGGCACAATCAGCCTGGAGGCTTTGGTGTGGCTGTGGGCATTGGGGTGAGCACACTGGGGTGACCTCCCCCTTGGGGCACACCATGGCCCTGCTTTGGGGTGCCACAGAGACGCGTGGAGCCGGCTCGGCGGCCTCGGTGGGGATGCGGTGGGGATGCGGACTCCCCTTCCTGCCGGCCTGGCGTCAGTAATGAATGGTATGAGTTTCCTGCCCGCCCACTGATTGCTTCCTCAAAGAGCCTCAACGATCTGCTGCTGCTGCTGCTGCAGCTCCCCACGCCCCGCTCACGGCACGGCCAGCACTGCTGCGCCGCCCGATGCATCTCCGTGTCCCACACTGGGCACCCACGGCCTCGCCAAAGATCCACAGCCAGCCCCACTGCTGCTCCATCATGCCCTGGGGACTGAGTCCCTGTCCCCCAGTTCTGAGCCTGACCCAAGCAGTGCTTCCAGGGGGATCTGGTGACCCCAAGACCATCCACCCCGTGCCCTTGCCACGGCTCCACGGCTCCTGAGTGTCGCAGCCCAGCTCGGGATGGCTCTGCCGGAGGGAGAGCAAGGCCCCCGCTCTGCACCTCTGCCGGGAGCCAGCCCAAATCCCCCTCCGCCATTTGTCATCTCCGCCAGATTTACAGGCGGGAGCGGTTGGGGCTGGAAGCACGGTGGCCCCGGCGTGGCTGCCTAAAAAAAGCACCTCTCCAGCACTGGGGGCGGGGGTGGTCCCCGCTCACCCCCACCGCCCCCAGCCCCTCTCGGCTGGCCCCGCCACGCAGCCGCGGGCCGGCAGGGCCCCGGCGTGACGCGCAGGCAGCGCCCGCCAGCCGCATTCCTGCGCCGATAAACCCGGCAGCCAAAATAACTGCAGCCTGTGCTGAGGGGGCCAGCGCAGCCGCGCCTGCATCCCATTTAGCCCGGCCGGCTTGCCCCTGCCCAGTGAGGATTCGGGGTAAATCCCACTGGATTCTCCGCCAAGAGCAATAATGGACTCCAAGGCGTCCCCTTGTGATGCGCTGTGTGCCTCGGCCTCCCCTGGGAGCGTTCCTGGGCACTGGTGATGGCCTTTGCCCACTGTGCTGGCAGAGCTGGCAAGCAGGAGAGCTGGGAGCTGCTCCCCCGGGAGCTGGCAGTACAGTGAGGAATGCTCCGGCAGCTTCTCCGCCTGCTCCCACCACAGCAGCACCTCCCCACCGTGCCCATGGCCGGTCCTTTCCTCTCCTGTCTGTCCTGGCTGCTGCCAGCACCAGCCCAGAGCTGACACTGTGCCGTGGGGGATGCCGGCAGGGCAGCCAAGGGGCTGTCACAGCTCACTCAGCCCCTCGCCAGAGGCCCTGTATTGGCTGCCGACCACCCAGCCTGCCCCGGCATCCCGGCCCATCATGGAGCCAGGCCGGCACACGGGGAGGGTCCCAGCATCCCAGTGCTTTGCCAGCAGCCCTGGGAAGAGCTGGTGGCATCCAGTACATCCCAACTGTGCCCCAAAGCCCCATCACCCTGGTGGGATGAAGGCACAGCCTCCTCCTCCTCCCATTTCCTCGCCCATACAGTGACGCCAGGCCAGCTCGCTGGGCAGCGTGGGAGAGGCCAGGCCAGGTCTCACCAGAGTGTTCCCGGCCTTGGCAGGGCCCCGCAGACAGGAGACGGCTTCATCGTGCCATGACAAGGGGCACTGACCCCTTATGCTGCCAAAGCTCCTTTTCTCCTTCCCCGGGGGTGCCCGGTGAGCGCCGGCCCGGCCATGGCTGGCTGGGCAGCCACACAGCACAGCGGCACAAAGCACTGCGTGAGTGGGAGGCCAGGGCTGAGCTGCTCCAGTGCTCCAGCAGCGCCAAACAGATTCACTCACCCGTGGCATCTTGTGGTGCTGCCCCAGTGCATGAGCCCACCCAGCCAGCAGCTACCTCAGGCACTGTCCCCAGCAGTGCCACCACCCACCATAGCACCACAGAACACCTGTGTGCCCTCCCCAGCACTGCCTATGCCCTCTCATCTCACCCAAATGGTGATGGGGGTGCAGCTGCGCTGTCCCCAGCTTTGTCCCCAGCTTTGTGGCTGAGTGCTACTGGTGCCAGGAGCTCTCTGCCACCTCCTGCTCTGCCACCACGCTCCCCATGGGTCTCTGACCATTAAATTCCCACCGCCTGTCCTCCCACCCCACAGCGAGTGCCCGTCCCTACCCGGGAGAGGTGTCCAGTGTCGTGGTGAGCGTCGCCCCGCTGAGCCTCCGTGTGTCCCACAGCTTCACCTCCCTCTCCCGCATCTGCAGGGACACAGACACGGCATCAGGGGGCACTGGGGCTGCCCAGATGGCTCCACAGTGCCACTGCCTGTGCCAGCCACCTTCTGCCATCCCAGTAACGGCCAGTGCACCTGGCGAGGGGACCTCCTGCTTTCATGGGGGACAGGCAACCCAAAAAGCACTTGGGGTGCTTTGGTGCAGCAGTCACAGGGAGTAGAGCTGGAACATCCCAGCAATGCCAGGGCCACCTTCCTGACAAGGACTGTACCTGGCTGAACCCGACAGAGATGAGGCAATCGCTGGAGCCCATCCAGAGCAGCCGGGAGTCCTTGTTGTTGTCGTGTCCCAGGACACTCTGCAAGGCACAGGAGACAGGGCTGTCAGTATGCTGCCAGCTACGCCAGCCACGTTGAGGGGACGTGTGTTTCACCAGCCGTGGCTGTGACCTGCCCTGGGGCCCAGCACGTGGAGCTGAGCACTGGCTCCCGGCTCTGCTGAGAGCTGCCATGGGGACAGTGCAGTGGGGACAGCCTGCAAGCGGTGACAGCCCTGGCTCCCCCCCATGCCAGCGTGGTTGCCTTGTGGAGCAGCTGGCCCGGCTCCCAGCGAGGAGTGGAGGGTGGCAGCAGGTAACGTGAGTGTGATGGGGCATGGGATGGCTCCCAGGTCCCCACACCCGGTCACCCAGGGTGAGTGGGACAGAGTTCTGCGAGGAAGCTGCTCCATGCCACAGGCACAAGAGGAGGCTCAGCCATGGCCACGATGACAGAGGGACTTACTTCCCCAGCTGCATCCCCAGGCTCTTTATCCATGCTGAATCCTGGCTCCAGGAGCTGGGTGCCCCATGTGTGCCTGGATGCTACCAAAACACACGGCAAACTGAGCCTAGCCATGTTCCCCAGACTGCTCTAATCCCCTGCACCCTGCTCCACCTCTCCCCTGGGCTCCCTGTGGGGCTGGGACCCCCAACCCACATCCTGCCCCGATCTCGGTCCTGCTGAGGATGGGAGGGGAAAAGATTTCACGGAGCTGTCAGCGGGTGCTTCCCGGCTCCCATGTGGTCCCCAGATGGGCCCTGCGGTTCCCGGCGCCCCAGCGGGAGCCGGCAGCCAGCCCTGGCCCGCGACACAGGCAGCGCTCGCAGCCCCTCGCTCTCATTGAGGAGCGCCAAGAACTGGCTGCTAACGAGTTCAGAGCTGGCAGGGAAAGTGGAGGGCTCTGCCAGAGCCAAACCCGGCACGGCGCTTCCGGGACCTCCGCGCAGGGCAGGGCGACCAGGTGATGGGCAGGAGGGGTGGGGTGGGCACTGAGGGTGCCCACGGAGGCGCCCATGAGCTGCATCCCCCTCGGTGTGAGCACTGTGACCACTGGCTACACCCACGTGTGTGACCACCAGCGAGGCTTTGCCACCCAGGCAGGGGGCACGGAGGTGTCACATCTCCCAGCCCGTCACTGGAGAAGCCCCGCTGGAGCAGCCTCCAGCCCCAGAGAGAGTGTACTCTCTGGAGAAGCCAGGGTGGGAGCAGGAGCACGGTGCCAAGCTTGTCGTGCCCCGGTTCCGTCACGCCAGCTGCCTTGCCAGCACAAACACAGCTCACTTGGAAGAGGCAGTGCTGGCCGAGCCGAGTGCGGCGCTCCCAGCCGCAGGGGCAGGATGTGGGGCAGGAGGGGGCTGGCCCCCACCACCAGCACGCTGGCAGCGGACCCAGCGCCCGGCAGGGAAAGGACCTGGAGAAGGGAACATGTCCCAGGATCGGTGCCAAGAGGGATGGAGACTCCAGGAGCTGGGGCCAACCCGCGCGTCAGCCAGAAGAGCACTTCTGCACCTGAGCCGTGCGGCTGTGGCAGCCAGAGCTCGACATCTGCAGATCCCATAACCCACGGCACCGGCTCCACGGCCCCGGGTCCCGCGGGTGCCCCGGACCCCCTGGCGCTGGTGGCAGCCCCGGGGCGGTGGCAGGGCCGGCGGAGGGCAGGGTGCTGCCNAGCCTGTGCAGATGTTGCCAGAGGTGGGCATGCGGACAGCAGCTCCCTTGGTGAGGAGGGTCTGGGCAGGGACGGGGTGGTCCGGCCTGGCACTGAGGGTGGACACTGGTGTGGTTCAGCCCTGGGTCACCTCTGGGGCTGGCAGAGCTGGGCAGAGACCCTGGCACCCCTCCCAGAGTGATGCTGGAACCTCCCGTGCTCCTGGAGCAGGGAACCAGCCACAGCCCGGGGGATAGGTGTCCCTCACGAGTCTCCTGTCCCCCTGGCAGGCTGCAAGGAGCCCACCAGCTCTGGGCCAGCATGAGGGGACCCAAGAAAGCCTCCCAGCTCCCTGCCAGTGCCGAGGCAGCCCAGCCTCCTCCGCCCCCATTGCACGGGTCCAGCACAGCCGGTTTTGGGCAGCCCAGGCTGGGGGGAGCCTGTGCCCCCTCCTCGGAGCCAGATCGGCTGCACGGGGAAGGTTTCTAGCACCGTCCCTCTCCCAATCTCAACCCATCCCTCCCCGCACAGGCTGGGGTAAGATGCTGGTACCCATGGGGGTCCCCAGCCGTTCTCCCCGAGCAGCCCCGGGGGCTGCGGGGGACCCAGGGCCGGCGTGCCGGGCGCAGCTGTTGGCAGCGATGCGGCGGGGCCGGGGAGCTGCGAACAGCTGCCCACAGGGAGCGGCCGCTTCGGCTCCGCGGCTGCCTGGGAGAGCCCCACACAAAGCCAAGGCCATCCCTGTCTCGCCGGGAGCCGTCACCCTGAGCCGGATGCAGGGCAGGGAAAGCCGGAGGTGGGAGCCCAGGGCAGAGCCCTGGGGCTGGACGAGCGGGAGGTGGCCGGGGGTCAAAGCTCTGCTGTTGGCAGAGCCGCCGTGGCTGGCAGGGCTGGCACAGCTCAGCCCTGCCTGTGGCTAACAGCCCATGGGCATGGCTAAGAGCCCACGGACATCTGATCCTCGTGGGAAGCAGCCCCAGCAGCAGGATCTGCGTGGGCACAGGAGGCACCAGTGCCAGGCTGAGCTATCCCTTTGCCAGGGGGTGCCAGGGCAGGAGAGGTCTCCCCTGGCCAGGGCACTGCGGGGGACTCTGGGGACAGAATTCCACCCCGGGTCCATGCACATGGGGAAGCAATGCTCCTTCCACACCCCACAAGGCAGTGGGCGGCAGGAGGAATGGCTTCCCGGGAGCTGAGAGGGTTAACCACGCACTGAATCCTCCTCTCCGAACAAGAATGTGAGTGATCTCCTTCCCTTGCCAAATCCCAGTTACTCCAGAGGTAATCAGGAGAACAGAGCAGCCTCTCCCAGGCCAGCCCCACTCCTGGTTTCTGCCTGGAGCTCAAGCAGAACAGGAGCTGCCACCTGCCCCCAGGGAGTGCAGGGATCCCACAGAGCAGCAGGGATGCTCCAGTAGCCATTAGGCTGCCAGCAACGGCCCTGCCCTCTGCCAGGTGTGTGATATCTGTCACAGTGGGCAGGGACCAGGACAAGTCCCCTGCTGCCCACGCCATCTCCCTGATCCCACTGGCCAGAGCAGCATCGCCGTGGTGCCCCTGTGCCTTGGGGAGCTGGGCACTGTCAGGCTCTGCCTCTGCCCCCACTGCCAGCACAGCCCCCCTGCTCCATCCACCCCTCCTGCCCTTGGTGAGGCCAAGGCCATGTCCCAGAGGATGCTGTGGGCCCAGCAAGGGCAGGAAGGGGAGTGGGCTCCCACTGGGCACAGATGCCCAGACACAAGGCTGGTATGGGAGCAGGACCTCCCTCCCTGGGCAGGAGAGGGGGGACTCTCTGGCCGTGGGGGTGGGCTGGCTGCAGCACCCAGCACCCATCACACCCAGCCCTCCTCTGCTGCCTCTCCTCTTTTCCTGCAGCCACCGGTCCCACGAGCCCTGCTATGAGGCTGCTATCAAACCCCAAAACACCTTTTGCCCTCTGCCCCAGAACACCGTGAGGAGCCCCAGCCCCCAGTAATGGAGATGCCAACCCGTGTGCGGCCGAGCTGGTGAGGCCATTCTCAGCAGGAGAGACGGGCACCCAGGAGAGGGCAAGCCGGAGCCACCACACACCCACACTCCCTGAGATGCCTCTGGCTCATTCCGAATCCTCTTCGACTTCCCCATGTCTGCCATACCAAGCGGCATTCCTGGGAAGGACGGCTGAGGGGGAAGCGGAGCAGAGGAAATATAAACAGTCCCGTGCAGCTACGCTGGGGAACAGAAGCATGAGAGCGCCGAGCGTGTGGTGCTATAAATAGGCAGCCCAGAGTCAGGCCAACTTTTTCAAAGCTTCCCACGGTCTCCTTGGGAATGTGGGATGCTGTGGACCTTCCCCCAGCCCGGAGGAAGCCACTGTTGAGGCTGGGAGTCAGGTACCCCCAGGGTGACCCCAGTGTGGGATACCGTGATGATGGGGCAGTGGGAGGAAGGTTAAAATCTCTCTGCGTCCTGATGCGCCTTCCCCTGGTGATGACAAGCGGTCCCCAGCCAGCCTCGGGCTGACAGCTGGATCCTGGGCAGTGGTGACATGTCAGGGTCCATGGAGTTCCGGCTGTGGGCACAGCCAAGTCCCCCCCCACCTGTATCTTCACCTTGCCACAGCATCACCCTGCCACCACGGCCACACTGCCCTCAGGGACCCTCTCCATGGCGTAGCAGGGCTGATGTGGCCTGTGAGACGATGGCCATGGTTTGGGACAGGAGCTGGCGTCCCTGTCCTCTCCTGGGACCTTGAGCAGGGCTGGGACAGCACCGGCTGTGCTTGGGCTGTGAGCCCCAGCTGCTCCCCATCACTGAACTCTGCCCCCGGCACAGCCCACGAGCTGGGGGGACAAACCCACGGCGGGGACAAACCCCCGGGGACACTCTCCCAGCTGTCCCCAGGCGCCCTCAGCCCCGGCCCCGCTCATTAGCACAGCTCATTACGTCGGGAGCGGGGCGTGCGCTGCCCGGTGCGCGGGGCCGTTCCCTCGCCCCCGGCCCTGCCCAGCGCCGGCGGAGGAAGTTTCTCGTGAGAACGGAGCCGGCTCCTCTCCATGCCACATTGGCCGCGCTCCGCCGCAGCTCCACACGGACGGCGCCTGTCCCGGGCCTGTCCCGGGCCTGTCCCGGGAGCCAGGTGCTGGCCAGATGCACGCACAGCCCCTCGCACCCGCGTGTGGGGAGCGGGTTGTGGCCCCTGGGCTCTGTACCCGGGGGAAGGTGGCCAGGGCAGTGGGCAAGCAGAGATGCCACTTTAGTAGCCCGCGGCATACCCGAATCACTGCCCTGCGCTGTGCTGGTGACCCACGGGGAGGCATGAGCTGGGTATGGGCACCTTCCCGGTGCTCCAAACCCCTGCTCAGCCCTGCGGCCCGTCCCACCAAGGGCAGGGACAGGGCCCGGGGGGACACGCGAGGGACATTTGGTGGGGTTTGCACGGGGATTAAAGGAGGGCGAGGGGGGGAACAGCGACACTGAGACTCGGCAGAGCCGAAGCCGCAAGGAAGAGGATGTGACTCGCTTCCAGGGGGAGGGTCAAGGCGAGGAGGGCGACCACGAGCCCCTGTGGGAGGGGAGGACAGGCAGCTGGGGCAGCGCGACCTTGGGAAGGGATAAGGCAGAGCACAGGACTCGCAGAATTCAGAAGGACAGTGGTGCTTGGACCTGAACCCTGCCAGGCAGTGGGAGCACGGCCGCACGGGGCAGCACGGCAGGACCCAGGGTGGCCCTGGCATCTCCACTGCCAGTTTGGGGGCACTGAGGAGGCACAGAGAGCAGCAACAGCGTGTGAGCACAGCCCTGATGCTCACAAAGAGGATGGAGATCCAGCAGGATGAGGCCACTGCTCTCCCAAGGAAAATCACGGCCCCGGGTACATACCAGGCACCCCACGGGGTCAGCCAGAGCCCGGCCACGCTGCGTCACACGCGTCTGCCCGCTGCTGGGATATACTCAAAATAGCTGCCGCGGGCGTAGCCGGGAATGGGGGGTCAGGCCCCGGTGGGGGCACAGCCGCAGGGTGTGGGCAGCCTGCCAGTCACCCTCTATGTCACCCACCCTCCGTTCCCCAGCTTCAGCCATGGTATCTAAGAGCAGCACCAGGTATCAGGAGGAGTGACCCCTCCTCCCTGAGCTTCTTATTTTAGCTCTTTCTCATTCTTTTCCCCTGCTCCAAAAAAGGAACGTTTAATGAAGCAGGCTTGGCAAATTAAGAAGCCCAGTCAGAGGAGCAGCCTGGGGCCAGCTCTCGGCACCACAGTGGGACTGGGGTGAGCCGCTGTGGGACCCAGCCCACGGCGCTGCAGGGGCCAGCCCAGCTGGAAAACCCATCCTGCAGCTCACCTCTGCAAAAAACCAGGCAACATCAAAGGTGGGAGGCTGTGAGGTGCTGGCACCACACGGCCGCCCCGGCATCACCCAGTTCTGTAACGGAGCTTGCCTGGGGGGAGAAGGAACCTTTCCAACTACGCCGGCCCTCCAGCAATGGGGAAAAAAGAAAAGAACAAAACCCAGGAGTGTTATTCCTCTTGGCTAAGCAAACCCTGCCCAAACTTCCAGAGGATTTATGGCATTTTAAAGTTTTCCCCTTCAGCACAGCACTTCTCCAAGACTAAACATCTCCATCCATTGCGAGCTGGCCGGGGCAGGGCCGCGGCAGTGAAGGTGCATATTTCTCTTGGCAAACACAAGTGCCGGCCCCGGGCTGGATCAGACGGCAGCGGAGGGAAGTGAACTGCCTGCTTTGAACAGCCACCATCATTCACACGTTATTTTTAATAGCTCAGCGAGACATAGTCCACCCTCCCCAGGAGACTTGGCTCGAGCCCATCGCACTCACAGCTCCGCCGTCAGACAAGCCGACAGGTCTGGCAGGGGGAGAAGGGGGGCCAGGAGGGGAGGGGAGCACTGAGGCCGGTGGTGGATAAATTTTGGAGCAGAGAGTGGGATCTTCCAGCCATGCTGATTGGCAACTGGAGCGGGACAGCATTGCAGCGGCCGCTGGAGTGCTGGGAGCACTTTGCCCTGGCTCGTCCACACGTGTCACCGCTGGGTTTATGTTTGTTTTTTGTGGTGGGGTGTTTATAAGGCTGCCTGAAGGATCAGGGCACCATTTGCACCCCAGGAAGCACCCTGGGGCCTAAGGGGAGCTCAGCACCTGGGTTATGTGCAGGAGCAGGTGGGAAGTCCTGGTGCTCGGAGTTACCACTGTGCCCGAGCACTGTCACCAGAGGCCATCAGCTTCCCGAGCCCACGGGCAGCAGGAGACCCACCATGAATGACAGAGTCCACTGCAGCCACCTCACCCTGCTCTCCACTGCATCCCTTCCTTCCCAAAGGCTTCCAGCCCCTTCTGCAGCCAGAGCCCCCAAGCCACAGGAAACCTCTAATAAGAGGCTGTTTGAACTTGACGTCAAGGCTTAAGTTCTCTACTTATTTCCTAATCACTGTTATTTGCTGAGCTGCACGGATCCAGCTGCCCAGCCCTGGCCCCTGGCGGGTTCTCATCCCTAAGAGCCTTTGGTTCAGCTCCTGCTGGGCAGAGTAGAGCCCAGGAGCCTGCAGAGCCCGGGAACCCAGAGCCCTCACACCCGCAGGGCTCTCCTGGCACATCCTGGTGACCAGGAGTGCTCCCCAGCCTGGTGGGAGGGCAGGGGCCCCCCTGCCAAACGCCACCAGGGCTAAGGGGACAGCCCTGTTCCCCCTGCCCTCAGCCCCTGCCTCCACATTGCCTCTCCCAAGCCCAGCTGGGGCTGGAATGGTTTGGGGTACCAAAGCCCATCCCCCGAAGGCAATGGGTCAGGCAGGACTGCCTGCAGCACATCCAGAGGGGATTGTACCTGGGAGGCAGCTGGGCCGGCTCGGGGGTCAAAGATCCGCAGTTTCTTGTCCTGGTGAGATAAAAGAAAACAGAGGAGGGTTAAGGACCTCGGGGCCAGCAGGATGTCAGGATGCATTAGTCAGAAGGCTGGAGCGAGCAGCCCTCCCCTTCCTACCCATCACTCTCCTGCCTGCAGTGTCTGTCTCCATGGATGGCCCGTACTGTGTCCTCCCTCATCGTGGACAGGGGAGCACCCCCAGAGCCTCACCGGGACCCCAAGACCCTCAAAACTGCTCCCAGAGAAGGAGGGAGCCTCCAAAGTGGAGCCAGGGCTTGAGCCTGACCCTCAGATGCCATCCCGACAGTGCTGCAGGGGGACGATCCCTCTCCTGCCTAGCACCCCTCTGCCAAATGGGGCATGGGACCCCTTCTGGCAAGGCTGGTGAGGCACAGAGGGGTGCCCGGGTTCCAGCCCAGCTGCCAGAGTCCTGTTTGGGTAGCACACATTGTGCCAGCCAGAGCCACACGGCTGATCTGCGCCCCAGCTGGCACGGCTTGGGCTTGTACCCCCTGAGCCCAGCCTGCACGCTCGACACGGGGCTCCAGCCCGAGCTGGGACTCCGACTCGTCCAGCAGCCCGGCTCCGCAGGCTGGGTCGGGCTCCGGGCTCCCCCGAGCGCCCCGCGGGGCTCCCCCGCACACCCTTCCCTGTCCCTCGGCACGGCACGGGCTGCGCTCCCAGCCCGGGGCTGGGGCTGTGCTCAGAGCTGCTTGCCGAGTCCCCGGGCACGGCCTGGAGGGCTCGTGGCTCGCACGCTCCCCTTGCACGATCATTCGCACACCATTTGCACGCTCGCCCCGCCCGCCCGGGCGCGGCCCCCGCGCGTTCCCGGCGCGTCCCGCAGCGAGTGGCCGGCGCCATCTAGTGCTGCTCCCTGCCCGCCTCCCCACGGGCTCGCTGGCCCCGCTCCTGCCCTTTTCCACCCCAAAACTTCCCGTCCCTCCATGCTCCCCATGCCTGGAAGTGTTCCAGGCCAGGCTGGATGGAGCTCCGAGCACCCTGGGCTAGTGGAAGGTGACCCTGCACATGGTGGAGGGGTGGGGTGAGATGAGCTTTAAGGTCCCTTCCAACACAAACCATTCTGGAATTCTATGAAACATGCCCCCCAAGGATCAGGGTGTATCCAGCAGCGGGCAGACAGCCTATCCATGCCACGCCACAGCGAGGTCACCCTGGGCCACTGCTCACCTTGCAGGAGGTGCCGAGGAGGTGGCCGTCTCGCTTCCAGGTCAGGCTCTGCAGCTGGTCCCCATGGGAGTCCAGGACTGTGGGGGGAAAGCAGGGTCAGAGACAGGATCAAGCAGGGTCCCTCCTGCAGACAGGGCAGGAGCCATCACTCTCCCACCCAGAATTTTTCCCAGGAAAAATGATCTGGCCTTTCCAAAGGGCTGGTGGGAGTCAGGACCCAGTGGGACACTGCTGTGTCTCGTGCAGGGAACATTCCTGCGCTGCTGGCAGCTGGATACAAAGAGCAGGAGTGCTGGGAAAGCCACAGGCCTGTGCTACCACCCACCTCCTCTCCCCCTCAGGGTGACTGATGTCTGGGCAAGGCTGGTCAGCAACCACCCACATCTACCCACGCCCTGAGACACGCAGGCAGAGGGACCTGTCACCCAGGGGGTCCCCAGCAAAGGTGCTACAGACACCTTGGGCAGTACTGGAGCATTTCACACCACTGCATCAGAGCATAGGGGTGCACAGGCACAAGGGGCTGTGGTGCCCTGCCCAAAAAGCTACCTGAGCTGCCTGTTGGGTGACAGTGAGGTCAGGACTTGAGCCCAAGCTCTGGTGCAGACACACAGTGCAGACACACAGTGAGGACGTGTCACAGGCAGTCACAGCCCTGCCTACCTGTCAGGGGCTGCTGCTGCCCCATGTCCCAGATGGTGACTCTCTTCCCTGCACCGCTGGCCAGGACACCGTCTGCTGTGGGGTGGAACTGCAGCACATCCACTGGGGCCCCCCCAGGCCCCATGGTCAGCCCAGCGCCACTGGGAATGTCCTGGCCGCTCTCGGGCAGGCGCCACAGCTTCACCTGCAGCCCCAGGAGAGGAGGGTGGTCATTCCCCAGGCAGGTGAGCAGGACCCAGCCGGGTGCTGGCTCCACCTGCACTTGCTTGCCTCCCAGGCTTTGGTCCCTGAGGACACCAGGTGACCCCTTACTGCAGCTTGGTGGGATCAGATCCCAGATGGGAGAAGGCTGATCCTTGTCTGACACCATCTGCTCTGTCCCCCACAATCCAGGAATGCCCCAGTCCGCTCTCCCCAGGCTGGCACCCTCCACCCCACGCTCCTCCTATTCCCATCACTCCAGCTCTGCAGTGAATCCCAGAGACACCCTGGGGGTCACGAGGTGTCTGCTTGGGGCCCCTGTCACCGAGCACTCACCGTCTCATCAGCAGAGCCTGTGGCCAGCAGGAGCTGATCAAAGGGCGAGAAGTCAAAGTCTGTGACCACATCTGGAAGGAGAAGGGCAGAGGTTTGTTCCCACCTTCCCCCTGCAGACACGCCATCCCTGCAGCGGCAGCAAAGCAGCTGCCACTTTGCTCTTGCCCTGATTTCATCCCTACACACACAATGAGCAGCAGCCAGGGACAGATCCAGCCCCACTGAGGGTTTTTGGGGCAGCTCAGCTTTGCTGTGCATACCTGAGCCTCTCCACTCTGTCCCTCAGGGTCTTGCACCCCTTTGGCAGGGATGGGGGCCCTGGAGAGGCATCCCCCTCTGATCTATAGACCAACACCCCCACGAGGCACAGCGAGCAGCAGGGACAGCAAGCACCAGGGTGTCTGTGCCACGTCCTGCTGGAGCCATGCTGGTGACAAGGCTCCCTTTGTAACACCCCAGCCCGGCATGCCAGCGGCAGGGACGCTCCTGGTGGCTCCGGCGGCAGGGCCCGGCGGGAGGAAGGCTGGCACCAGCAGCAGCAGCCCCTTGGATGCATTTGGCACGCTCGGAAAAGTAGGTCACTGTGTACTTTTCCGCTTCCAGGAGACAGGCCCCGGAGGCATGAAGAGCAGGCAGCTCGCTCGGCTGCATCCACCCGGGAGGAGAGAAAATCCATTCCGTGCCACGGAGGCGTTGCTCTGGCACAGCCGGCTTCAAAGGGCTCGTGCTGATCCCATTAGGAAGCCGTGGATGTGGCGCTGGCTCCTGTGCACCACCCCTCCGGCGCTCCCCAGGGAGCAGCAGAGCTCACTGCCTGCTTTTCCAACCGGAGGGAGCTGCCGGTGCCAGGGGCTAAGGTGGCACAGGCTGGGCACTCTGCGCAGCCCTGCAGCCATGCCAGGGCTCACACGCAGGAAGGCGGTGCTGGGAGCAGCTCCCATCTTGCTGCTCTGGTGTAGTTTTTGCGAAATGGGTGGTCAGTGCTGCTCCGACACCTGGAGAGGGGCACCCTGAGGTGGGCACCACCCCTCCCTGTGCCTGGGCAGGGCAGAGCCCTGCTCCTCTGCCAGCAGCGATGCTGCCACCGCCTCTTCCCTGCTGCACTTGCTCTGCCCACATCAGAGCTGCTGGTCTGGCCTGTTCCTCCTGCCACCGGAGCCGGGTACAGCCGCAGTGATGCCAACTCCAGCCTGGCACTGGGTGTACTGGGAATTTCAGGGCGTGCTATGAGTAATGCGGAAAGGCTGTGCTAGAAGGGCGTGAGGAAGAGCTACATGGCCAGGCCTCGCTGCAGCCTGAGAGATGAGGGAACATGGATTGACTTCAGCCTGGCAGAACCTCTCCTGATGTCACCCCACCCACGGGTGATGGTCCCTGGCAGACAGCCCACCCAGGCTTGGACTCAGCACCTGAACCCCCCCCCACAGCCCACAAAGGGACAAACATCCTGTGGAGGTGGGAGATGGCACCTGACACCCACCTGAGTGGCAGCAGAGCTGAGATATGGTCCTCTTGCCCCCATCCTCGCACTCCAGTGGCACAATGCCCAGCACACCTGCAGGAGAGGGCATGGGAGCAGGTCACCAGCTGCCCACCAGCTTGTCCATCACCCATGGGATACTCCAGGATTCCCCCCAGCCTGGGACACAGCAAGGAACACCCAGCTTCGCAATGCAAGCCAAGAGGTGTGGGACTGTCAACACTTTCGGGGGATCTCAGGGGAAGCCTCCCCCACTCGCCCTCGTGCCTCTGGGGTCTGTGGGGCTGACCCACCACCACCACCCAGCCCCACAGGGACCACTGGGATAGATCCATCCCACTCCCTGAGCTGTGCTGGGGGCCCTTGTGCCTCACCTGCTGCCTCGGCATTGAAGGCGATCCAGCGGCAGCTGGCCTTCACATGGTTCCCACAGGATGTGACGGAGCCCGCTCGAATACCCCTGATCCAGGCCTGGGATGGAGAGGAAAAACCCATGTCAGGGCTGCCTTGTTATGGCAGGGCCTAAGGCACAGCTGGAGGGGACACAACGGAGCACTGGCACAGCACGGCCAGAGACCCTCAGCCCCAGAGGAGCCCCCACGCCAATGGAGCCCTGGGGACTGCCAATACCAATGGGATTGTCCCACCCTCTGGGATGTCCCAGGGCAGTGCGGCTGCTCGTGCTCCTGGCGCAAAGCACAGCCCCTCAATGGGGCTGAAGGGTGAGACACAGCAGCACCCCAGCTCCCAGTGCTGCCTCGCCCCCAAACTGTCCCATCCCTGGGCTGTCCCACTGTGGGATGTGCTCAGAGGGCTTTGCAATAAACTGATGTCAGGGAATCTGGATGGGACAAAAGCGCTTGGGCTGTGAAGCACCACAGGGTCAGGCTGTGGCTGACTGAGGCCAATAAACACCTCCAGCAGCACACTTCCCACACGGACACACAGCCAAGGAACTACATTACAGCTCCAAACCCAAAATCCCGCTGTGCAGTGTTTCCCAGGGCCAAGCATTGCCACCCGTGGGGCACTGGGACACCCTCCATCAGCCAGACCCACTCCAGGTGACACAGACGCATCACCTCAAGTGGCCACCAAGGCCAGGAGCCTCCTGGCACACCCAGGGTCAAGTCCAACCCTTGACAGATGGCAGGTGTTTCATGGCTGGCACCAAGCCTGTGTGCCCATGGCAGCCCCTGGAGCTGCAGCGGGTGTCCGGAGCAGTGGATACCCCACAAACTGGGCAGACACCCTCAAAGGGAAGGGAAACCTCAAGCCCCAGGTTTCCTCTCCTTGCACAACTTCCGTTTGAAGCCTGTCAGAGAGCAGTGGTTCCTGCAGCACTTCCTTCCCTCACAGCTCGGTGCAGACCTGTTAACCCTTCTCCTGCCAAAGGCAGGTTCCTGTCCCTGCACCTGGCAGGTGGGGAGGGGGCTGCAGTGGGATGGCGAACAGGTCTGGAGCATGAGCAGGAAAAAGGGTCCCATTCTCTGCATCCCATCACCCTGCACTGAGCCCTCAGTGAGGGGGACACCAGTCATGCCTCGCCCCCAGCACTGGGGGTACCATGCAGGACCCCTGCAGTGAGGTGTCACAGTGCTGGTCCATCCTGACCCCACAATTTCCCCGCACACAGGCAGGAGCTCTCAAGGAAGCGATCCTTCCTGCAGTGTGCCAGCATGGCTGGAAAAGCACATGGAACCATCCTGGCTACATCCCTAGAACAAACTGTGAGCTCTCAAGGGGCATCTGACAGCAGAGCCCTGCAGATGTTGCCCGAAGAGAAGACTCAGATGTGATCCCTGATGTTTACGCTGCGCTTCCTGATCCGGCCAGGTCAGGTGTCTGCCAGTGCCTCCATAAACAGGTGCTTGGGGACAGAACAGAGCTTCCTGCTGTGACACTTGAGATGGGCTTGGTGACAAGACTTCCATCTCCACCTCCTGCCCTACGGGGAGTGCGTGGCCTCACTTCCAAGGATATGTTTCATGCCTGGATGGGAAAAGCCTTTTGGAAAGGCCACCTGGCACAGCAGATCCCTCCCTGCACACAGGGGTGAGAGCATGCTGTCCCTTGGAGCTCCCCCACCATGGAACCAACACCAGGGCAGCAGTGACAGGGACATCCCTGCCAAGAGGATGCCATGTCCTGCACAGCCAGGTGTCCCAGCACCCACACCCCACAGGCACACACGCTCCCTGCTACCAGTGACTCATCTGAACCCTGGGATTCACAGCCAAACATTCATCCAGCTGAGATTCTGGTGACCTGACACCTGCTCTGCAGACACACCGAGGCTGGCACGCCATGGGGATGGCATGTCCCCTCCTACAGCTGAAGCTCAGGAGGATGTTTTGGGTGCTTGCTGGGTTTGCAGAGGCGTGTGAGCGCAGGCCAGGCCAGCCTGGTGCAAGGACAACTTGGCCGGGAAGTTACAGGAAAGAAGCGTGTGCACACCCAAGGGCTGGGAACAGCAGCAGCCTCACTCAGGGCCACGGTGCTGAGGAGGTGCTGGGGTGAAGGGTGCCCAGCTCAGGGAGCCCCAGAAGGGCAGTATGTCCTGATAACACTCCCTGATGTGACTCATTCAGCTCTGACCATCTCTGCCCCTGCCCTGCCACATCTGCAGCAACAGAACCTGGAAGAGTGACCTGGCCCAGCTCTGTGGTTTGGGGGAGAGCAGGGCAGGGTTACCCACTGCCAAAATCACTCCAGGATGGATCATGACGCTTGGCATGATTGGGGCTGGTTATTCATGGAGCAGAGGCCAGAGCTGGGCACCACATGGCTCCGTGCTGCCCAGTGAGATCCCCAGAGCTGCCTGGCTTCGGCGGTGCCGAGCTCCACAGCGCATGGCCAGGGTGATGGAGCTCAGCACCGTCCCGTGGGGCCCAGCACTTCCTCTGTGCCTGCGGAAGCGAGGTGGCAGGAGCAGGGTGGCAGGAGCGGGGTGGCAGGAGCAGGGCCCAGCA
The DNA here is from genome assembly GCA_013397895.1 of Origma solitaria. Classification (NCBI taxonomy): domain Eukaryota; kingdom Metazoa; phylum Chordata; class Aves; order Passeriformes; family Acanthizidae; genus Origma; species Origma solitaria. The sequence continues at coordinate 1,222,350 of VZRL01004408.1, forward strand.
TTTCACACTCCGTGCACAGTTTCCTGACTGGCACAGGCCAGCCTGGGAGGGCTGAGCACGGGTGAGGTACCGAACGGCGGCGGGCAGCAGGGTCCGGGGATGCACCGCCTGTGCCAGCCGGGCCCAGCGGCAGGAGGGGAGCAGCGCCACGGGACGGGTACCCCATGCTAGCAGCTCTCGGCCGGGGGGGCTGCACCGCCCCGGGAGAAGGCTGGGGATTCCCCACCCGCCCCAGCTGCGGAGAGCCCCGGGGCCGCAGGGATGGGATGGGAAGGGGCCGCCCCGGGATGGGAAGCAGCGGATGCCAAGGAGGGCTCGCCGGG
>VZRL01004408.1:1224275-1239005 GCA_013397895.1 Origma solitaria
GGGCGCGGGTCTTTTCCCTCGGCCGTGTCCCTTCCTCCTCCCGACCCGGCCCTCACGGCGGCCCCTCTCCCTCCTCTCCCGCAGGGACGAAACGCGCTGCCGCTGCCGCCGCCGCTGCCTTCCACAGCAGCGCGGCCCGCGCCAAGGAGGACTATTACCAGGTGCTGGGGGTGCCCCGCACCGCCACGCAGAAGGAGATCAAGAAGGCCTATTACCAGGTGCGTCCGGACCGGCCGGGCCTGGGGCTCCGGGGCAGGGAGAGCACCAAGGCTGCCCGCTGCCCCTTCGGTGCGGCAGGGAACCAGTCCACCGTTGAGATCCCCGTGTCTGGACCCCGTGGAGACAAGGGGAGGCAGCAGTGGGAAAGCTCAGCACATAGCCTTGGGGATCTCTTCCAAAGCGTGGTCTGCCTGTGCTGTCACTGCATGTCTCCTTCCAGAAGGATCTGGGATTGCTGAGAAGACCACGAGCAGCTCCTGTAGTTCCCTGTTTTGGGTTGATAAAGGAAAATGAAGGGCTTTAATTCCCTTCTAGTGAATGCCAGGCTCTACCTGATGTGTTTTTCCTGGCATGTGAGATATGCTAAATAGCTCCTGTCTGTGTCTAATAGTTGGTTTTTGTTGCTTAGCTGGCAAAGAAATACCACCCTGACACAAACAAGGACGACCCCAAAGCAAAGGAGAAGTTCTCTCAGCTGGCAGAAGCCTATGAGGTAACAGCAGGATTTTACTGTGGTGGGAAAAAGGAAAGATTGGAGGGTAGATGAGGGGAAACATTTCCTGAAAAATCTTGGCTGGTTTTTGATGTGCTTCAGGCTGGAGCACCTTAGTCCGAAGAAATTACTTGGTCCAAGTATCTGATCAAGCTGCTTTGGGCTCTTTCAGTTTTGCCCTTCCTTAGCATGGATGTAAATTCCATGGAATTATTGTCAGTTTAAATAATCATATTAAAAAAACCTGTCATCAGGTGTTTGAGACAGCGGGACCTTCACTGTGTTTCCCCAACCATGTTTTTTGACCTCAGCACTCTTCAACTGATAGAATAATGATCAAGTGCTTAATATAAGTTATTCTTGCTTTTTATAAACTAAACAAGTAAGATCTTGTCTTTTTCCTGGTGATGAGCCAAGAGTCACCAGGGAAGCAGTAGCTTGTCCATAATGCCCATGGTGCTGAGAGCTGGGTGAGCCCTCTTGGTGGCAGGAAGGTCTGGGACCAGAGCCAGGGATTCTCCTGGATCATACAATCCCCTGATGGCCCCATTCCTTGCCCCCCAGGTGCTGAGTGATGAGGTGAAGAGGAAGCAATATGATGCCTATGGCACGGCGAGCTTTGAGGCCGGCGCGTCCGGGGCCGGGGCTGGCGCAGGGCGGCAGTACTGGAGCAGTGGCCCCTCCATTGATCCCGAGGAGCTCTTCAGGAAGATCTTCGGGGAGTTCTCAGGATCCCCTTTTGGCGATTTTCAGAGTGTCTTTGACCAGCCACAGGAGGTAGGAGATGCCTTTTTTTAGGAATGGAATGGCAAATGCAGACCAATGTCCCTCTCCAGCTTCTGTCAGAGAGCATTCTGGGAGCGAGAGGTTCAGCAGGGAGTTATTTCTGGGAATGTCAGTGTGTGAGTGTCCCATGGCACGGGGGGAGAGTCTCATAGTTCTGCTAAGCTGTGCAGAAGTACATCCCACACCTCCAGGCAGGATATTTTTTCTGGACTGGAGCTACTTCTCTGGTGTTTACTGACACCACTCAGTGCTGCCAAGCAGTTCCATCGCTGTAGAGGCATCTTTTCTTCTGGTTGATTTACATATGCCTGCTTTGATCTGTAATGCTAAAACCCACAAAATACTTCGTAAGAATAAACCAGGCCTTCCAGCAATAGGTTTGGCTGTCTAATTGGCATAATTTTACAGCTTAATTAGCTTCACTTGCAGTGGAGCCCATAATAAAACAAAATCAGTCTTGTTCTTTGTGCTGCAGCTAAATGCTCCTTTAAGTGTTGTCAGTTCATGTGCTGCATTTAGAAATGTTTGGTGTTTGGTACTTCTGGCTTTAGTAAAAATGACCTTTTTCTTATAAGGAGAATCTCCTCTTCTGAGCAATCATCTTTATTGATGAGTTTATTTTAAGCATTGTTTGGTGTTTAGCCTAAAGCCTTCTCAGTCTCCTAAGACCCCATGACCCCACCACCTCAGTCATGGACCCATACCCGTGTTTCCTGTGCAGTATATCATGGAGCTGACATTCACCCAAGCTGCAAAAGGTGTTAACAAGGAGATTGTGGTGAACATCCAGGACTCCTGTGAGCGCTGCAATGGCAAAGGACACGAACCTGGCACCAAAGCTCAGCGTTGTCACTACTGCAATGGCACGGGCATGGTAAGTGCTTAGCAGGACACCAGTTCTGCTGTGCCTTCCCTTCTTCGGGAGAGTCACTTCATTCCGTGGTGAAAAATTCTCACCACACTCATCAGCTTATCTCGGGCAAAGCTGAGTTAATGTCAGCTTGATGCTAATAGGCACTAGGAAGATTTTCTTCCTGTTAAAGAAGTGTTGTGCCCAGCTGAAAGCACAAGCCTGCAGGCTGGATCCTCTGCTACTGCATATCTCACAAACTATATGAATATCACATAACAGCTCAAATTCCTGGGGCAATAAATGGGGATCTTTTAACTTTTGGGGTGGAGGAAGGTGATGGTAACCCAAGGGTAATCATAAAATAAGAAAATGCAGGTAATGATGGCACGGCAGGCTCTGGGTTTCCATGCATCTGATTCCTTGTGTGCTTCAGTCTGGTGGGCAGCTCTCACAGTTCAGTCCATAGCTTAGTCACCATAACATTTTCCTGGACACTGGCAGTAATTCATATAAGTGGATTGTCCTTGCATTCATCAGAACACAGATGGTTTGTAGCACTGTAAGGAGCTTTGTTCCCTCTTGTACGTTAAAGCCTAGAGGTGGAGGGTGGGGTGTTTCCTTTCCCCTCACCACGTGACACTTGCTCATAGTAGTGGTGGTGGTCAGTGGAAATCAGAGTGTGACGGCAATTGGATTTCAGAGCCAGCTTTTTGCCCCAGCCCTTGCTGAAGGATATCTCTATCTCGACAGGGTGTGTGTATGATTAGAGCTGAGATGTGCTGTGTGAAAAGTCCCATCTCAGTACTCATTATTTGCACAATGTGTGTTTGTTCCTGGCCAGGAGACGATCAACACGGGCCCGTTTGTGATGCGCTCCACGTGCCGGCGCTGCAGCGGCCGCGGCTCCATCATCACCACGCCCTGCGTCGTGTGCCGGGGCACGGGGCAGACCAAGCAGAAGAAGACAGTGATGGTTCCTGTGCCAGCTGGTCAGTGCTGTACTTGTGTGCTGCTGTCTCTTAAAGAACTGTAGTTATTTACTGCCACTGCCAGGTACAAATGGGGGAGCAGCATAAGAAGTTTTTCTGCAGAGAAATGGTCTTTAAAACAAAGCAGGTTGAGCAATTGGCAGTGGAATCGGCTACTGATGAGATAGACCTTCTGGCCATGGATATAAATGTTTGCTTTGCTCTTCCTGAGTTTTGGTGCTTGCCTAGGTCCTCCTGGGCAGTTTTGGAAGAGTGAATCTCCACAGGTTTTGTTGCCATGAGTCTCCCATTTGTCCATGAAGAGGCTTGGGGAGAGGGTGGGAATGCTGAAAGCCTTGGCTTGGCTCAGAGGGGTTTGCTGATGGCCTTCCTCACCAGAGAGGAGGATTCAGTGGTGGGGCTAAGAGTTGCTTCATTGAGATCACTCTGAGTCCTGCAGCTTGTGGAGGCTTGTGTTCCTTAATCCAATGCATTTCTGTAAACAGTTCTGTAGATACTGAAGTAACAAGCCTGTTTGGGGCATAGGGATCACCTCAGGGGTATACACATGTGCTGACTCCTCCTCTTTGGGCTCTGGTGGCCAGCTCTTGGGATTGGCAAGAGTTGTGAGTATCCATGTCACACATGGATTATAACCCAAGGTCACATTCCCTCCTGTTCTGATTGCAGGTGTTGAGGACGGGCAGACAGTTCGGATGCCTGTGGGGAAGAAAGAAATTTTCATTACGTTCAGGGTATGTATCCTAAGCTGGTTTATTATTTAAGTTGGTTGCTTCCTTCTCAACTGCCTGGGAAGTGACTGCAGAATGGGCAGAGGAGGAAGAGCCAGTGATCCTTTGGAACAGCTGAGGTAACATGATCCATGTGAACTTTCTGGGACAGCAGGACATCTGCATTGTAGCAAGGGGGGTAACTTTGAATCTGTTAATGAAGAATTGCTGCTTGTTCCAGGACCAGGCCCTTAGGGTCGTGTGAATCAAAATGCAGAGTAGGTTCTTCATGCCTCGAGTTTTTGACTTGGAAGTGTGAGGGGGCTGCCTGCTGGCAGGGGTGGGAGTGCTGAGGAGAGCTGTGGGAGTTGCCGGCAGGAGGCTGTCTGTGAAGTGTCCTTCTCAGATCCACCTCAGGGCTGCTTTGCACCTGTGCTGCAGCTGGGCCTCTTCTCCTGTCAGAATCCTGCCACAGACATCTCTGTTGAGGTTTTTTCCAGCCGCTTTTTTGTGGTGCAGGAGGATTTCATTCTCCTCCAGCTTGTGAGGCCACTGCAAAGGTGTTTCCTTTCCTGTTCCCTTCTGGCTTTCTCGTGTTCAGGGTGCTGGACAAGGCAGTGTTTCTGCAGAATCATATTGACATGGATAAACTAACAGCAGGATTAGGGGATGGAGTTCCTGAGGTAGGAAGCAGGGATCCTCACAAATCTTTGGCTAATTAGGTAATATCAAGATCTGTGTTTTACTAGAAGACCAAATATTAACTCAGAGTTATTAGCCATTCAGTTTGGGGATGGTGTAATTTTTTCCTGAGACCCTTGGGAGGAGTTTACCAGAAGAACATGGTGTGCTCACTGCTTTTTGGAATTTTCCTGCCTTCCAGGTTCAGAAGAGCTCTGTGTTCCGACGAAACGGAGCCGATATCCACTCGGATCTCCTGATCTCAGTAGCTCAGGCTGTGCTGGGAGGCACAGCCCGGTGTCAAGGCTTGTACGAGACAATCAATATCACAGTGAGTACCAATATATTGGACATGAATCAATGGGACACAGCAGAGGCTTCTCCTTTCTTGCAAAGGTGGGGAAAATCTCCTAAGTCTGACACTCTTGCATTTCAGACTCCTTCAGGATTGATCCTCAGATAGTTTGTGACCTGCCTGGTCACAGCTCCTTTCCTGTCGCTGTGTAGGGGCAGGGGAAGAAAGGGATTGCTGGACAAATGCCATCTGAGGGCTACAGCTACAGGCTGTGTCAGGTTCTTTACTTATTCCTTCAAAAGCTTTTCCATCATTACTAGCTTAGCTTTGGGATGAGTCCCAATGCATGAGCACACCAGAGCTCTCCTATCATACTCTGAAGCTTGTTGGAGAAGTAGATGATCTTTAATTGTTATAACGTAATTATTATATAAATGATTGAATTAGAGTAATAAATGTGACACCTGTGTGTTTATAGATACCCCCTGGTATTCAGCCAGACCAGAGAATTCGAATGAGTGGGAAAGGCATTCCCAAGGTCAACAGTTACGGCTATGGAGACCACTACATCCACATAAAGATAAAAGTTCCTCAGTAAGTAGAGCTAAAACAAGTTCCTGTGAAATCTTTAAAACTTTTTGCAAAAAATTTTGTTTAGAAGTGTAAATTCCATGAGGTGAAATGCAGTGGGTCCCGTCTCTCCTCTTCCACTGAGAATTCTTTATAGATCATTCCTTATAGATGGCTCACTTTAAGAGCACCACAGATATTCCTGGTGTATTCCAGGTGTGTTCCCCTTGTACTCCAGTCCCTGCCTCTCGTGGGTGCTGCAGGGGGAGGTTTGGGAGGGCTGTGGGACCCTTGTCCCCAGGCCATCCCTAATTCCCTGTGTCCTGATGGCACAGGAGGCTGACAGATCGCCAGCGAGCCTTAATGATGAGCTACGCCGAGGATGAGGCCGACGTGGATGGCACTGTGAACGGGGTCACCAACACAGCGTCAGGTGAGCGAGGGGAATTCCTGTTCCTTCCCTGGGTAGCAGGTGTGGGAGAGCAGAGTGCTTCCTGAGCATTCCTGGGGAGGAAGGTGAGCCAGGGCCACCGGGAGACCGAGTGGCAGCTATGGAAATAGTTGTAGTGTGATGGTAACAGGCTGTAGCACAAAGCGGGAAGGCAGCCTCTTCCCAGGAAGCTCTGTTCCCGTACTTACTGGGCAAATCTGTGCAGGAACAGAGAGCAGGCACTGAGGTACTCCAGGGACAAGCCGTGCTGATGAATGCCTTCTGCTCCCTGCTTCCCCTGTGCCAGGACCTGCCTTGGTAGCAGCGGCAGGAAAGCGAATGTGCTTCAGGCCAGTTTCCTGTGTGATCCCAACCCAGTGTGCGTCTGAGCACAGCGAGGCTGTTTATCCGGGAATGCTCGTGGGGGTTTCTGCTGTTGGGCTGAGCTCTGTGCACATGGGCAACCTGGGGCAGGATTGTCCATTGGCGCTGAGTGTCAGCTCTGGTCAGTGGACAGCGTCCAGCGTGAGGGAGGAGGGAAGGCAGCTGGGAGCTTTGTGAAGCTGCTTTCTAGCTCCAGATGGAAAACTGAGATTCAGCAATTGAGTTTAAGTGTCAGGGGTGAGGTACCTGGCAGAGGCAGCAGCTAAAGGCACAACACATGGTAAAAGATTAAGGAAAGAGCTTTGTCTCTCGCTACTGGAAAACAGTTTTTTCTTTGCTTAAGTGGAACAATGAACTTAAAGCCCGTTGGATTTTGGTTTTGGTTTGAAACCAAACAGGGCATTTATGACTAGGCAAAGGCGGGATCCTTTTAGGGCTGCTGAATGATTCCAGGAACTCCAGTCAGCTCTACTATATATGCCAAAGACTGAAGAATACAGGGTCAAGTACAGAATATTGGAAGGCAACATCTGTCAAATACTTCTCCATGTTCTGTTTTATAGTGCTTTCCTAACATAGAAATTGTGTCTTTCCCATGTTACAGTCAGCCTTGGGGGAAGGAGTGAGAGCTCTGAACACTGAACTTCCATTCCAGCTTTTTAAAGGCAGTTATGTGCCAAAGAGAAAAAAAAACACTCTTCAAACTAATTTTTTTAAAAAGCTAACCTGCCAGTTTTTACCATGATGAAGCAGCAAGGTGGATTAAAAGACAGACAGTAGGTTGCAGTGTAGAGACAGGCTGTGCTGAGGGAGGTGTGTCCTGCCTTGGGATTTCATTCCATTGCATCAGTCTGAGCCCGGCACTCAGCCCTGGGAGGATGGGGAGCACTAGAAGCCTGTTCTCTGTGTACAAAGAAAGCTTGAGGGGGAGTTTGGGATCTTGCTATTGATGGTTTTAGTGTAGAAAAAAGCAGATTAGCAAAGACATCTCCTTTATTCTCGCTGTAGCCACTTCTGGAGTGACAAACAACTTCTCAGGACCTGTTCATACAGGACAATTTTAACATTGCTTACCTGGACACTTGGTCTGAAATACTTGTAGCCTTTTTCATTCTACACAAGATAATTTTCTGCTTGATACTGTCTAAGCATTGCTTGCAACGACACAAATCAGGCTCCTGGTGTGGTTTTGCAGTGCTTTGCAAGGACAACCTTGAAACAGGAAGAACTTGTTCCAGGGACCACCAGTAGAGCTTTTTTAACCCTGTAAAGTCCTGGGTGTGAGCACTTGTTTTTAGTGGCAGACTCTCAATTTCAAGTACTTGTTTCCAAAACCTGTGGGATCCCTGACTTATTGTGCAGCACAAGAATTCCCTCAGCAGTTGGAGGGCTGGGAAGAGGGGAAGGGATCAGCTCAGTACCTGAGCTCATGATTGGCTTTTCCACTTCTGGGATCCAGGCTCTCCAGTACTTCCACTGCAAGGGGTCCTGTCCTGTGGCTCGCTGCCGGGTGCAGCCCTGGACATGAGGGTGCAGCACAACCAGCTGCCTTCTCTTGGCCATTCCCTGTCTAAAATACCCCCCTGGTCCTGGTGGGAGATGTCTCTGACTGCGGCCCTTTGCTGTTTGTGTCCAGGTGGCAGGGCCACGGCTAGCGCTGACGCAGGCGGGGATAGGCCTGAGGCTGAGGAGAACAAGGAGGGATTCCTTTCCAAACTTAAGAAAATGTTTACCTCCTGACACCCAATCCGAGGTAGGAGGCCTCTTGTGTTTCACTGTTGTCTTTCCCCCACACTGAGCACTTCTTGGGAGGTGGAAGCACAATAGCACAGCGCTTCTCACTTAGCCTCAGGCCTTCCAGCCACGGATGTGCACAGCCCTAGTTGTCCCCTGGGACCTGGAGCAACAAGCCAGGGATTAAATTGCATTGTTGCTGCAGCAAACAGCAGCACAGATGCTGGATGCACCCTCGGGGAGGTGGCTGGCCTCCCCTGCAGCTCTGCTGCTCTGTAGCTGTGCCCAGTTCCAGGCACTGAGGGTGTTCCTGTGAGCTGGTCCCGCTGGGACTGAGTTCTGCCAAGCAAATCCTGGGCTGCAGAGCCACTGGTGCTGGCACACTCAGGCTGGATTCACCCCTGCCCCGGGCTTCCAGCACCAGGGAGGAGCCAGCCTTTGTCACAGAGCACAGCAAACCCCACCATGCACCAGTGCAAGGTAACTGAGGTGCCTTCAGTCAGTGCTGACCTGTTGCGAGGGAGCACCAAGACTTGGAATCAGCTATGGCAGACACAGAATCTTGGATTCCAGGGGCTCGGCTTTGCATCTTCTTAGGCTTCAAACTTGGCTGTGCTGTGAGGCTAACAGTGTGATGGCAGGTCAGGAGGGGAGGTGCTCCCAAAATGGGCTGGCTGTGTGCTGATACAGCCAGGAAATGTTAACCTTCCTCTCATTTCAACTGCAGGAAAGCGTTCTACTGGGAACTAGGAGCCAGCAGCAGCAGGTCATCCATGCAGTCGGGGGTGAACCTTTCTGGCAGCAGGCTCTGGAGAACACAGGATGTCAGTCAGCAGCACAGCAAGAATCCCAGCTGGAGAGGCCATGAACCACCGAGGCACCAACACTCATGATACAAACCCCACCCACCATCCTAGGAACTGGCAGGGAAGGAAAACTCCAGCTTTGCAGAAGTGTGGCTCTCTGGAGGCTGCTCCACAACCCTACTGCTGCTGGAAGCTCATTTGGTAAAAGTTAAAGTATTATTTAGAATCTAAACCAGAGGAAGTGTGAAATAAATATTCCAGCACAGAGCAGCAGTTTGCTGCACGGAGCCCAAGCCCACCAGCTGCTCACTCAGGTGCCCTTTGGAATGCCAGGTGTGCTTGGTGAACTCTCCAGGAGACTTGGTGGGTCAGGGAGGTCTAGCCTTGTCTTCACGACAGCCCTGCTGCCCTGCACAGCTCCGAGTGGCATCTCCCTGTGGCTGGGCATTGTCTGAGCCCAGCTGGCCTGGCTCCCTCGCAGCCCTGGGCTTTCTCTATCCTGCTGATTGCCTGCACAGAGCAGTGATGGAATCTGCACTTTGCCTCAGGTTTATCCCCCAATAACTGAAGTTACCACACAACTGCTGTCGCTTCTGAACTGGTACAAGTCGATCACTGAGCCCTTTGCCAGTTGGGGACAAAAATCTTTTATTACCTTAGTGCAACACCCGTAGCGTAAAGGATTGGTCAAAGCATCGTTGTTTTACATGTGTGAGAGTGCAAGTGAGGTGGATCACTCCTTCCAGACGCAGCTGAGCTCCTGCAGTGAGTATTCCATGGTTACTGTAGCCTGCTGTGTTTGTGATACTGTGCAGGTACCATCAGCCCACATACTAATCAGTTAAACACCAGTTAAACAGGGACATGCTGTAGTCTTGCCCTTCTTAATTTGCTGAAATAAAGCACGCGTTGCCTCCTGATTAAACTTCTGTAAAGTGATTCTGTACCCATGTAAATAAGATGGACTTCATAAAGATATTTAACATGTGCTGTGCCTTGCTGCCTTGTCTGCTCTTCTACCTGGTCTGTCACCCCCTGCCCCTCCCATAGTAACAGGAAGGAGGGTCTCTGGGACAAGGAGGGGACCAGGGGTGGATGGCTCGAGACTAGGGGCTGGGACTGACTTTAAGCAGAAAGCTGCCCAATCTGAGCAGTACTTTAAGCATGTGGGGGTGAGGCAGAAGGTGCTTTTCCACTGAACCTTGGATAGTCTTGAAAGAATTGAGTTTTATCTCAGCTTATGGGGACAGTGACTGAAATTAGCTCCAGGAGCCCAAAGTGATTGAAATTAGCTGTAGGAGCCGAAGGATCAGGCCCAGAGCTGGATGACTTGAATCAAGCTCAGCTCTTGCGTTACACCCCTGGCAAGTCACTACACCGTTGCCAGTTGTTGAGGTGGCACTAAGCTAGGGCTCTGTCTCTCTGCTGGCTCACTTGCAGTGCCCAGACCAGGCCCATGGGCAAATTCCTGTTTTCTGCTAGTTTAGGAGCCTGCAGCAGCCCTGGCTATGGATAGCAGCCATGAAGGCACTGCCTTTGGGGCCCAGGGGTACACATTTTCAGCCCACTGTATGGTGCCATATGCTCAGAGCTGCCTGGGAAAGGGGGTGATCCTGGGAAAACAAGCCCCCACCACCCTAAAACACCCAGAATGACTAAAGCGACACCCGCCTGAGGACAGTACAGCCCTTCCTCTTGTTCTAGCTGCCCAAATAGTCTCAACCACACTACAGAGGCACACACATTGACCAGAACGTGGGCCAAGCTCTCCCCATCTGTGGCAGGATCAGCCTCTCCCTGGGGCACTACTGGGAAGGCAGCGTGGCTCAGGGCACCTCACCTCCTCGGCCAGGTCCCCTACCTGCTGCAGAAACCAGGGAGGAAGAAGAGGGAGGGGAGGCTCAGAAGGCATCCTTGTTGTCCCCCACCCACTGCTGGAAGGTGCGGGCCTTGGGGTTGAGCTTCATGGTCAGGGCCACGTTGCGGTCTGGCTTTAGGGCATAGAACCGGAACATGGCAGCCATCTCCTTGGCCCCAGGGAAGTCTTGCTTCTCATACTCCTCAGGGGAGATCTGCCAAGAGAATTGGGGTAAAAAATAGTGTTTCAGAGACTGCTGGGGCTTGTCCTCAGCCTGTGATGGAAGGCTGATGAGAGCTCTGTGAGAGCAGCCTGTCACAGCATTGCCACTGGTGAGGAGGGCTCTGCAAGGCACTTCTGCTGGGGTTGGGCAAAGGATGCAGCCCTGTCTGGCAGGAACAGCCCAACCAGCCTAGGGCCAGGGCCAGGAGTAGCCATGAGGGAGCCCTTCCTCACACCAGAGCTGTGGCTGAGGGGTTCTAGAAACTAGGGGGGTCCAGGAAGCAACCCAGCTTGCCACCTGGCACCCCAACCCCAAAATCTTCCTCCCCTGCTTGAACCAAAGTGTGGTTGGTTCACTGTGCTTCTGGGAGAGGAGAACCTGCAGGCAGCATCAGAGGGGCTTTGTTTCTAATGAAATAAAGTTGTCAAGACAGGGAGCCACCACACCCCTCATCCATTGTATTGGCTGCCTGAGGCACAACTGAAATGCAAACAACGATTAAAAATAAGTCATGAAGGGGCAGGGAGTGGCCAGAGGTGCTGTAATGGTGACACAGCACAGATTCCAGGAGTGTTGTAACAGTGACATAGCACAGAGACCAGGAGTGTTGTAACGGTGACACAGCAAAGCCCTGGGGGAAGCCCTGCTGAAGGGAAGGGCACCCAGCAGAGACCTGTTGTGTAGGCGCCCATCCCTGGCTCCTCTGGAGACCTCCCAGCTCAGTTATCCCCTGGGGCCAGGCACAGACCTGCCTGGGCACACCTGTGTGCTCCAGGAGCATGAGCTGTTTCAGTGACAATGCCAACAGGGCAGTTTTGGTGCCAAGCTGTGCTCCAGCACACAAAAGGGCACCAGGACTAACCCTGGACACCAGTGCTACCAATATGAGCTAGAAGTCCCTCAGGAACATCACCTACACCAAGGGACACTTCCTACCTTGCTGGCTGTCACAGTCTTTCCCGTCTGCTCGGAGAGGATGGCAGCGTACTCTGCCTCAGTGAGCTTGCCCGTGCTGAGTCCTATCACTTGGCCAATGTACTCTCCTGGGGACTTCAGCAGGCAAAGCACAACAGGCCCAAGGTCCTCCACAGCCATCCCATCCATCGGGGTGTCCCCCATGGGCAGCTCTGTATGGAGAGATTGATCCCAGCTGGAGTGCACCAGCTCTGAGGAGGTACAGTGGAATTTTTAGCACCCAAAATCTGAACATGAGGTAAGGAAGGGATGAGAGCATCCATCAGCATGGTAAAGCACCAGAGCAGGGCTGTGCTAAGAGACTGTGACAACAGAGCAGCACTGTGACTCGCCTGGTTCTTCAGCCCCACCACCTCCACCATCCCAAATACAGGCACTTGGGGTGTCCAGAGCCACTCTGGTATCTGCAGAACAGCCCTTGGCACCACCAACAGGCCCAGGATCTCGCTGATTTCTTGCAGGCCACCAAACAGGTCTGAAAACCACAATGCAGCTTGCTGTGGTCAAGCTGATAGAAGCCTCTTCACCCTACCAGCCCACAGGCCTGGTGGTCCCTTCACCCCTCAGCCCTTGCACAGTGGGAGCAGACGAGGACAGTCACAGGACACTGACCTGCAGAGCAGGAGCTCCTGCTTACCTAGGACAAAGGTATCTCCTTGCGGGGCCTTCTGTGGCTTGAAGATGGAGAGGAAGTTCTCAAAGTAGAAGGGCAGCCGGATGATGGTGGTGGGAACCCCAGCTTTCTGGAAGTATTCCTCCACCACACCTTTGCCATCAAAGTGCAGCACCTCCAGCCGGCCCCCCGTCAGCTGGTGCACGTTCTCCAGGCCACTGAACACGACGTGGTGCAGACCCTGGCGCTTGGACAGGTCAGCGAGACACCGTCCCTGGGTGAAGGGTGAAACCGGCCATGAAGAGGGCACGGGACATCCCCATCATCCCTCCACACCCCCTTCCCTTTGTGGTGCTGGGCTGGAGGGCAGGATCCAGCTCCCACCAGCCCTCAGCTGGGATCAGGGCTGAGCACACCAGCGAGCCCAGTGAATTTTCCAGGTGGAGCCAAATCCTCTCCTTACACCATCCTGCTTCAGAAAGACCACACATCCTTCAGCTTCGGAGCTCGCTGCTCCACCAAACATGCAAACACCAGCATAAAGAATCTGCCTGGCCAACATACCTGCCCTAACATATCTTTTGTTTGTTGCCATCAGGGTGTGGCAACCGTGCCACCTTGCAAAATCTTTCCTGGGGTGAGCACCACCCTTGGGATCTCTGATAGTGCAGGATTTTGGCCTCAAAGGGGCAAGCATAGAGAACCACAGGTCTGCAGGCAGTGGCAGTCCTGGCGCAGTCCCAGGAAGGCTCTGAGGAGCCAAGTGTTCCCACTCCTGCTACTCCAACTCCTGAGAAGTGCTCTCTGCAACAAACTTAACAACACCCTGAAGGTGCCAGACCCTGGAGCCATGCAACTGCAAGGGAACAGGGAACAAGTCCTGGCTTTACAAGAACTGTGACTTGGTGTTTGTGAGGCTTTGGGCTCTTCTGAACTGGCCACTCAAACCACCAGGGCTGACACAGCTGCTCCAAGAGCTGCCCCATGTTCCCCATTTTGATGCTATTCGGCTGTCCCTTGATCCCCCCTCCCAGGTCATTCCGCACATGGTCCCAGTTAATGCCAGCACAGGTACCTGCTCGATTTCCTTCTCCTTGCTGCAGTGTTCCCAGAAGTTGGTGACGATAAAGGCTCCGTAGGCACCCGCCAAGGCTCGCTCCAGCGATGCCTCATCGTCCTGATCTGCCTTCACCACCTCGGCTCCCCTCAGCCTCAGCCCCTCCGCCTCCTTCTTCCTGGGCCTCCGCGTCACCGCGCGCACCTTGAAGGTCCCATCGTCCAGCAGCGCCCGGGCCACGCTGCCCCCCTGGGCCCCTGTGGGAGCAGCCGGTCAGGGCCCCGCGTCCCCGACACTCCGGGACTCGCTGGAGCGCCCGGGTGCCACAAGGACCGAGCCCCCGCTCGCTGCCCGCACTCCTCGCCCTCCCGGGCGCTCGGCCATTACCGACGCCTCTGGCCCTCGCCCTTTCCGCCGGCCCCCGGGCACAGCCCGAGCACTCACCGGTGGCCCCGAACACCACGATCAGCTTCTTCGCGGCCATGCAGCAGCAAGCGCGGTCCCGGGGCTCTGACAGGGCGAGAAGCGGCGAGGTCGCACGGCCGCGGCTCAGCCCCCCGTCCGGTCCCGCTCGCGGGGAGGGAGCGGGGCGGCTGCGGGACCATTGCCGGTGCCGGGGGACAGCGGGCGGGGAGGGCGCGGTGAGGATGCGAGGCAATCGCCGGTCCCGGGGCACCGGGCGCCTCTGCCCTCACACAGCTCCTCACCTCGGCTCTGCTCGGCTCCGCCCGGCTCGGTCCGGGTCCAATCGGCTCGGCCCGGCTGCGTTCGGAACAGTTCGGCTCTAGTCGGCTCGGCTGGACCGACCTTGCGCTCGTCTGTTCAGCGTCACCCGAATGTGTTCGGCTCCGCTCGTCTCCACCCGACTCCACTCGGCCGCGCCCGTCCGGGCGGGGCCCAGATGTCAATCACGGTATGGCCACGCCCACCAATGCCCGGCCCCGCCCACCGCGGCTGCGGCCTGCGGAGGGGTCTGCTCTCATCCGAACCCATCCGCTCCCATCCGAACCCATCCGAACCCATCCGCTCCCATCCGAACCCATCCGCTCCCATC
>VZRL01004408.1:1239169-1333214 GCA_013397895.1 Origma solitaria
ATCCCATGCAGACCCATCCGAACCCATCCCATCCCACCCCATCCTATCCCATGCCATCCCATGCCATCCCTTCCCGTTCCTCGGCCCAGAGGCCTGCTCCCTCCTCAGGAAAGCCGCTTAAAATCTGAGAGCCGGCGCGTCACCCTCGGGGGTTGTGTCCCTTCCACCCCGGGCACCCCCCGAGCCTCACAGACCCCTGCGCTGCTCTAGCAGGAAGGGTGGTGGGATCTCCACTAAGGTCTTCCACTTTTCCTTGGTGTGGAAATCTGACTGTTCGCCAGGAGCATCCTGGAGCTGCTGGAGCTGGAACCCTTTGTTTTCTCCAGGCAGGTGACTCTGGGCTGAGCTGGAGATCTGTCCCTGAGCAGCCTCTTGCCAAGCAACCACACGAGTCAACAAACAGAGTCACCCCAGGGCCTTTTCTCACCTCCCTTGCGAGCTGCAGAGGGGTCAAACCCACCCCGTTGGGAACTCCGTAGGT
The DNA here is from genome assembly GCA_013397895.1 of Origma solitaria. Taxonomy (NCBI): domain Eukaryota; kingdom Metazoa; phylum Chordata; class Aves; order Passeriformes; family Acanthizidae; genus Origma; species Origma solitaria. The sequence continues at coordinate 1,239,651 of VZRL01004408.1, forward strand.
TGATTTTGGTAAATGCATTGTGAAATCTGGGGTTGAATCCAGTAAACAGCCCAGAAAATGTGTGAGGGATGCATAATACACAGCGGCAAAGAAATATTTCAGCTGTGTTAATTCAGAGAAATGATTAATTGTGAAAGCAGGGGGTACAGCCCTGTCTGGGGTTTCTGCACAGTCGTTTTGGATGTGAGGGATTTTAGCTACAGATTTTCGGGAAGGTGATGGCTGCTGGGACTTCCCGGGTGCCAGCTCCTTGTGAAACCACCCTCCTGACTGGGAAATTACCAACAGACCTAAATCTCACCAGAGGAGAGGTTTTAACCTCTTACTGGACACAGCCTGGGACAGGCAGAGAGCGAGGCTGTGGGAGACGCAACCCAAAGTGGTGGCTGGAGGTCCAAATTCCTGCTTGCCTCCACCTCTCCTCGCCAAACACAGTTCAGTGGCCATGAGCCCACCCTGACCCCACCAGCTCTCCACCACAAGAGCTCCTTTACCCCCATTAGCCTAAATGCCAGCGAAATTGTTACAGGATCTACAAATTGAAGGTTTTGTAGAAAAAAGTTGGAAAATAATGTATGACCCCACCTGCCTGTGTGGAGCCGGAGAGGGGAGATCCCGCCAGTCCTGCTGCTCTGGTGCATTGGCTCCCTGGTGGGATGGGATCCAGCTCTTTGGAGATAAATCCTAATTCCGGGAAGCATTTAGCACCGGCAGGAAAAATGGCTGTGGAGGAAGGGGAGGTTATTACTGCCCTTTTATTCTGCTCTTTCAAGACACAACTTGAATTTACTCATGCAAATATTTCTTTGCACAACCCCATGAAGGGCAGAGCTGCTGCGACTCCAGGCTTTTCCATAGGATATTCCCAGCATTCCTGGCCAGTGAGGGGGGCATTTAGCAAAATCCCTCGACCGTCCCAGGCCGGGGTGAGCTCAGGGTTTTGCTTCAAGGGAATTCACAGTAGTTCGGATGTTGTGGAGCCTGGTGTTGTGGCTTTTGGGAGAAAGCATCCGCAGCTGGGGAAGCGCCCGCGCCCGGGGCATCCCAGCGGGACAGGACAGGAGAGCCCCGATGCCGCTGCCGGGGGTCCGACGCTGCTGGCTTTTGGCGGATCCCTCACCTCCATTTGCATAGTCATCAGCCCCGCGCTGACAGGAAGGAGCGAGAGAGCGAGCCCCGGGGCAGGAAGGGGCGAGCAGCGAACGGAAAGAGAGAAAAGCCACCGGGGCTGGAACGGGCGGGGCAACACGGACCCACCTTGCCCAGGTGCTGCCCCGAGCATCGCCGCGGCCACCAGGGCCCATCGCCCGCAGGGGCCACCAAGGGCACGCGTGGCTTCTACCTTGAGCTTGAGCATCCACCGAGGAGGAAGGAAAGCCGTGGGGATAAGGAGCTGAGCAGGGCACGGAGGGCTGCATCCTCCCGCGGCCACGAGGATGCTCTCTCCGCTCTCCCGCTCCCGCACGGACCTGGGCAAGGCCACACGGGGCCAAGGTAGGGGCTTGGTGGGGCTTTGGAGGGTGTGGGGAGAAGGGGAGGTGTTACTTGGCTGTCCCGTGTGGGGACAAGCTGCTGCAGAACTTGTGCTGTCATGGCCACGTGGAATGGAGGCGCTGGGCCGAGGTGGCAGGGCCAGGAGATGCTGGGCACAGGTCCCTGCCAGGGCAGCCTGGCATGGCATGGCATGGCCACCGTGCTGGCAGGACAGGGTGGAGCTCTGAGTGATGGAGACGAGCATGGCACCTCACAGAGGACCTGGCACTTGTCACAAATTCTGTCCCCTTGCCTGCTCTGCCTGCCTGGGCACGAAGGCAGCCACAGCCAGGCTGCCCTGCGGGCCCAAAGCCTTGTGCAGCAGCTTTTCCCCTCCCTTAATGTCATTTGTAGAACTCATTAACTTCCAAACTGTCCAAAATGAACTCCAATATGTACCACAAATAGAAAAGGATGAGATTAGTGACACACTCACCATGCAAAACTGCACCAAAGAGTGCGGCAAGGAGCTGGGGGGTCACAGGAGCAGGTCAGGGTGCTGGAGCTCAGCCCTGCACCCGGGTGGGCACCGATCCCGGGCACGCTGGGCTGCCTCAGGGCATCAGATTTAATCCTGCTGTTGTTTAGGTACTTATGGGTGTTGTGTGTCCCATAAATATGGGACTGCTGCGGAGAGGACCTGCTGGAGCACAGGCTGGCTGCTGTCACCCTCTGGGATGTCACCATCTCAGAGTTTGGCCACCGCATGGGTTATCCAAGAGCAACCAGGTGTCCTTGGGAACCTGGGGACACCTCGCACTCAGGATGTCCACGTCGCACAAAAATTTCTTTCTGGAGAACTTGCAGCTGCTCTTTGGGATGCTGTGCAACCCCAGAAAGCTGGTTCTGCCAAACCCCAGAGGTTGGAGGGGCGGGTACCACATCCTCAGCATCCCTGCAGTGTGTGTGGCAGAGAAAGGCTGGCAGCAGCTCCTGCCCCATTTTCATGCTGATATCCTGAGATCCTGAGGGTGGGCAGGGCAGAAAGGTTTGCTGGGAGGATCTGCTTTTCAATCAGCTGTTTGCACATCTGTGGTAAAGCACTCCAGGGGCACGGCCAGCTCAGTAAATGCATCAGCCTTCATTCTACTGCTTGTGAGGGACCTCCTCTCCAAAATTAGCTTCATTTTTAGCTGTTTGGAATCACCCATAGATTGATTTTTTCTTTTTTTCTGGTGAGATTTGGAGTTGGCACTGCTGGCATCCAGCTCAGGGGCTCTTTATGGCTCCTCACCTCCTTTTCAACCCCAGGTGTGTCTGGGTCCTGTTATTGGGGTTGGTGTTTAAGGAAACAAAAAATCAAAAACCAAACCTGGAAGAGATTAGGTTTGATATAAAATAGATTTGGCAATAAATTTAGCTGGCATTAAATCCAGACCAAAAAATGTAAGTCATATGTAAACTTAGATAATTGAGTTACTTGCCAGTCTGCAAATGTCATAATTGAGTAATAATGCAGAAGATATTTTATTGCTTCGTTTAATTAATGGAAATTAATGATGTGAAAGCTCTTCGATTCTGCCAAAAGGTGGCAGCCTGCATCCTGACTTTAGGATTTGCTCAGCTGAGGGAGAGCTGCTGGAGGTGTTGGCTTGGGAAATGTTTTGGTTCACCTCCCTGACCTCCGAGGTGGGATCAGCTCAGGGTGGGCACGTGGCAGGAGGATAACTAAAAGCCCCGAAGGTGTGCAGGTGAAGGAACCTGAGAGCTGCTGGAGGAACGCGGCTCGCCAGGAAGTGGTGGGAAGCTCTGGCGGGGCTGCTGTCTCTGCGCTCCCCTGTCTGGGGGAGGGACGGCAGTGCTCAGATGGGGCTGAGCTGCCGGGGCTCCCTCACCCCAAACCGCAGAGCTGTGAGGGCCTGGCTGCTCGGAGAAGCCCCACGGTGGTGGGATATGGAGAAGGAGATGGCCAGGCTGAGGTTTCCTGCATGTTTGGGGCATGGAGCTGAGCTGGAGTGGGCACTGTCACCTCCTGCAGGTGCTGGGTAATGATGCAATTTTTAGCTCATATAAAAAGCTTTTAACCTTATCTGAATACTGTAGATCAGTCAATTTTTGGATGTTTTCCATGTGCGGGTGCCTGCAGCCATCCAGGAGCTCTTGCCCAGCACTTTGGTGCTGTCTGACCTTGGCACCCTCAGCCCACCCCCAGCCCACCAAAGCAGGTCGGGCCCCCAGGGCTCTGTGAGCTGGGAAGTCCCACTCGAGGTGGGACACAGGCTTCTGACTGCTGAGTGTCACCCCGTGCAGTCCTGGTGCTGCTGGGACAGCTCCTGGCCTGGCATGCTCCCAAGTCCTCTGCAGATTCCCAAGGCACAGGGTGATGGATCTGTCTGGGGCAGGAGGAAGATCTGGGAGGCAGTCAATACCTGTTGTCTGCAGAGAGCTTCATGCTGGGGCCACCTCAGCTCTGTCTGTTCATCTCAGATCCCCTGAGTGCTGCTTTGGTCATGTTGAACTTCCAGGAATGAAACTGCACGGATGTAATTAGAGCCAGAGATGAGCAGGAGTGGCTAAATCCAGCTCCATGTTCTCTGCTGTTGGTGCCAGGAGTGTGAATCCTGGAGCAGGATGGACACGGTGAAAACCACAGCAGCTCTTTGGGACAGGACTGTCTGTGCACATGGTCAGGGAGCTTCCAGCACGCTGCTTGTGGCTCCCAGGCACTGATGGGTTTTGGGCAGGGACACTCTGCTCACAGGTGGGATGTGGGGATGGTGGGATGGGAGCTGCTGGAAGAATGCATCAGTATTGACCAGACATCCTTAAATGGGAGGATTTTCCCCTCGGTTGGACTTTTGGACCACAGTAAGCAAAAAAAAAAGTGTTAATGCCAAGTTCTTGCCAAGAAAATCCCCGTTTCCCTCCCTGGGGCTTGGCTGGTCAGCCTCGCACCCTCCAGCCTCTTATCATAGTGTCCCTGGGGTCACAGGCAATGCAGGGAGACACAAACCTGGATCACTGCTGCTCTGGCTGCTGCTGGGACATTGTCCCTGCTTGATCCTGGCCAGGCAACAGCTGCACCCCCAGGATATGCAGGGTTGCCACCTCAGGAAGAGGGGAGCGCAGCACTTCCAGGAGATGACTGATGGCCAGCAGCCTTGGAATGAGCTGGGTCACGTCCTGGACATGCCTGGGTCTCTGCAGGGGTTATGGAGCTTGGCTTTGGCTGACCCCGACCCTTCAGACAGCTCTTGGGAGAGCTGGCAACTCTCTTCAGCCTCACAGGATGCAGTGGCCAGCAGCCTCCAGCAGCATCCAGCAGCGTCCAGCGGCGTCCAGCAGCGTCCAGCAGCGTCCAGCAGCGTCCAGCAGCGTCCAGCAGCGTCCAGCAGCGTCCAGCAGCGTCCAGCAGCGTCCAGCAGCGTCCAGCAGCGTCCAGCAGCGTCCAGCAGCGTCCAGCAGCGTCCAGCAGCGTCCAGCAGCGTCCAGCAGCGTCCAGCAGCGTCCAGCAGCGTCCAGCAGCGTCCAGCAGCGTCCAGCAGCGTCCAGCAGCGTCCAGCAGCGTCCAGCAGCGTCCAGCAGCGTCCAGCAGCGTCCAGCAGCGTCCAGCAGCGTCCAGCAGCGTCCAGCAGCGTCCAGCAGCGTCCAGCAGCGTCCAGCAGCGTCCAGCAGCGTCCAGCAGCGTCCAGCAGCGTCCAGCAGCGTCCAGCAGCGTCCAGCAGCGTCCAGCAGCGTCCAGCAGCGTCCAGCAGCGTCCAGCAGCGTCCAGCAGCGTCCAGCAGCGTCCAGCAGCGTCCAGCAGCGTCCAGCAGCGTCCAGCAGCGTCCAGCAGCGTCCAGCAGCGTCCAGCAGCGTCCAGCAGCGTCCAGCAGCGTCCAGCAGCGTCCAGCAGCGTCCAGCAGCGTCCAGCAGCGTCCAGCAGCGTCCAGCAGCGTCCAGCAGCGTCCAGCAGCGTCCAGCAGCGTCCAGCAGCGTCCAGCAGCGTCCAGCAGCGTCCAGCAGCGTCCAGCAGCGTCCAGCAGCGTCCAGCAGCGTCCAGCAGCGTCCAGCAGCGTCCAGCAGCGTCCAGCAGCGTCCAGCAGCGTCCAGCAGCGTCCAGCAGCGTCCAGCAGCCTCCAGCAGCCTCCAGCAGTGTCCAGCAGCCCCATGTGGTCCCGGAACTGGAACTTTGTGCACCTGGAACTTTGCTGCTGGAACCAGGAAAAAATCACAGCACATGCACTATTGCTTCTGCTTTATTCTCCCAGTGCGATGCCTCTGCTCGAGCTGGCCCACGGCTGCTGGGTTTTGAAGGAGCACCAGAGGACACCATCAAACATTCTCTGGTGCTGGAGCAGGTTTCCCCCATCAAAGGGCCCCGTTTCAGAGGAAGGGCTGCAGGAAACATCGCTGCGAGCAGCAAAACCCCCTTTGCTGTGAAGCAGGAACACCGCCAGAATGAAAGGGAGAGAGAGACCTGGGGACTGCAAAGGCTTAATTGAACTTTCCAGGCCAGCTAGAGACAAGAACACATCAAAGGGTGAACATTTTGCTGTGAATTGCTCACTGAGCTCCTTTAATTGATGGTATTTATTGAGCGGGCGCTGCCTGGGGGGTGATGAGTAAGAGCCGCCCTGCTGTTCCTGGGATGGAGAAAAAGGCTTTGCTGTGGCACTGCTGCCACGAGCTTGTGGACCTCTGACACCACTGACACTGGGGTCAGAGCTGGACAGCCAGGGCAGAGCTCAGAGAAAAGAGCTCATCCTGAAGGGAAAGGCGGTGGGCTCAGACCCTGCTCCAGCAGCACCTCCCACCCCTAGGAGGGCAGGTGGGGCTGGGCTGGAGCTTTGTCACCCAGCACCTTCTGTCACCTACCCCACTCTGTAGGCCAAGCCACATGTGTGGGTGGGAGATCCAGCTGTGCTCTGTGAGGAACCCAGCCCTGGGGATGCTGTGTCGGGTCCCTCCTGCAGCGCGGCCACCATCCACGGGCTTGTGCTTCTGGTGGGAGAAATAAAGCCCAGCATGGATCCCTGGGAGGGAGGATGAGCAGAAGGAGAAGTTCCAGGCACCCTGACCTCACACCACGGACCAGGAACTCTGCCAAGTTTTCCTGGTCGAGCTTCATGTGTGCTTTCTCCCTAGAAGAGGCTGAGTTTGACCAAAGAAAGCGAGTGTTACCTGTACCTGTTGGAGAGGCTGCTTGGAGCCCCCATGGTGCCCACGTCCCCCTCAGGGCTGGGTTTGGCAAAGGAAAGGCTATCTGTGGGCAGGACCCCCTTGCAGAGCCTCTGCCCAGCGCAGAGGTGTTCACAGGGATCCAGAGGATCCTGCGGGACAGGTGGAGGGAAGGACACAGACTCTGGGACGCTGTGTGTGCATTGCTGCTGGGATCACACATCCCTGGGGTGCAGAAGTTTCCACCTGGACACAGCCAGTGCCTGGAGAGGGCTTTGGGGCTGCTGGAGAGGCCACAGCACAGTGCCTCCTGCTCGCACAGGTAAAGCTGGGAGCAGCCTCAGGCATGGAGGCATTTCCCTCTCCACCTCTGCTCGAAGGACAGCAGGACTGAGCAGAAACACTTCTGCAAAATAAACACCAAACCCTCAGCGTGCTTTGGCAGCAGCTGAGGGGGAGGGAGCAGGTAGATGCTCCTTCTCTGGGTGATGATTCACCAGTGCTGATGAAAGTGAAGCATCTTCAGAGCTCTGCAACAGGATGTGGTGCTGGCCACACTCAGCAAGCCCCGACAGAGGCTCGGCATGGGGGCAAGGTGGGTTTGAAACCAAAACAGGCCCTCCATTGCTCTGCCTGCTGCCCCACAACTTCCTCCACAACACAGAGAAGAAGAATGTACAAGCAGTTCCCAGCCCTGGTGGCAGTGGTGACACTCGGGTGCTCCCCAGGTGACCCACAGATGGCACAGGCCATTGTCAGGGCGATTAACGCTCCACTGTGCCTGGGAAAGGTTCAGGCACAAGTGGGGGTGGCGAAGGCACCAAGTTTGTGGCACTTGAGGTCAGGGCAGAGCTGCTGCAGGGTGATGGTCCCAGCTGTGCCCCTGCCAGGACACTGTGATGGATGGGGACTCTCTCTGAGCCAAAAGCTGACAATGGACCCTCGGCTCAGCCCTGCGGCGTTAAACACACCATCTCCACAATGGTATGGTGAAGACTACTGCAAAAATTCCGGGTTCTTAAACTGCTAGTTTGTTATGAGTTTACATACTTGTGAGCACAACAAATGTGCTTAACCAATAAACCATGATAGGAACACGTCAGGTGTAACCAACCACCAGCCCCCCAGTGTGCGCACTTATTGGTTCTAATAATTCTTTTACAATTATGTAACTTGTTTTTCACCTCTACTTTAGCTGAGTCATTCCCAGAATGCTTTTCTGGTTAGCCGAAGTAGCAGAAGTGAGCAAGGCTTTTGCAAGGGTGACAAGGCTCTCACTTTGTAAACCTTTCTGCTCCACAACACAGCCCCAGGCAGCGCCAGGACAGCTCAGGCTGAGCTCCCTCCACACTGCTCCTGATGCTTCTCCTCTTCCTCACCAGGGCCATGGACACAGGCTGAGGAGCCCCGGCTGGTGCTGTGAGCTGCCCAGGGGACACAGGGTGGCCCATGGGACACTGCTGCCACCACAGTGCTCCTCGCCCAGGGACCGCCCATGCTGCGGGAGGCCTCTGATGGAAGGTGAGTACTGGCTGGGCACTTCCATCACCTCGGGGCAGTTCTGGACGAGGTAGGGCACCGAGGGGCGAGTGGCCTCCAGGCCAAGGGAGAGCTGTGCTGGCACAGGGGGAATGGCTGTCTCTCAAGAGAAATGACCTTGCTCACACTTCCCTGCCTGGGCCTGGATTCCAGGAGAAAACACCATTTCGTGACTGTGTCCTTCAGTCTCTTTGGCTCCAATTTCAGCTGCTGCCCTGACCTGTCAGCTCCTAACAAAACCTCCTGCCAGGGCTTTGGGATGGCATCATAGCAAGGAGGGCTTGGGAAGGGCACTCTGGAGGACTCAGTTCACCCCCTGGAGAATACCAGAGGGAATTCTGCACTGCTGCCTGTCCCCTGTCCCCCCTCAGCAGCATTCCCAGGGCTGGCCCAGGAGCCACCTGTCCCCTCTCCCGTCCCGCAGGGGCCTGGATCAACAGGTACCGCAGGCAGCTGGCGAGGTCCATCTCTCGGCAGTTCCTGGAGGACATCATCTCCCACCTGCGCAGGCTGGAGCTGCTGACGGCCGAGGAGGCTGCCCAGGTGCAGGCAGCGAGCCCCCTGCCCGAGCAGGTGAGGGCCGTGGTGGATGTCCTGGCTGGCAAGGGCAGCCACGCCTTGCAGTCCCTGCAGAGCTTCATCGAGACCTCCAACTCGCAGCTTTACCTGCACATCACTGTCTATGGTAGGAGCCTGGCCGGGGGGGCTGCACACATGGCCTGGTGCTCGCTGGAGCCCCCGAGATGGGCACAGAGCCGGGGGGTGGTGGCAGCTCCAGTGGGAGTGTCCGTGTCGGTGCCAGCTCAGGGACTCTGCCAGGGAAACACAGCCAGGGGTGACAAGGGCTTTCTGCCAGGGCTGAGGGACCTTCCTCCAGGCCCCTCACTGCCCTCAGCACACGTCTCCGGGCAGTCTGAGGAGTCTTTAGCATCCTCAATGTCCAGATCACAGCGGTCAGTCCCAGCACTGGCTGGAAACAGGAGCAGGATGGCTCACCCTGACCCCATCCTCTTGTGGCTGCCCCAGCCTCAGACTCTCCTCACAGGCCTGTGGCCAGGAGAGGTTTCCCTGGTTTCCCTCCTGGCTGGAAGGCTTCAGCCTTGGCTGATGTCTGCTCTGGATCTCTCACAGTACCATCCCCTGCTTGGGCAGCCTTTGCTGGAGGGTTGATTTCGCTGTGATACCTGAGCCAGGTGAGCAGGACAGGTCCAGAGGTGGCTGCCACGTTCAGCCAAGAGTGCAACTCATCAGACACAGCCATGGCAATGAGGCAGGGGTGAGGTCAAGCTGGGAAGTCAATCCAGATGTCAGGATCAGGTCCAGCAAGGGCAACCAGGTTCAAACACAGTCCAGTGGCCACCAGGCAAGGGCAGAGCAGTGAGGTACAAGACCAAGGCCCACCTCTTACAACACAGCTTAAGCTGAGGCTGAAGGTCCAGGGCTGAGCTTAAATGGGCTCCTAGACTGATTGTGAGGCTGGTCAGGGCTGTTTATGTGCATTAATGCCCTATAAACCTTGCCATGTACCTTCCCACCGGGATGCGAGGGCTCCATGAGGTTTCCCTCTGTATGGGCACGGCAGAAAAGTGAAGCAGTGGTTTGAAGAAATGCTTTGTGTTTCTTCCTCCTCAGCCCTGTTCCATTTCTCTGTGCAGAACCCATGGTGCAGAAGCATCTGGAGAGCCTCCAGAGCTGCTATGGGAATGGCCTGGAGACAGGAGCCCTGCAGCGCCTCACCAACCTGCAGCTGCTGGAGGGCCTGACCGACATCCAGCAGAAGGAGCACGACATCCTGCAGGTTGAAACCACCAAAGGCCTGCCAAACGGATCCAAGAGCATCCCCCTGGAGAAGCTCTTCCTGCCCCTCTCCAAAGTCAGCATCCCCCCCCGGATCTCTGTCACCGTCGGCGTGGCCGGGATTGGCAAGAGCACTCTGGTGAAGCTCTTTGTGTGCACCTGGGCCAAGGGGGAGATCGGCAGGGACATCATGTTCGTGCTGCCCCTCACCTTCCGTGAGCTCAACACCCACGAGAAGCTCTCTGCTGAGCGCCTCATCTGCTCGGCCTTCCCCCACATCACCGAGCCTGGCTGCATCTCGGCCGGCGCTGCCCGCACCCTGCTCATCCTCGACGGCCTGGATGAGTTCAAGACCCCCTTGGATTTTTGCAATGCCGCCGTTTGCACCGATCCCAAAAAGGAGATCCAGGTGGACAACCTGATCACCAACATTATCCGGGGCAACCTGCTGCAGGAGGCCTCTGTGTGGGTCACGTCGCGGCCGGCGGCGGCCGGGCAGATCCCCGGCGGGCTGGTGGACCGTATGACCGAAATCCGAGGGTTTGGGGCTGCGGAGATGAAGGACTTCTTGGACCAGATGTTCGTCGACAACAGAGAGCTGTCCAGCCAAGTCCTGCAGCACATCAGGGCTAACAGGTCGCTGCACGTCCTGTGCACCATTCCTGCTTTGTGCTGGATTTCTGCCTCCTCAATCGCTTATTACCTGAAAAACAGCACTGAGCAATCCCAAGAAGCAACCGTGGTCCCCAGGACGCTGTCAGAAATCTACTGCTATTATTTTAAAATGGCTCTGAGTGGCGAGTGGCTGGAAAAGCCAAGAGAAGCGGTCAGGATGGAGCAGGCTGCGAGCACCAGCAAGAAGCTGGTGGGCAGCCTGGGCAGGCTGGCCTTCTACGGGCTGCTGCGCAGGAAACACGTGTTCTACGAGCAGGACATGAAGGCCTACGGCATCGACCTCTCCCTGCTGCACAGCAGCCTCTCCACCCGCCTCCTGCTCAGGGAGGACACGCAGACCTCCACAGCCTACTGCTTCTCCCACTTAACCATCCAGGAGTTCCTGGCAGCTCTTTATTACCACACGGCGGCCAAGCGAACCATCTTCGACCTCTTCACGGAGAGCGGCATGTCCTGGCCCAAGCTGAACTTCCTCAGCCACTTCAGGAGAGCCGTTCAGAGGGCGCTGCAGGCTGAGGACAGGCAGCTGGACATCTTTGTCCGCTTCCTCTCGGGGCTGCTGTCCCCACAGGTGAACAGGCTGCTGGCTGGGTGGCTGCCGGTGAAGGACGAGCACAGCGGGGTCAGGGACCAGGCCATCGGGGTCCTGCAGGGCTGCCTGAGCGCCGAGCACGCCATCTCCTCACGCGCCGTCAACGCCATGCGCTGCCTGCACGAGATCCAGCACACGGACATCGCCAAGGCTGTGGAGGAGGCCATGAGGAGCGAGAGCTTGGCCGGGATGCTCACCCCCATGAACTGCTCTGCCCTGGCTTATCTCTTGCAGGTCTCTGACGTGTGCCTGGAGGAGACAAACCTCTCCAACTGCCTCAGCTACAATGTCTGTAAGAGCTTGCTCTCCCAGCTCCTCTTCTGCCATAACCTCAGGTGAGTCCTGCTCGGGAGAAGAGAGAAGAGATGCTGGGCTGTGACTTGTGGAATCACACATTGGTTTGGGTTGGAATGGACATTAAAGCTCATCCAGTTCCACCCCCCTGCCATGGGCGGGGACACCTTTCACTATCCCAGGTTGCTCCAAGCTCTGTCCAGCCTGGCCTTGGACACTTCCAGGGATCCAGGGGCAGCCACAGCTGCTCTGGACACTTGTGCCAGGGCCTCACTGCCCTCACAGGAACAATTCCTTGCTAACTTCTAATCTAAATCTCTCCTCTTTTAGTTCGAACCTATTCCCTGTTGTAAATCCCCTCTAATCCTGGAGGGCCACAATGAGGTCTCTCTCCCCTGTGACTCACAATCACAGTTGTCAGTGGAGATATGAGCCCATCGTTGTCCACCTGCAGAGAGCTGCCCTGGGGCTGGCACTGGCTCAGCTCTGCTTCTGTCCCTGAGTTTCTCCACCTGGGACAGGCAGATGTCATGGCAGCGTTGTCCCTTCTCCGCTTTGTTCCCCCAGCCCGTGCTCTTGCTCTTTCCTTGTGTCTCCTGCAGGCTGGACAATAACCAGTTCAAGGACGACGTGATGGAGCTGCTGGGCAGTGTGCTGAGCGTGAAGGACTGCCACATCCAGAGGCTCAGGTCAGACCTGGCCCAGGGATGTCCTGGGCATGCAGCGTGGAGCTGGCGGCACCCCCAAACCAGGATCCCCCAGGAATGTCTCTCCCAGTGGCTCCCCAGGGTGCCCAGTGAGGACACCCCACACCATCCCCTGCCCCCAGGCATGGTCACCCACAGCCCCGCAGTGGCTGGGCAGGTTGCCTCCTCTCTGTTCCTAAAATAATGTCTGTAAATCCATGGGTTATCCCAAACAAACCACTTCCCAAGGTCACAGCAGATCCCTGGACACTCGAGGCTCTGCATGGAGGGGACAGGCTCCTGACCCCCACACAGGGAGATGCCTCATCCCTGACAGATGGGTTCCCACTTTCCCCACCTCCCTGCCCTTCCCTGAGGCTGCAGAGTCACCCACCCTGTGATCTGAGCTGCCTTTTGATGACACAAATGAATTTTAAGTCCAGAAACCATGTCCTTGCAGTCCCTGCCTGGTGTCCACCCCAGGAGAGCAGACCCCTGAGCATCCACAGAGCATCCACCACTTTGGTTTTACCATGAACCAAACACTCCCCATGGCATTTTCTGCTCACCCATCCCAGCTGCATCCTGGGACATGGCAGGGGCTGTGAAAGTCTCTTTCTCCTCTGGAAAAACACCCAATTTTCCTTTTTCTGGGCAGCTTGGCAGAAAATCAGATCAGCAACAAGGGAGCCAAAGCTCTGGCCAGGTCACTGCTGGTGAACAGGAGCCTGATGGTGCTGGAGTAAGTGTTCCCCCCTCACCAGCTCCTGCCATGCACACATTCCCACTGGGAACCATTCCCTGGCCCCAGTGGATCCCACCCAGCCTGACCGAGCTGGGAAGGGTCTCCAGCCCCTAAAGCCACCCCCACGAGCTGCTGGCTGATGTCCCACCTCAGCAGTGCCACGTGGAGGCTCAAAGTGGGCCTGTGCCGCTCTGGCTTTGCTGACCTCGATTTTTGTAACCTTGGCTTTTCTGCCTGTCCCGCCCCAGCCTGCGGAGCAACTCCATCGGCCCCACCGGAGCCAAAGCCCTGGCTGATGCCCTGAAAAAAAATCAGATCTTGCTCTCCCTGAAGTAAGTCTCAACTTCTGTAGTACCCCAGGGCAAGCTCCCTTCCATCCCTTTTCAGTCCCAAGCTCCAAGGGTCAGCACCTGGGGATACCCTGGGCACAGCCTGCGTGGGTTGTGCTGGGCAGTGAACACGAGTGAGTGCAGCTGGCAGAGATGCAGGGACTGGGGCAGCCCTGGGGCAGGAAGTTGGGATCCTGCTGCCTCTTGCTTCAGTGAGTCCATGTTGGGGCTGAGCTCCAGGTCGAGGTCCATCCCTTGCACACACGGGAGCTCACACGGTGCTATTTCGTGGAAGAAGGAGTGTCCCATGGGAGAGGAGGGAAGGAGACTCCTGGGCAGGGATGTGTGGGGACAAGATGAGGGCAGGTGGCCACTCCCTGAAGTCCTGCACAGCCCGTGGCTCTGCTGTGGAAGCATCCGTGCATGGCTTTGCTCCTGTCTCCCGCAGCCTCCAGCACAACTCCATCAAGGATGACGGGGCCACCTTCCTGGCCGAGGCCCTGCTGACCAACCACAGGCTGGTGACCCTGCAGTGAGTGACCGGGACCTGCTGTCCCCCCCTCCAGCCACCCAGCAGAGCGAGGTGCCACCCGTGGGGATGTGGCACCTGGCACTCAGGGTTGCCTTCCTTTGCAGCCTGCAGAAAAACACCATCGGAGCCCAGGGCGCCCGGAAAATCGCGGAGGCGCTGAAACAGAACTGCAGCCTGAGGGAGCTGATGTAAGCAGGGCGTGAGGTGCAGGGATGGCAGTGCCAAAGCCACATCTCCTGGGATCTGTGGGCAGTGGGAAGGGGCAGGTCTGTGTCACAGGCAGGGACACTGCTGGCTCTGCCCGAGGGGTGGGTGTGGGTAGAGGGAGCAGGGGCTGCAGCACTGCCCTCAAAGCAGCCCTGGGGAGATGCCCTCAGCACCTCCAGGGATGCAGAGAGCCATGAGAAGAAAGGAGAAGCTGAGTCTCCCCTCCGGCAGAGGGAGGCAGCATGGCTCCAGGCCCTGGCGAAACGTTAAAAGCTGTTCTAGCTCGAAGCAGCCAGGAGAACAGAGGTGTACGTGGGTGGGAAATGAGGTGGCAGCGAGTTCATACTCATTGCAGCAGGAAGGGCCTGTGGGAGGTGAATCCCTTGCTGGCAGATCCAAGCTTCCTCTTCTGCCTTAGGCTCTCCAGCAACTCGGTGGGAGACAATGGCTCCATTGCCTTGGCTGAAGCTCTGAGGGTGAACCACAGCCTGCAAAGCCTTGAGTAAGTTCCCTCTCTGTGCCTGGACTCCTGCTTGCCAACAGAGCCCAGCCTCCTCCCTCCAGCCAAATCTGCCACCCCTCAGAGCCCCTCAGAGCCCTCAGCTGCTCCCCACGTCTCTCCCCCTCCACATTCCCTGGATGGGCAGGCTGGAACACCTTGTGGCAGCTCCAGCAGCAGCCAGGCTGGCCCTGCCTTCACCAAGGGGCACTGATGGAGTTAATCCTAAACCCAGTGATGACTTTTTGTTCTGGCTTGGAGGAAATGAGCAACTTTGGGTCTTCTCTCTCTCAAAAGTGAGGGGATTGGCTCAGGAGGAGGTAATTGGCTGGGGCTGGCAGAGTCGGGGTGGGATGGTGCAACCTCCATTCCCCTTGGGAACAGCAGCCGGAGAGGAGTGCTGATGGCTCCTGGTGGTGAGTGGCTGTGGCCTGGTCCTGTCCCTGTGACAAGGACCCCAAACCCACAGGAGCCACATGCCCAGCTGAGCCAGCAGTGACAGCCAGGCAGGGACAAGGCTGTCCCAAAGCGCTGGCAAACCCTGTCCCCTCTGCTGGGTGCTCAGCAGGAATTGCTGATCCTGCCCTGGCTGCTCCCAGTGTTGGTCCTTCTGCCTCGGCTCCCCTGACCCCCTTGGCTGGGAGATGCTCTCTTCTCAGTGAAATGGGCACTTTCCACACCACACGTGACCCCACAGCCCTCGTGTGATGCCAACATTGGCCCATCCTCACACCTTCCCCGTCTGTCTCAGTCTCCAGAGCAACTCCATCAGCAGTGCAGGGGTCACGGCGCTGACAGACGCTCTCTGCTCCAACAGGGGACTCCTCAGCCTCAAGTGAGTGACAGTCCCTGCAGCCACCCTGTGCTGCTGGGACCTGGGAGCTTTTCAGCAGCCTGGGCTTGTGCCTGGTTGTTTCCACAAGTGCTCTGAGATGCTGAAAGCAGCTTTGGTCTCTCCTCAGCTGTGAGGATCTTCTTCCCATCATTACCTTTCTCCCCTTGGGACAGCATTCATTCAGCCTTGTCTTGGAATGAAAGGATGGCAGCAGGGATGGGAGGCTGGGAAAAAGCCCTGAGGGGACACCAGTGGCCACAGGAAACACAGGGAATGGAGCTGCAGGGACTGGAACTGCAGGAGCTGATGGGGATGGCTTCAGTCTAACTGCTCTCAGTCGATGGCCTCAGCCCCAGAGCAGGGGGCACAGGGGGCACTGGGGGACCATTCGATCCAGCCCTGCCTTGGCTGCTCCCCCCAGCCCCGTGTCTTTCCCTAGCCTTCGGGAGAACTCCATCAGCAAGGAGGGGGGCCCTGCCATCGCCTGTGCCCTGCGGAGCAACAGCACCCTCAGGAAGCTGGAGTAAGTCCCACGGACACCCAGGCTGCTGTGTGGTGTCCCTGGAGTTGTCCCAGACTTTTCATGTGTGACTTGAGTCCTCTGTCCCTGCAGCTTGGCAGCCAACCTGCTGTACGATGACGGGGGCAAGGCCGTCGCTTTGGCCATCAAGGAGAACCGGGCGCTCACGTCCCTGCAGTGAGTGTCCCTGGGCCTGGCTGGGTTTGGAGCCCCTGGCATGGGCATGGGCAGGGACACTGCTCCTGGCCCTCAGCCCCTCTAGGCTGGGACAGTGGCACCCCTGGGTCACCCTCCATGGGAGGTGTGCTGTGACATCCTGGATGGACCCACGGGGTCCTGCACATCCCTGGATGGGTGCAGATGGGTGTGGAGCTTGGGTGGATCAGGGCACGCTCACAGCCCCAGGCTTCACCTCCCGTTGTCTCCTGTTTGCAGCTTGCAGTGGAACTTCATCCAGGCCAGAGCAGCCACAGCCCTGGCACAAGCACTACAGTCCAACAGCAGCCTGGCCAGCCTCGAGTGAGTGGGGACAGGGACAGATGGGTCCTGGGCCCTACTGGAAGGGCCCTTAAAGCCCATCCCATTCCACCCTGGGTCATGGGCAAGGGCACATTCCACTATCCCAGGCTGCTCCAAGCCCTGTCCAGCCTGGCCTTGGACACTGCCAGGGATCCAGGGGCAGCCACAGCTGCTCTGGGCACCTGTGCCAGGGCCTGCCCACCCTCACAGGGACCAATTCCTTCCCAATATCCCATCTAACCCTGCCCTCTGGCACTGGGAAGCCATTCCCCCTTGTCCTGTCCCTCCATCCCTTGTCCCATCCCTCCATCCCTTGTCCTGTCCCTCCATCCCTTGTCCTGTCACTCCAGGCCCTTGTCCCAAGTCCTCTCCAGCCGTTCTGGAGTCCCTTTAGGGACTGGAAATCTGCTGTGTCCCCATTGCACATCTCATGGCCCAAGAAGTCCCCCAAGCCCTTTGGGAATGCTAGGCCCTGTGCTGGCTGCTCCTGGTGCCCAGGCCATGGGCACACACAGCACTTCTGTCCCAGCCTGCAGGAGAATGCCATCGGGGACGAGGGAATGGCTGCCCTCTCTGCCGCGCTGAAGGTCAACACCACCCTGGCAGATCTCCAGTGAGTGTCCAGGCTGCAGCAGGGCCCTGCTGTCACAGCCTAATTACCCTAATTAGCACACCATGGCCACCTCACAATGTGCTGAAGGGTCCCTGCTCCCTTGCAGCCTGCAGGTGGCTTCGGTTGGTGCAGTTGGTGCCCAAGCCCTGGCAGAAGCCTTGATGGTCAACCAGAGCTTGCAGATCCTGGAGTAAGTGTTCCGTGGGGCCACCAAGTGCCCAAGGCTGTGCCACTGAGCCCTGGGCGTCCGAGATCCTGGTCCTTGGCTCAGCACTGTCCCCCCTCCATGCCGACCTGCCAGACTTGCCTGGGCCTTGGCTTGCTGGAGTGGGAGCCATCCCAGGCTGTCCCTCCTCAGCTCCTGCTTCTGTTTGCAGCCTGCGGGGGAACGCCATCGGCGTGGCTGGGGCCAAGGCCATGGCCAACGCGCTCAAGGTGAACCGCAGCCTCCGCTGCCTCAAGTGAGTGTCCCATTCCCAGGGTGAGGCAGGACAGCCTTTCCAGGCAGTCCCTTAGGGAACAGCGATGGGATGGCCAGGCCAGTCATCTTCCTGAGCGGGTGGTTTTTCCCAATGCCCAGTCCATGCATCCCCTGCCAGTGCTGTCTGACCCTCCTGCCTCCCACAGCCTGCAGGAAAATGCCCTGGGCATGGACGGAGCCATCTGCATCGCCACGGCTCTGAAGGGCAACCACGGCCTCACCTATGTCAAGTAAGTGGCTGCTGCAGCGGGAGGGAAAGGCAGGGATGGGGGAGACCATGGGACCAAGCAGGGACCTTCCCCACCATTGGCACTTTCCCATCCTGGCTGCTCCACAGGATGGGGACATCCCATGCTGCTCCTGCCCACCACACACACACAGCTCCAGGCACCTCAGCTCCTCCCCAGGGTTGCCTCTGGAGCAAAGAACCACCTCAAAAGAAAAATACCACAGGGGAGAAGTGGCTCAGCCCCTCCAGCTCTCCAGGGCTTTCTCCAGCTCCTCATGTGGCTGCCTCAGGCCCTCAGACCCAGAGTGTCCTGTGAGCAGGGCCCCAGCAAGAGCTCCGGATGGAGTGGGGCAGGCACAGGTGATGCTGGAGCTAGTGCAGAGCTGGGGAGCATCTCCTGTCCCCGGCAAGGATCCTGCCCTGCCTCGTGTCCCAGCCTGAGCTCCTCTCTCTGCCCCAGCCTGCAGGGGAATGGCATCGGGCAGTCAGGAGCCAAGATGATCTCGGACGCCATCCGGACAAACTCGCCCGACTGCGTGGTGGACGTGTGAGGGGCCTGGCTGCAGCGAGGAGGGGCCTGGGGGTCCCTCTGGCCAGGGGACTCTGCAGGGAGCTCCCTGGTGCCCATCCCAGGGGCAGGGAATGCTCCTGAGCTCCTGGCACGGCCCAGGAGGACCGAGGGTGTTGGATTAGGAGTGCAGGAGGGTCAAGACGTGTGTTGAAAGCTGAGGGATGTGTATGCCCATGTCCCTGTTCATCCAGGCCTGGGGGAGCTTCAAGGAATGGGGGAAACCCAAAAAGGAGGGAGGAGGGGCAGATCCCACATGCCAGACCTTGTTTTCGTGGGTGATTTATCTGCTGGTGGCAGCAGCTCCTCCTGTGATCTTGCTGGTGCTTTGTCACCCAGTCCTGCAGCTTCCCCTGAAATCCCAGATGGACACGAGAAGAGTTGCAGCTGTCCTGCTCAGGTGGCAGTGATGCTGTGGAGCACTTCCAGCAGGTCCTGTGCTGTTGCTGTGCCCTCACACACAGGTTGGTGCTGGCCAGACACACCTCAAGTGTTTGGTATCAATGCCATAGATAACCCAAGGCACAGGAGTGGAACCATCTAGAAAGGCCTTGGAGAATTCAGTCCTCAGGACAATGGCAGTAGGAGGGTGAAATGTAAGAACTGCACTGCACAAGGATGGGCTCTCCAGCACATCTTGGTGCTACACCAGGACTGCCTCAGCTCCGAGTTCTGCCTTTCACATTCAGGCTGGAGCTCTTGGGTCTCCTGCTGTCATCAGTGCTCTGCTACCTTGGGATGTCCCAGCGCAGGGTCTGTCCCTAGCAGGTCACCTTTTGGGCCAGGTGGCTGCTGAGAGCACAGCTGGTGCTGGTGAGTGCGGCAGAGCCCCAGTGACTCTGCAGAGGTGCCAGGTTTGCAGGTGAGCCAGCAGCCAAACTGGGAACCCCCAGAGAGCCCTGAAGCCACTGCTCCCTGTCCCCAGCCCAGCCAGGACACACTGCCACACTCAGGGCAGCCAGGAGCTGCTGCAGGGACCTGGGGGCTGCTCCCAGAAACACTGGGCTCGGCTCTGGTGATGGATGTATTTGGGAATAAATGAGTTCCTGGATGAGAAGATGCCTTGTGCAGCCTTTCTCTTGCACTGCAGGACATTTGGGATGGGCTGTGCTCGTTGCCCTGGCTGAAAGCTCAGCCCACTGGCACAGGGGGGCTGCTGAAGGAGCTGCTGTTCCTGCCTGGCGCAGTGGCTTTCCCAAATCCCAAATCCCTGCTGGCTGTGCTGAAGGCTAGGTGGCAGTGCTGCCTGGGGAGAGAGGCTCTGCCTCTGTGCACAGGAGGTGTGGAGTGACTTTTCTGTGTAGGCCTGCAATATTGGAAATAACAGAACACTGAAACTCAAACTGCAGCCCAGACTGGGAGACTGGGCCTTGTCTTGTGGGTCAGATCATCACAAAATGGTTTGGTTTGGAGAGATCTCAAAGCTTATCTCATTCCACCCCCTGCTATGGGCAGGGACATCTTCCACTCTCCCAGGATGCTCCAAGCCCTGTCCAGCCTGGCCTTGGACACTGCCAGGGATCCAGGGGCAGCCACAGCTGCTCTGGGCACCTGTGCCAGGGTCTGCCCACCCTCCCAGGGAACAATTCCTTCCCAATGTCCCATCTCTCCCTGCCCTCTGGCAGTGGGAAGCCATTCCCCCTTGTCCTGCCACTCCACCCCTTGTCCCAAGTCCCTTTCCAGTTCTCCTGGACCCCCTTCAGGCACTGGAAAGGCTCCAAGGTCTCTCCAGACCCTTCTCTTCTCCAGGTTTAACTCCACTCCTTCACTCTACCTGGTGCTGCTCTTTGTGCCGACAAGCCCTTGATTAAATAAAGGACATGTTTGGGATAAATAGATTTAAGCCAGATTTAAAACCAATTGAAATGCATTCCCAGAGCAGCTTTTCATCCAGTTTTATTAAGCCAAAGAAATCTATTTGGGCATAATAAAACGCAGGGAAATCAGGCACAAGATGCTCACTGGAGTGAGACTTCTGGCACTGCAGTGCATGAGAGCCAGTTTAGTGCAATTATGGAAATAAGTGCACATTACTGTGATTCTCATTATGGATAAATTGCTCATGCTTTGAGAGTCACAAACCTGGCAATCCAAGTTTAATTTTCAAGTTTAATGAACATTATTTACCAACTCCTGAATTCACACTGACACACACTTTTCATCAGGGTATCAGCTCCTGGCCTCTCCCAAGTTTGTGCTTGAAGAGGCCTCCTGCTGCTGAAGGGTCAGAAGTCATTATCACTTTGCTCCAGTGGCTCTGGTTTCCTTGCTCGGAGACTGGATTTGCCTGGGGAGATTTCCATGCTGTCATCTTCCAGATCATCCTCCTCCTCCTCCTCATCTTCATCCAGGTCAATCTCACTATCCCCCGAGTCTTCCTGCAGGAAAGGAAAGCAGAGTCCATAACCAGCTCAGCTCTGCCATGGCAAGACCTCTTTGCCAGCCCGAAGGAGGGGATGGCAGTGCTGGCTGCCCCTGCGCTCCCAATGGATTGCAAACCTCCTTCCCCCACCCCACAGAGCTGATGAATGCAAATTCCCTGACTTCTTCTGGATCTGGGCTATTAAGAACCTGGCAGGGTGTTTAACATTACAGTGAGAGCACAGGGCCAAGGTGTGATGGAAGAAAAGAACAGAGGGAGAGGAACCCACCTGTGCCTTGGCGGTGGCTGTGCGTGGGCCTGGCCGTGCCAGGGCTGGGGTCCCCTTGGAGAGCCAGAGTGGAGGAACAGGAGAGGCAGAGCAGGAAAAAAATGGAAAGAACATAAAAGAAAACAGAAAGTACCCAGTCTGGGAGCAGGGGAGAAGGCAGCAAAGGCAGGCACAGCTCAGGTATCGTGTGCCACCCAGCAAGTGACAGAGGCCGGGCACACACCGCTGGCACTTCCCAGCTCCATGAACTCCCTGAGGGACTCAAAGCAGCCTCACTGGTTTCATTCCCTGATCTGGGCCACACAGAGATCTGCAAGGATCCCTGAGCTCTGAGAGACTGAAGTCAGAGGGCAGAGCCATGAGACAACTGAAGTTGGAGGCCTTGGCATTCCACGCCTGGATGTGCTGGGGCTGTGCCAGCAGGGAAGCCTAAAAGGAACAGAAATTGCAGGGGGTGCCTGTCCAAATCCGTCACTAAGGTGGCCAAGGACAATCAGGCAGCACTGTGACCAAGGCGACAACATCTTCACCTACAGCACAGCACTCTGCCCCTCCCAGAAATGGCTCTGGGTGCCCAGGAGGCAACAACAGCCTTAACCACACCCAGTCTGGCAGGAGTAAAGAGCAGAGCATGGGCTGCAAGTTCCGCTCCAGGCACAAGGTGAGGGTGCCCAGAATGTTGTGACTGCCCCATCCCTGGAAGTGTTCAAGGCTAGGTTGGATGGGATTTGGAGCAACGTGGGATAGTGGAAGGTGTCCCTGGCTGGAACGAGATGGGCTTTAAGGTCCCTTCCAACCCAAACCATTCTGGGACTCACAGAGAGGTCTGAACTGCCCTCCTTGAGACAGGCAGCACTGGGGGGTTTCTGCTGGACTGAGACAGAAAGGCAGAAAATTTCACACTGGGAATTAACAGCAGCACAGGCTCAAACACAAATCCACAGTCACCATCGCTGTACTATTTCCTAGCACTCTCCAAAACAATATTCCAGCATCAACTGGAGAGCAGAACAGCCCCACTGCTGCTGGGATGCCAGCAGCTTTTTGGGATGGTGAGGAGAGCTAACTGCAAATGCCAACCCTATCCCAGCAGCTGGCTTCAGCTTCCTGCTGCAGATGGAGCCACTCAGGTGTGCCCAGAGGCACACAAAGGCTGCCCATGGATGCTGAAGGCTGGGCACAGACACAGAGCAAGTGCCTCCTGTGCAAACCTGTGTGCCTTTCACACTGTCCACTCACATGTGAACCACAGCCAAGTGCAAGGGCAGGATTCCTGGCACAGCAGGAATCCCAAGGGCACAGCTCTCAGTCCTGCTCTCACCCCCGTCCCATCCTCCAGAGGACTGAGGACTGATGCTCTCAGTACAGGCCACGGACAAGAAGGCTCCAAGGAGTGGGCTTTTGGAGCAATGAAGGGGATTTAGGTCCATGTATTTAACTCCTGCTGCACTGCACTGGTTCCTTTTCCCAGAAATCTGCCCCAGAGCTCACCACAACAGCACTCCTGCAGCCTGCGTGGCACTAGTTCTGCACTGCAGGATGGGATGAGAGCACATGGAGCACACAGACTCCAAGAACAAAGGAAAAAAAGGAAATACATGACTATGCCGAGGAGAGAGCAGTCAGCCAACGGAAAGGAGGGGAAAAGCAGGCCTGGGGTGTGAGGATTCAGCAGGTGAAAAGGTGTCACTGCACCTGAGGAGGGGGCTGGCATTCTAAAGCCCTGTCAGAGATGCTCTAAGGACACATGAGATGGTTACTCACATCTTCCTCTGTGTCTCCACCTTGCATTGATCCCATGACCCGTGTGCCGCCTCTTCCTGCAGGAGCAAAGAGAATCCCATCAAACCTGGCTCGTGGTTACAGGGAAGGATAAAGTTCAGTGGATCCCTCAGTGAGAGGATGAGACCCCAATTCATGCAGCCACCCCCCTTGTTAAGCCTCATTGCTCAGGAGAAGGTAGGAGGGAGTAAGGGTAACAGTAATTAACACTGGACACAATGACCCTGGAGTTTTTCTCCAACATTAATGATTCTATGATCCTAATTCCAGTCAGGGTGGTATTTCCAGAGCTAACTTATGCCAGCACAATGGTTCTGACAGGACAAGAGGCAATGACCACATCAAGAAACAGAAAATGCTATCTGAACACAAGAAAATTGTGAGGGCAGTCAAAGGCTGGATCAATGTTGCCAAGAGAAGTTGTGGAGTCTCCATCCATGGAGATATTCAAAACCAAACTGGATGTGGTCCTGGACAAGCAGCTCAAACCTCCTATCTGAGCACAGAGGTTGCTCTAGAGGATCTTCAGAGGTCCCTTCCAACCCCAAAAAATCTGTGAACTGACACATTCCTTCCTCTGCTTTGGTAGGCAAAGAACAAAAGCATGTTTTTAACATGTGGTGAACCCCTTGTCCTTTAGAGAGCTCAGACCCTTTCTGATATTCCAGGAGGGATTGAATCCCACAGGAACCCCTGTCAGTGCCCAGGCAAACCTCAAGAATTTCCTGTTGGGAGTTGGATGTGTAAGGCTGAAGAGGGAGGTGGACACGTCTAGGGAGCTCACTGAGAAGGAAGCACACTGTGCCTGCTTGGCTGTTTTTGGCTACATGGAGACCACGGGGAGATGTGAGCAGGTCTCCTTGGCTGGGGAGGGAGCCTGGAGGCTGTTGGGAATGGGGAGAGCAGAGCTGTGGGCAGGGAAGGGCTGCCTGGGTGACTCAACCCTGCTGCTGCAGCCACCAGAACCCCCTCAACACTCCCTGGATCCCACTCCCAGCCCTACTGTGCCCAGCCCATCTCACCATCTGTTCCTCTCCTGCCATCACCAGCTTCCTCCAAGCCAAATATGGATTGTTCCAACCTAGACAATCCAATCTGTGCTGGTTTTAGCATGAAAACAAAGCAGCTCGAAAATATACCCTGGCAAACCTTTTTTCCTACTTCCCAAAGCACGAAGGATGACAGGCCCCTTTTGTCCCACGCAGTTTGAGCTGAGTTAGTGATGGGAAAAAGCTGCCTAACTCATCCACAGCTCACTAAAAAACCCTTGTTGCATCAAGGCAGATAATTAAAAGGATTTTATGTCTTTAAATAAAAAGCAGTGGCCTCTATCCAGCAGTTGCTGATAACAAGGGAAGCGGAGACAGAATTACAAGATTTCTGGACAGATCTGTCTTCAGGCTTTGGAGACTTTTGCTCTAATTTATACTACACTAAACTACATACATTCGGAGATGATTACAACTGACATCCTTAGGTGACAAGAGAACCCCATTTCTGCCCAGCCTACAAATGGCTCTGGAGTTTAACTGCAATTTTAGTCTGTAAAAGGCTCAGCATAAAGTGTAAAATTGGGAATTACTACCTCAAAAGGAGAGAGCTGCAGGGAGCTCCTAAAATAAGACAAAGCTGAGAGAGATCCTGAATATAAAAGAGAATTAAGACATCACATAAGGAGAGCTGATGGAATAGGACAGCTCAGAATGCCAAGGGAATGGCTCAGAGAATGCTCACAGAAGGTCTGCAGGATGCTGTTCCTCCTCCAGTGGGAACAATACAAACATCCTATGGACATGGAACTGCTCACACCTGGAAGAACTCGAGGTTCTGGTACTGCCTGGACTTGGATCCCTACAATGTCTAAGCCAGGGGCATCGCTTAGAAGTAACCATGGGATCAGCAGGATTAGGTCCTGCAGCAATCCCTGGGACACTGCCAGGGCAGACCCCAGGATGCAGAGGGGCTGGGACTTCACCTGTGCACTAAGCTGCAAAGAGGGGAGAAATCAGATTTTCCATAGAGCATTATGTTCACTTTCAGACCCTAAACCCTCAAGTTTTGCTGTGTGGGAGCATGGGGGGCAGAGGGCCATGGTGTATTTCTGTGTGTACTGGGGCAGGCAGGAAACAGAGGAGTCACCTACAGGGGACAGGGAGAGCTGGGGACATTGTCATTGGTTTCCTGGGTTTGGTTCAGCTGGGCTCAGCCAGCGAGGCTCACACAGCTTCCAAGAGGAGAGAGCCTGCTGTGTTTCCTCACAGATAATGGGAATCCAGCTGGGACAGGCTGTACAGAGCAATAATTAGGGGAAATGCTGGTAATGAACAGCCTGTAATTCTGTGCACCTTTGGAGTCAAATCTCCTCTCTGTGAATGGCCATGGCTTGTAGGCACCAGGCCCTTAGGGAGCAGAGGGGAATGTGCATCCCTGATTTGGAGCCGGTGAGCTGTTGCCATTTTCCCTCTGTGGGATATTTCCCATTGTGCCAACCTGTGCAGCTGCCCACGGGGCTGGGACGATTTGCAGCTCCTCACCCAGCAGTGGGTACAGGTTAAACCTGTGCCTCACAGCGAGGAGTGACACAAAACCTGAGAGTCTGGACAGCCTGAGGGGGGCAGGGGGGGTTGGAGCTGACACATTTTGCTCCCAGTCTGCAGATCTGCAGTCAAGTCTCCAGTGCTTAATGTGAATTCACAGCATGAGCTCGCAGAACACACCTCTCTTCCACACGCAGAAAAATCAACCTTCTGCATGAACTGTTGCCCTTTCGGCACTGTGTTCTTAATAACAGAATGACAGAATTTCCTGAGTGGGAAGGGACCCACAACGGTCATGGATCCAACTCCTGGCCCTGCCCAACAATCCCACCCCAAAAGTCCCACCCTGTGCATCCCTGAGAGCGCTGTCCAAACACTCCAGGAGCTGTGGCAGCCTCGGGGCTGTGCCCATTCCCTGGGGAGCCTGGGCAGTGCCCAGCACCCTCTGGGGGAAGAACCCTTCGCTGATCTCCACCCTAACCCTCCCCTGGCACAGCTCCAGCTGTTCCCTGGGTCCTGTCCCTGTCACAGAGAGCAGAGATCGGAGCTGCCCCTCAGGAGGAGCTGCAGCCCCCACTGAGCTCAGCCCTCAGTCCCCTCTTCTCCAGCTGAACAATCCCAGTGCCCTCAGCTGCTCCTCAGCTCCTTCCCCATCCTCATGTCCCTCCTTTGGACAGCTTTAGATCCTTCTGATATCGAGGCACCCAAAACAGCCCCAGAGCTGAGGTGAGGCTGCACCAGGGCAGAGCAGAGCAGAACAATCTCCTTCCTTAGTGCAAGGCCTTGATCCCAGCAGCATTTTCCAGGCTTTGCCAAAATCCAGGATTCATTAAGCACACCACAGCTGCTGCCTGGGGGAGCACACTTCAGTTTATTTCTTACACCTCCATGAAAAGAAAATCCACATGGAAGTGAGGGATTTGTTTCCACCATTTCAGATCCGCAGCCTCTCCTCCTCCATTAGGTCTGGTGTTGGGATGGCCCAAAACCTCCTCCCTCCAGGGAGCACCTCCCTGCCTCACACAAAACCTCTAGCCAGTGACAGCTCTGCTGGGAGCAGATGCTGAGATGGAGGGAGAAAGCCCCATTTCAATTTTAGACAAATTAATTTCTGTGAATCTCATCTGCAGCCCCTCTTTAATGTTCCCAAACACACCTGACCGCCCACCTTCCCCAGCTACAGGAGCCTGGTAATACCATCCAGGAGCTGCTGTATCAGGGAACTCGAGTCTGGAAAGACTTATCTGAGGGACAGGAATCTGCAGAGATCCACCCAGAAATACAGGAAAATGGGAAATGCAGCTGTAGCAGCTTCTCCCTCCCCAGGTTAGTTTGCTCACAGTACTGACAGTCAGATCCAGTGTTACAAACACTGTTTTTCCCTCCCTGTTTTCCCTCCTGTTTGATCTGAGGAGGCAAGGAAAAAGAGACTAATCTGACTCGCCAAAATGCTTTTATAAGGTATACCATTAGGACTTGATTTCGTTTGCTAGGAAAGTATATTCTCTTCAGGAGTACATCCACAAGGACCCACATTTGCCATGTGTACAAAGCCCCAGTCAGAGTAAAACTGCCCTTGGAGAAGTTCACCAGGCAGGAATTTATTTTTAAAAGTTCATGGAGAGCAGGATCAGTTTGGTGGAGCCCTGTGAGGCGCTCTGGGAGCAGGTAGGCTTGTGAATTTTCTCCCCTTACTTCCATACATTACCAAACAGCTGGAGAACCTGAACCCTGCACAGCCAAATCCCTCTGTGCCAGACCCATTCCTTGTGCCTCAGCCCTCTGTCCATGGAATGTGGGAAACCCACTCATCTCCTCACTTCCACAGGCTTGGAATTCAGGCAAACCCATGCCAGGAGATGCCTGCAATCACCAGGGCTCCTCCGAACCATCAGGAAGAGAGCAGCTGCCCAGGACACAGCAGATTTTGTTTTGTTGCTCTGTACTTCTTGGTAACTGCTGCCAAGAAATCGGGCAGGGATATTCAGAGGGGCTCTGGGGTTACAAACAACATTCCCAAGCCCCAGCTGGACTGAAAAGTTAAGAATTCTGTGCCCAGCAGAGCCTGTGTCACAGCTGGTGTTGTGTGACTCACCTCTGCCCACCTGATGCCACATCAGCTCTCCCTTCTGTGCAGACACCCAAATCTGATCTGGCCTCACAAAGTGCACCTCAAAGCCCCACTGAGCGTGGGAACTGCAGATTCCTGGTGTTTCTGAGACTCAGGCCTTGCCCTGCTGGCACTGCTGGGACACCAGGGGGACACTGACAGTTCCTGGAGTCTGTGGCAAAACTTTACATGTGCAACACCCTGGCAAATCCTCCCTGGGAGCACTTCAGTGTTGCCTTGACTCTGAACAAGGCATTTTCTTCTGGTGGGTTTTTTTTTCCCCCCTCAAAAACACAAGCTCCAGGCACTCTGCAGCAGTGGGGAGACCCTGATCCCTTTTCCTTAAGGGTTTCTGAACAGACTGATTGTGGGAATGGCTTGGGAAGGGTAAAGAGGGAGACCACATCCTGTGTGCTGGTAAGAGGCAGCTGTCCCTGTGGGTGAAGCAGAGGGGTCAGGGATGGGATCACACAGCATCTGAGGGATGCCCAGACAGCTGCAGAGGGCTTCAGCACGTTTTTCTTACCAAGACTCATTTCCACAACAGAGAAGAATGAAACATTTTGAGAAATCCAGCAGATTTGTTATCATCTTGTGCTTGTAAAGACAAATGCACTTGCACACATCTCCTCATCTTGGACTCAGACATGTAATTTCCTTGAGGAACCAGAGGGAAGGGAAAACCAGACTAGTTATTTAACACTAAATGTGGTTTTAAAAATTAGGCAGGTGACAGCTACAGGAGCTCAGTGTGAACAAGACGTCCATCAAGGAGCAGGCAGGTGTTGCACATTCCCATCTGAATCCCTCCACTCTCCTGCCTATCAATTTCACACCTGTGATTTCTACAAACCCTGGGGGACATTAAGAGGCAAGGAAAACATTCTAGAAATTCTGTAGCAGAAATCTGAACACAGCTAAAAGCTGGAGAGAGGAATTCCACAAGCAGAGTGACAATTCCCACTGAGAACAGGACTTCCCTGCTTTTCAGCCTGCCTGCTGTATGGAAGAATTGGAAACAGGACTGTGCAGGCTCACCCAAGAAGATTTCTATGTCAAAACTTCCCTTTTCCCTACAGGACTGAAAAAAATGAGGGGTAATTCAGGCTTTGCAGCCTTCCCCCAGCATGCAGAGTGCCAGAGGCACTCAGCAGCAAGTGCCCTCTCTGCCAGCACATCATTAACACCCTGATCCTCTGGGCCAGCTCTGCTGAGGAAAGGGGCTCCAAGAGAGCTGCTCTCTTACTGAGTGATTTTGGACTGACTGTCTGCTGAAAAGAATAGGGGTTTATAAAGCTGTCTTCTTACAGTAAAGATCAAATGGGGCTGCACTTATTCCTGTCTCAGTAGTGAGATCTGGTCAGGACAAAACCACCCCTTAACACCAATATTATAAAAGGGAAAAAGAGCTACAGCACTGGGATAATTGGAGCTGAAAGACCCTGGCAATGTGGAATAGAAGGTCATTTACAGGCACAATTCCACAAGGATGGACTATTTCAGCTTCATTCAGTAGCACTACCTTGTCACCAGCGCTGCGTGTCCTGACCTGCCACCTCTGGAAGGGGAGAGATCCTCATAGTGCCACAATGCATTTCAGGACTCTGGTCCAAGAGACTGGAAAAATGGATCTGCACATGGAGTCACAACATCACTTCAAAATCTGCCACTTCTGAGAGTGTGGGTAAAAATCTGTTTCGTTCAAGGGGAGACTGGACAGATCCTTAGGAGAAAATATAGGTACTGGGGGTTGGATTAAATCTGTGAAAGCCACAACCAATGGGACTGAAACAGCCTGAGAGCAGCAGGGAACCTGAGGGAAGGTCCCATGTGCTTCCCCAGGCATTTTCTTTCAGCCAGTGCTGCGGAGAGAACAGACTGGATGGACATGATGGCTGACCCAGCATAGAAGCTTCTGCATTCCCAGGACAAGGCTTTTCTTCCTTTAGCCCAATGTCCACCCCCTCTGCACATGAACAACCATCCTGCTGAAAACAACTCACGGCCTGCTTCACTCAAGAGGTTTCTCTACACTGCAAGTGGTTAAGACTTTTAGTGCTGAAAGAATTTTTTTCTTTGGCTCTCTGACAAAATAAGACTCTTACTGCAAGTGCCACCTCAAATTCAGGGAAGTCCATTGTATTTGTGTCATAGCCTCAAATATCTATTGCCAGACAGAATAAAAGTGGATGGGAAATTTTACTCACATTGACAATGTTAAAATTAAAATTTAGAGACTCTATTGCCTCCAGCTCTGATGTCCCCAGCACAGGAAGGACATGGAGCTGTTGGAATGAGTCCAGAGAAGGCCACGGAGATGCTCCAAGGGCTGGAGCATCTCTGCTCTGGAGCCAGCCTGGGAGAGCTGGGGGTGTTCACCTGGAGAAGGCTCCAGGGAGAGCTCAGAGCCCCTGCCAGTGCCTAAAGGGCTCCAGGAGAGCTGGAGAGGGACTGGGGACAAGGGATGGAGGGACAGGACACATGGAATGGCTTCCCAGTGCCAGAGGGCAGGGACAGATGGGATATTGGGAAGGAATTGTTCCCTGGGAGGGTGGGCAGACCCTGGCACAGGTGCCCAGAGCAGCTGTGGCTGCCCCTGGATCCCTGGAAGTGTCCAAGGCCAGGCTGGACAGGGCTTGGAGCAGCCTGGGCTAGTGGAAGATGTCCCTGCCCATGGGTGAGGGTGGAACTGGATGATCTTTAAGGTCCCTTCTGTCCCAAACCAGTCTGGGATTCTATGATAAATCCATGTATTCCCTAACTTACAAAAGCAAACCATCAGTGACACAAGGGTTTATCAGAATAAACCCCTTGAGGAGGGGCTCTAACTGTGATCCTGTGACAATAAAGCAGCTGGAGTTTCCCAGGCCCACAGGCAGCACCTGCAGCTTGGCCACTGCTCCAGCGCTGTGCTCTCACCTCTTTGATCAGAGCCTTCCTGCCTCCCTAAAGCTGCTTTTGCCATATTTGTTGACCCAGCAGCACTGAAGTCAAAGCTCCACAGCCCATCCAAGCTTCCTTCTTCAGCCCCTCCTGCCTGCTCCTCTCTGCCTGTGGGAAGGGCTCCATTTTCTCTCTGCACCACACAAGTCTCCCCCAACTCCCTCTTTGTTGCTCCATGGGAGACTAAATCCTGTAACTTCAAGTCTTAACTGGCTGAAAGAATATAACCAGGAGCAATATTGTCAAACCTGCATTTAGTTTGAATTTTGCTGCATCTAGACAGAGCTGATGAAAGGGCTCTTGATGGTGAGGATGTTGATTTTTCTCAATTATACCAAGTGGCCTAAAAAGAGGGATTATCTCTCCCTGAGAATCTTGTCTCTATAATGGCAAAACACACTGGAATATCTGATCACCACAGAGAGGGAGGAAGCCTTATCTCACAGCACTGATAACCTGGGAATTAGAGATCTAAAAGTGCACCACAGCAGCCACGGGGACTGAGCACCACAGGCCCTTTCCCCTCAGTTTGAGAGCAAATGTGGCTCAGCAGCATAACCATGTAAGAAAACACAAAACTTCAAAGGAAACTGATGGGAACATCCTGAACTGAGTCAGGGAAAAAAGCAGTAATTAATAAAAATAATGTTCTTGTTATGCTGCCTTGACCATTAAGTATATTTTAAATGCAAACTGTTGAAGAACACCAACAGGTCTGTGCTGTGTTTAACAGCAAACAGGCAGAGAATATTCAGCCCTGGTTTTCTAATGAAGTTGCTGCTTCTGACATTAATCTCAGGTCTTACACGAGTTTCCATTCAGGGTAATTAATAATAACAAAGATCTTCCTAGAAAAAATTCTACTTGCAACAAAATCTACAACTTTTAAAGAAAAGCTTTTCACTCCTAAAAGTGGTATTAAGAGCTGCTGACTGCAGCAGGTACTCAGGGTATGGTGTTCTCTGAGATCAGCATCACAGACAGTTACAGGGTCACTTCCAAAGCTCTAAAACCTGTGTACAAACCTTTCCTTTAGAACTGGCAATGTAAAATATTCCTCAGGGAATATCAGTGTTTCTAGCACTTAACACAAATTTTCAATTTTTATGCAAAGCAGAGGAAGGGAGGATAAAAATACTTGAATTACACTGACTTGAGAATGCCAGTTTCTTTCTCTGGTCTCAGGCAGAGAGGGGAAAGCAGAATGCCACTCATAAAATCCCACGTATCTGCAGTTTATCTAAGGAACAGGTTCCAGCAGGAGTGGTGGCACATGAAATCCCCACCACAGGCACTTCCTCAGACCCCAGAGAGGTTTGTGCTGACAGTTCAGAATCCCTCACTGCTAACAAAGGGAACTTCCTTGATTTCCTGCTTGTGTTTTACTCCAGACTAAGCAGAACATTTCTTTTCCCACCTGAGTGAAACACAGACCCTCCCACAGTAATTCCTCTGAGCTGCTTGTGCCCAGTGGGAGCAGCAGCTGGAGGCTGCAATTCCACTCTCCAGGAAGCAGCAGCTCAGGTGCGCTCCACCTGTGCCCTCTCAGTGCAGGTGGCTCTCCTGACTCACTGAAAGTCTCCTCCGGAAGAAACAGGTGCCAACAGCTAAAGGAAAATAAATGCTTTGCAAAGAGAAACAAGGCTTTGTATAAAGCCACTTCAAGGCAATACCAAGGCAGGATTTTCCCCACACAGTAATTTTCTTCCCCAGTAAATAATCCTTAATTTGCTCCCCTGGAAGCACTGTTTTCTCCACAGGGCTTTATCCTCCTGCAGCTCCTGAGAGCTGAGAGGTGCCAATATCCTGAAGGGTAACAGGGTCTCCTTACATTTGAAGCTACTCAGATAATTCCAGCATATCCCTGTGATTAAAGGCAGCTCAGGAAGGGTTAGGATACCTTGCAGGAGAGCTTCTGTGCCGACGCGGTGCCTCGTGATCTGCAAATCCCCCTCACTGTCGGAGCCTTCATCCTCCTGGATCTCTATGTCAGAATCATCATTACCTGGTTAAAAACAAAACCAGTTCATTAATATCATCCAAATCAGTTCATTAATACTGCCCAAACCAACCCACAGCCCACAGCAGCAGCTGACACAGAAGACACCAGCAGTTCTACCTTTGTTCAAGCTCAAGGGTAACTGGAAATGCTGCAGAGAGCATTGGCTCTACAGAAGAGCACAGGGAGATGGCCAAAATCCACAGCCTAAGGAGAAATCCTTCGGCATATGAGTGCCAAAGCAGCATTCCCTGTAAACAAGAGCCTTGGGACAATCCCAGACTGTACCATAGAGGTGCTATTTAAACACCACCTCTGGGGATGAAGTGAAGGTGCTACTTCAGCAAGTGATTTAAAGATAAAGGTCTTTGGAAAGCAATTGGGAATTGTGGGTTTATTGACACATCTCCTGGTTTTAGCCTGACACCAGCAATGTCAAAGCCATCCCCCTGGACTATTTGGATTTCATTTAATCCTAGGTAAGCACAGATCCACATCCCCAGAGAAAGGAATGCAGCTACAGCCAAAGCCATGATGCTGGAGAGACAGGGAAGCTTTCCCAGATGCAGGAACAACTTCAAATATTTTCATCATCTGCCTTTGTGTCCCTCTCCCTATCCAAAGCAAAGCCTGTTTAGTCCCTTACTCCCAGCTCTCTGTCCAGTGCCAGGACAAACCCAACAGGAGCCCGAGGGATCACCCAGCACAGCAACATTTTTTGCTGATTATTTAGAGAAAATAGGCAATTCTTTCTCAGGTACATTTAATTACACACATGTCTGAGCTGAAAATGGAAATAACTACTTTAATTAGGATTAGTAATGAGCTGGCACATCTTTGCAATATTTAATTATCGGGCAATATACAAATATTAGACATTTTCCCATCCTTTTTTTCACTGCAATATTAAGTTAATGAGAAAATAATAATGGCAAGGGAAGTATTTGCTGCCCTGGTAAGATTTACAAGGCTCCAGCAGAGTTGGCTACAATTTCTATTTGCACTTTCTTCTTTGGCAAGTGAGGGAATCACTCACTGCAGTGTGACCTGGATGCTGCTTCTGTTTGCCTAGCATTTAGGAAACTGAGGTTTTGTTCAGCCTTGCATGGGCAAGCTCCTTGGAAAGAACCATGTGGAGCTTAAAGAAAGGATTCAAGGTTGTGCTCAATATATTAAAGAATTAATTTATCACATTTGTGATGGCTTTTACTGCTACTAAAATGCCCTCATTCTTATTTTGTGGGATTTTTTCTTCCTTCTTGGTTATTAATTTTATTTTTAGCAGCAATTTCTCCCTTTCAGACTTTCTCCTTTGTTCTCCTGTAAGGCAGCACCACTGGCCAGAGCTGAGGATGCTGCAGGGAGCCCACTGATGACTTGGCCAAACCTTTCCAATCCCATCCCCATTCGTGCTTCCTGCTCCTCTCTGGGATCTCCTGAGCATGAGCTGCCAGCTGAGCTGGGACCAATGGCTTCCCCCTGCCAGAGGGCAGGGCTGGATGGGATATTGGGAAGGAATTCTTCCTGGTGCCTTTAAAAATCCTGGACTACCTCTCAGTCCAAATGAAAATACAAATTCAATTGAACTCCCAGCATGTCACGGAATGGTTTGGGTTGGAAAGGAACTTAAAGCCCATCCAGTCCCAACCCCTCCATGGGCAGGGACACCTTCCACTGTCCCAGGTTGCTCCAAGCCCCATCCAGCCTGGCCTTGGGCACTGCCAGGGATCCAGGGGCGGCCACAGCTTCTCTGAGCACCTGTGCCAGGGCCTGCCCACCCTCACAGGGAAGGATTTCTTCCCAATAACCACAGTACAGCACTTTTCCTGCTGAGCTGTGACTTTGAAGCAAATCCTGTTATGGATCTCTGGCGAGAGTTTGGGTTTTCCTTGGGTAGTCTGGCTGGAATCCTGGTGCACAGACCCCAACTCGGAGCATCACTGCACTGAACTCCTGCCAGAGGCTCAGAGAACTGACAGCTACAAATGCAAATTCAGCAATAGTAAAATCCCTGCCTCCAAGCCTCCTGCTCACTCTTGGAAAGACATCAAGCACCTTTTCACTCCCCAAAAATAAATACACTGCTCCAATCCGGCCCAAAGGCTGCTATCACCAAGCCCAGCTCTGCCCATGTACAATCTGAGCTATCGGCTGAGCCGAATTGTGCTGAGCCAAAACCCCAAGGACATAGAACCAGAGCACAGTGCTAAAAATATATTCAAATACATAAGATAAGGAGAAGCTGAGTAGAGGCTTTTGATCAGGATTAAGCACCAGCCCAGCCCAGTGCTGTGTGTGACCTGTCCTAGCCAGTGCTCCACCACCAAACCCCTCACTCTACACCAGTGTGCCCAGTGGTCACCAAAATATTCTTGGTATTCACAAAAAGTGGCAATTCAGAAAGTTTCATTGAACAACATGTGGAAAGCCTTGCTGCCCTAGAAGAAGCCACAATCTCATTTATGTAACACTGCACAACCAGCTACAATCAATTTCAGGGAGACAAGGAACATTCCTTATGGAAAAAAACCCAAGATTTTTCTCAGGATCAGCATAAAGCAATGAAGATAATCAAACACAGCACCACACATTGCCATGTGCTCGTACATGGAGTACAGAACTCACTTAATGGAGCTGGCTTATGAGATTTGTATGGGTTTACGTAAGGATTATTGCAATTCTCACAACAGACTTATTTATTATTATTATTCAGCAATCCATGTGCCCCAATTGAGGCCAAGCTGGCAGCTTCCAGAAGCTTCAGGCTGGGGTTTTAAGCAGCTCTTGTATTTTTATTATGAAAAGGTAATCAGCAGAACAAGTCTGTAAATTGTGTTGGGCCCATCTCCCCACTGCTGTGATTGA
The DNA here is from genome assembly GCA_013397895.1 of Origma solitaria. Classification (NCBI taxonomy): domain Eukaryota; kingdom Metazoa; phylum Chordata; class Aves; order Passeriformes; family Acanthizidae; genus Origma; species Origma solitaria. Next base: position 1,274,831 of record VZRL01004408.1, read on the forward strand.
CTCTGCGGCACAGAGAACACTCCAAGTATCAGCCTGCCCAAGAGAGAATAGACTGGGATTTTAAACCCCGCTTGCCTTTTCATTTCAACATTTCTATTTCATAAAGATGGGTTTCAGCCAACTAAATTAGTTTCCTTTAAAGCTGTCCAGCCACAAAAAATACGTCCTGGTTCCACTGATCTCCAAAGGTGAGATTTTTGTTCCTGCTCCCACTGCTCCCAGAAAAAGCCAGAGCTGATACCTGGACAGATAATACTGTATTGAAATGATTTAATTTCTGGTAATTTGCAATGCTCGAAGGAAAAGCAGCATGATTTAATAACTTAGTGGTGATTTCATTACAGATTTGGTAGTTTGTATCAATATTCAAGTAAAAGTATCCAGCTGTAAAATAAGAAGTTACTGTGGTGAGGATGATGAGCCCAGTGGCCATTGTTTATTGATATGCTTTGGAATTAGCTGGAAGTGCTGTTCAGCATGTCCAATTCCAGCATAAAATCACATAAAATCCTTGAAAACACAGGCACTGGCTCTGCAGTAATTACTGCATTCAGCAGGATGCTGATTTTGGTGAGAAAACATCATGAGAACAATCAAATGGGCAACTGACAGTCACTTGATCCCAAAGGAAATCCAGTTAATAAATACAATGAAAAAAGGGAACAGGAAAAACCAGAGGGGGTGGGATTGGGATTTTTAACGTGCTGAAGGAGAGGGAAGCTCAGAGGCCACTGAAAGCCTCAGCTCTGCCAAATCATCCTCTTGTCACCAGGCTCTGTATCTGCCTGGACACTCCTAAACCCACAGCTCTGCAATCGGAAGGGAAAGGAATGCTTTGATGGAGAAATTTCCGGAGGGAACATCCTTTGTCCTTAGCACAAAACTGAGATCTCTATCTGATCTCCAAGAAAAATTTAGCCTGGTACTGAGAGCTACTGAACAAGGTCCAGATGTGTAACTCCCACAAATTCCAGTGGAAAACTTGGGTGTTCAGAGCTGTGTAGCCAAAAACTGGGCAATAACAACAACAAATACCAACCAGGTCGCAGAGGTAGCTCTAAGTGCACTCATTTACCTTGTTTGGTCATTTAAAAATCACAGGGTCATGGAATGGTGTGGGGTGGAAGGGACTTTAAACTGATCCCATTGCAGCCGTGCCCTGGGCAGGGACATTTCCCCTGTCGCAGGCTGCTCCAAGTCCCATCCAGGCTGGTCTATCTACAGAATCCAAACTCCCAATTTAGCAGTAATAGGATAATTAACCACTGCCTGGGAAAGCAATAGGTCTCAGCCACGTGAAATAATTAAAATTAACTCAAGATGACAAGCTCCACCTAAACTGGGATTTGGAGTCTTAGCAGGAGTAAGCAGTTAAGTTATTTTTGGGTCCATTTAATAGAGAGGTCGTATTTGGTGACCATAACTATTTCTAACAGTCTTACAAGCCAAAAATCCATCAAAGTACTATTAAATTAGACCATGGATTTGCAATTATCCAACAAGCAGAACACAAAGCTCCCATGGACCAGTTCCAAGTGTCTCTTACGAGAAGATGGATGGCCTGAGCATCAGCAATATCATCTAGGAGTCATCCAGGAATTACCCCCAAATCCCACAGCTGCTGCAATGGGGCCTTTTGTTCGTCTGCTGTCAGAGTTTAAAGCATCAACTCTGGAGTAGAAATGGTGGAGCATCAGTTAATCCTCTGGCTATTGCTGAACAGGTTGAAGAAGTGCAGATTTCCAAATGCTGTGAAAAATGGATATTTATTCATTCTACAGACCAAATGAGAGGATGCAGAGTGGACTGACTGGAGCAGCACAACAGAAAGTGGCAGAGTAAATGAAAAACTCAGGTTTACAGCAAATACTTCTGCATATTTAAATTAATCCAGGGCAAAGCATTGGCCAAAAGAAATATAGAAAGTATTATGAAAAATTCAAAGGGTTTGTTTTTTATATTTTCAAAACAAAGTATTTAACTTTTTTTTTTAAATACAGTTTGTATATATTCCTACGAAAGAGCTGGAGAGGGACTTTGGACAAGGGCATAGGGTGACAGGACAAGGGGAATGGCTTCCCACTGCCAGAGGGCAGGGACAGATGGGATACAGGGAAGGAATTGTTCCCTGTGAGGGTGGGCAGGCCCTGGCACAGGTGCCCAGAGGAGCTGTGGCTGCCCCTGGATCCCTGGAAGTGTCCAAGGCCAGGCTGGACAGGGCTTGGAGCAGCCTGGGACAGTGGAAGGTGTCCCTGCCCATGGCAGGGCTGCAATGGGATAAGCTTTGGGGTCCCTTCCAACCCAAACCACTCTGGGATCCTGTGATTCTGTATTATCTGCTTTTAAACTGAAAAAACTCTTGAAGAATGTGAGAAAATGCATGTGAAAAAAGCATGTAAAAAAGTGAAAAAGAAAGATCTGTAAATGTAATAAGGCGATTAGTCTGAAAAACTGTATTTCAGTCCAGGAACATTCTCACTTGTTCCTTTTTGCTCAACGAAGTTTTTGCAATTTTGGATGAACCTGAGGAAATAAATTGAATTTCTGCTGTGGTCAGTGACCTTCCCTGGCCTCTCCTGTCACACAATCCAGTACCAGAGCATCCAGCACCCACACCTGACAGGAGTTCTGTCAAAAGCCTTCATTCAAGCAGTGTCCAATACAATGTTTTAGGAGTCACTTTGCAAGGAAACCACAGCCCTGAGTTTCAGGCAACTGGATTTGTTACTTGTGGCACAGGGGCAGCAGATGTGTGAGACACCCCAGCCGGGATCAGCTTCTCTAAGAGCATCTTCTGTGAAGCAAAGATTAGAAAAATAACAGCAATTTCCTCCCTGCTCAGCACAAAAGACATTTTTATACTGCTGCAACACTTAATTTTGTGTATTTTCATCATGCAGTTAATAGTCAGAGCCTGATCTGTAGCTGGAGTTCAAAATCTTTGTGTTTAAGAAGAGTTTTTCACACAATTTAGAGTTGGCTTTTTTTTTTTTTTTAGTGCAGTGGTTTTATGGAGTTGCCCTGGCAGACAGAAAAGCTGATTTGAGCAATGTGTGGTAGCAAAAGAAAAAAGAACCAGACTTACCAATAATCCTAAACAATTTTGCCAGTTTTATGTGAGTACCATGACATATCCATGGACTTTCTACATCCTTAACACAGACCCACCCAACTCAACCTCCATCCTGCAGCTCCCCTTCATGAGAAACAGCATTTAGGTTTTTCAGCCTGAAACTCCACTGAGCGCTGTTCAGAACTCCTGCAACTTTATTACAGAGAGAAATGAAGTGTTAATTTGGAACCCTTCCTACCAAATTAGCAGCGGATAAGGTCAGGGGATCCAGACAATACGAGAGCTGCACCAATTACGTGGGTAGGTGAAGGTAACAGTGCTCACAGGGCACAGAGGATGCTGACTTTTATCAGTTAATGGCAACAAATTTATCACCACCTGCCAGCCCACACTCGGAAAGCCTCATTAAGTGCTCTGCAGCTCCCAGGGGCAAAGCGTACAGAGGGTGAGAGAACCTGCCCTGCTCCTTGCAGGGAACTGCCTGCGTGAGGAGGGGAGCAATGAATCTGTTCCGAGGAAGCTCATTCCATCATCCCAACATTCCACAGCCAGCCAGGAGTCCTGGGACACTGGGAGAACCAGGCAAGCCTGCCCACCTTCCACTGAGCACAGGAGCTCATCCCTTCATCTTCACAAGCCATTCCACAAGCAGGACCAAGTCAGAGCAGGGTCCCCCCCAACCATCCTGGTGGCTGTTGGGTTGAAGGCCCAGACAACAAAGCCCTAAGTTTTCTAACAAACTAAAGGTGGAATAAAACTTAGGATAAAACCTCTTTGCTTTGTGTGTGAGGCATTACTCAAAAATAGAATTGGAATAATGAAGTATTTAGCAGGGTCTGTGGTGACAGGACAAGGAGTGATAATTTTAAACTGAAGAAAGGTCGATTTAGACAAGAAATTGGGAAGAAATTGCTCCCTGTGAGGGTGGGGAGGCCCTGGCACAGGTGCCCAGAGCAGCTGTGACTGCCCCTGGATCCCTGGCAGTGTCCAAGGCCAGGCTGGACAGGGCTTGGAGCAGCCTGGGACAGTGGGAGGTGTCCCTGCCCATGGCAGGGTGTGACACTGGATAGGCTTTGAGGTCCCTTCCAACCCAAACCAGTCTGGGATTCTGTGAAGTATTCTTCCCTCCAAAAACCTACTTCAGAAAGATGTTTCTGATGGTGAAGCAAAGCCCCTTTTAACTCTTTCCTGTCACTGGCTCATTACAGGGCACCTCCTGTCTCAGGTTTCCAAACCCCAACCCAGCTGGAAGGTTGAAGTGCTGGTGCCTGCAGCACTTCACACCGTTTCCTCACCATGGCCACAGCATGATAACATCACTGCCAGATCCACTTGTAGATCTCCTGGGAATCCTCTCCAGCAGGAACTCCATCCTTCAGCCTGACCCCTGTTTCGGGTGTGAATTGCACTATTAACCCCGGGGGAGGCTGGGCAGGCAGAGCTGCTCAGTGGTGCTGAGCCCATTCTGCTGCTCTTTCTTTCTTTCCTCTTGGATTTTTCCTGGGATTAGGATCCTGGGATTAACACAACTGCTCTGTAAACACACCCTGCCATGTAAGACACCAACTTCTGCATTCCCTTACCAAATCTCCTGGGTTTGAATTGTTTAAAGGGCAGTATTTAATTAAGAACAGGAGGAGGAGAGAGGGGTCTGGTCTAAGGGGGAGCCCAGGTTGCTAAGTGAGAGCAGACCACGGTCTTGGGGAGCTTTACAACATTCCATAAATTAACCTCGGTGCTCCTGACTGGAAAACAGCCCTGGAGAGGCAAATTTCCTGTGTCAGTGCCACTTCTGCAGACCTTCACAGACAAAGGCAGGGTGGAGCTGACAGAGATGACTCGATTTGCCAAGGTGATGGGACAGTCAATAAACGAGCCAGCTCTGGAAAGCAGGATCCTGGTGCTTTTCTCACTAGAATAAATACTAATTATGACAATTAGGTACCTAAATTAAGACATATTATGGTAATATCTGAGGTCATTAAAAGCAATAATCACATTCTTAGGTGGCAGTTTAATCAGTCACTAAAAGGCAAAGTTCCTTTTGTTTCAGAGATGCAAAATGACAGAAGAGTTTTCCAAGGGAAAATCCACAAACAAGAAGAAAGCAGGGCAGCAGATTTTTGTGTTGTATCTCACACTGCCAATTACTGATGGCTGATGTCCACCTCCTCTTGAATGTTTTACCCCAAAAATTGTCAGAGAGCAGTACCTGGACTTTTTCACTCAAATAAATCCTTGAAATAATTCCACATTCTTGTAATTTATATTATAAATACAAATCTATATACAAATCCTATATTTCAGCTAAAATTTCTTCACTTTTACCTCATTGATATGAGATCAAAGATGGGCAGAAATCAGAGAATTTCCTCTTTCACGAGTTTGCTCTGAAAATCTCAGACAGCAAACAAACTGTGAAGCACAACTGTAATGTCTTTAACCAATTTCAGCTTCCATGAACTCTCCCTCTTATCCTGAGAACTAATTTTCCTTCTAGTTTCTCCCAAATATCAAATAAAAATGCACAGATTGCAATACTAAATTCACGGGGTAGTTCATGATGAAGTTCTGGCACGTGTTTGGCTCAAAAAGAGCAATATCTGGTTTGTGAGCTGTCTACAGACTTTCAAGAGGTTCCTAATTCCCTTCTGATCCTAATTAATTAAGAAGAAGTTTAGGAAAAAAAAGTAAAACCACCCAAATTTTAATTGCATTCCCATTTTGCTGGTATAGTAAAATCAAGCAAATGCAGAGAGGCAAATGTGAATCCTATTGAGAAGACTGATGATATTACAGAGGATTTTAAGCTGAGAGTTTTCATCTGGGGAAGTTCTGATCTGATAGCCATGTCCTAAAGAATCAGTGTGAACACAGACCCAAACGCCATGCAAGGCAAAGAAACTGAGGACAGAAATTGGGGACAGAAACTGAGGACAGAAATTGGGGACAAAAAGGACACTCTGGTTTTGCAGGACACACCATGTGTGTGATAGAGGCACAAACCAGCAGGACTGCTCACCTCCATGAGCATTTGGCTGAGCACAATCCTCTGTCCAAGTCTGCTGTCAAACCAGCAATCCCCTGGTGCAGGGACAAGGCTGTGTCCCCAGCCAGCCCAGGGAGGGGTGGGAACAGTGAAATGAAGCTAAATCATTCAGTGCTGACTGTGGTCATTCCTCAGCACTGCAGGTAAAACTGGCAAGGCAGAGGAACATTCCCTATTTCACTGCTGTCCTTTCAAAGCTGTCACCATTCCACTTTTTCTAACCCTGCCTGCTGACTCTGTCCTCACCCCACATCCCCTTGTAAGTGGATACTTACACATGGAGTAGCCAGTACTTCACAACTCCTCTGGCACTACAAGAGGTGAAGAAATCTCACTTACTTCCACTCTTTAGCAGGTGCTGCTGCTCCTCCTCCTTCAGCCTGTTCTGAATGACACGTAACATGTTGGCTGCTTCCTGCAAGAGAAAAGAATTGCCTTGGAAAAGCTGCCGCAGGTAGAATGGGACTAGAAAATGTCAGCATTGAAAGTGTTTTATAGAAAAAAAGGGTTGATTTGAAACATGGAGTTCCTCACTTTGACTGTGAGGGTCAGGATATAAAGTCCAGGTCAAATAGTGCACTGAAAATCAACCTCACAGTCCCACTGGGTGAAACATCACTTATCCCATGGAAAATGAGTTTATTTGTCCTCACCCCACAGACCATGACTGCTGTTACAGCAGGGAAGCAGGCTGTGGTGGTTGTTTTCAACCAACAGCTCATTAAGCACCAGAACTGATTTGTGAAATGACTGCACTTCCTAACACACATCCAAATCAGAAATAATCCACACCTTCCCAAGCATGCAAACGAAACTGGAACAAATAACCCATCAATAAGCTGGGAAACCACAGCCATTTATTTGTTATGCCACACTGTGGTACTCAGGTGCAAAGGAGAACCAACCAAACGAAGGTCAATGACACTAATAAATCACAATAAATCACTTTCTAGTCCATTTTTAATGACATTTAGCTTAAATTTGGGTATTGTTAGTGGTGAATAGCAAGCTAAACATGATAAAGTAAGATATGAATGCACAGAATCAGGTGCAAACAGAACCTTCAATACCGAACAGGTGGCAACAGCTGATAGCAGATTTAGCCACAAATTTTGCTAATTTTAGTCTCTTCAATTCCAGTCAGGCAAGGGAAAGCTAATTAACTGTGGATTGAAATAAGATTTTTCTGAGGCTTTGATTTTTCTATGCAAAGTATGATTATAATTAAAACCACCAGTTGCTCTGATGTGATCAAACCTCCACACTTACAGTGCACTTGTGGGAAGGAAACACAGACTCAGCTGGAATATCCACAGGACAGAGGGAAGAAAGTAGGAAGAGAATCTGAAAGTGTTTGAATGGAGCCCAACCTTTTCACACTTTCATGTGGAAATGTGAGAAAGGAACCTCCAAAGCCCACCCAGCACAGGAGGAAGTTGCTGGAAACAGAGGTCTGGGGACAGATTGGGATGATATGACACAACTCTGTCCTGGGAATTGAAATTCATGCTGGAAAAGCTTGCAGGGAAGATGTTTCCAAGTGGAAGTGATGTGTCACCTGTACCTGGTGAGAAACCCAGCTCAGTGCCTCTCTCAAGGGAACAAATCCTGATCGAAAAATCTGCTTTGGGCAACCACACAAACTGTCTGCTCTACAAACTCTCAGTGCTAGTAGAGACAGAGGCTCCGTGGGTACCAGAATTATTGCTAATGGATCCTTGAGAACAAAGGAAGAACCCTGCAAAACTGAAGCAGGTGTGACAGTGTCCAGGGGGACAACGCAGAAAGGTCACAATGCCAAATCCCATGGAATGAGAGCCTTCAGCAGCACCTTTCATCAATATAACTGCTGAAATCTCCAAACTGATGGGTGTGTTCTGCAGGGAGAAGCTAATTCCTGCAATAACAAGGGAGGAAAAGACACAAGCATGTTTTTGTAACTTGTTTCGTGCAGATTCAGAACATTTGAAATACCCTGTGGAGGAAACTGCTCTTCTTTATGAGTTCCTTCTTCATGATTAACATTCCCCACCCCCTCAGTGCCAGCAAAGCCTTTTCAAAGATGATGAAAATCGAAATGCGTGCGGACCTGAGGCAAAATTTTCAGAGGTCTCTAGCTAACAGTGTTCCCTTTGGTCATTCCAAGGCCATCCAAGGCCTCCCTCTGCAACAGTGAGTCCCAATATTTCCTGACTGAGCCTCACAATTGCTATCTTTTCTTCTTTACCTCTTGCTCTCAGCCAGTCCTAAGGTTTAAATACGGCCAGTGATTGAAACAAGCCCCTGGCCCTGTAAACATTCCCAGTGCAGCCTCCCCACTGCTCTGCCCCTGGGACAAGTGGGTACAGGGGGGATCAATTCCCCACCTGAGTCCCAATCCCACTGGCTGCTGCAGCCCACAGAGTACATATGGCAAAGAAAGGAAAAAACAGGACAAAAGCAAAAGGACATTTCCCACATGTCATGGGGACAAATAAGCCCAGGAAGCACGTTCAGAATGTTCAGAGCAGTGAAATAATCAGCACAGACATAAGCATTGCCTGGCACTGTAATTCCAGGCACACCGCACGCCAGCTGAAGCTGGCAATTCCAATTTAGACAAATAAGCAGCTCCCCTGGCCTGCTTCCCTGCTCCTTCCCTTCTACACTCTCCAGCTCTGAGAAAAGCACTTCTGCAGCGACATGAAAGGAACCTGCTGCAAAGTAATCCATCAAAACAAAATTAAGCCAGGCAAATTCTCCACTGCAGCTCAGCATGTGCCTACCCAAGGTCCTGACTGGAGGACGGGGTGCTGCACTTGTGGGGAAAACAGCAGGGCTGAGAAGATGGGGTTTATGAACTGAAACTACAAGAGAAATGAAGGCTAAAAGAATGTTTACCCATACAGATGAGCCACTTCTCCCCCTTTCCTCCAGCCTTTTACCCGTGCTGCTGCCAGCAGCTCAGCTGATCTCACTGCAAGCCAGCCCAGACACTTAACTGGCAGGAAAAATGTTGTTTTTCTGCTGGTTTAGGTTTCTGAATAACTTGATGCACGGCTGGCCAAATGTCACTGTCAGCCCAAGGGAGCTGCTGAGCCTGAGCATCCTCCCTTCCAGCAGCCATGGCTCTATCACTGCCACAACCTGAAAATGCTCATCAAAAACTGCAGCAACAGAAAATGTTTTAAAAGGGCAGCTCCACACCAGTCAGAACCAGGACAGCACCAGTGAACTGCTGGTTACTGTCCTTAACAAGTGACATCTTCAAAGATGGGGCAGAAGGGAAGGCAGATGAAAAATCTAGAAAGTACACAGAATTTATCACTTAATTTTTTGAAGGTTTTGAATACCTGCAAACATCAAAGCTGCATTTTTTGGCCTGAGCAGCTTACACTTTCCATGCTGACACCACTTCCCCCACATCACACCATCCCAGCAGATGTGATTGATGGCAGCTCAGCAAAGCTCAGCCTGTGCTCAGCAGAGATGATTTTGTGTTTGAGGCTGGGCTCTTGTGTGTGATGCAGGCGCTCTGAGTTGTGACAGGGCACAAGGGCTGGGGGTGATGGACTGGAACACTGCAGGTGCCCTTTCAACACACAGTGTTGTACAAGGAAGTAGCACTGGTGTCACATTTTCCTGGCGGCGTGGCAGGAGTGTGACAGCTCCATGAAAACAGAGATGTGTCCTGTGCTCGTGCAGCGCACAGGGAATAACCTGAGTGCAGGAGCCAATATTGGAGCCCCCTGTTCAGCCTCTCCAGTCAACAAACAGCAGGGGAAGCAGCAGGCAAACACTCTCTACAAGTGAATTTTACCCAAATAAGTGGCAGTTCCCACTGGGGAATCACAGGGTCAAATCAATACAATTTAAGTACCAATTAACACAAAATCCAAACCAACCTGCTCCCTCAGAGGGACTCCCAGGCCTTTCAGGGTACCAGGGATCATTTGGGCTGAAAATCCTGCTTTAGGGGCAGAAATCCTCCTCTGCCTCATAGATTATGCAGCCTCTCCTGGGTGTAAATCTGCCCAACGGAGTAAATTTTGCAAACAGCTGAGGGAAATGGGCAGCAAGGCAGGGTTTTGCTGCTGTCACTGAGACCCTCTGAACAACCCTGGCTCCAAGGAACCTTCCAAAGTGCCAGCCCAACCTCCAAAGGATCAGATCATAGCGCCCAGGGCTTGTTGGATCCTAAAGATCTTCAAGGGAGAGACTGATCAGCTAGTCTGGGCAATCTGTTCCACTGTCTGAGTGTCCAAAGGGTGGAAAAGCTTCCTCCCAGCAAGTCAGAATCACTTTTCACTGCTAGTGACCTGTCCCTGACTCTCAGCAGGAGGGCTCAGAAGTCCTCAGTCACCAGTGATGTCCCAGCTCTCCATGCAGGCCCTTGGCTGGTGACACACAAACCCCCCACAGTCAAGGGCTGCAGGAAATGCAGAGCCCTTGTGGTGACACACAAAGGCTTCTAAATAAAATAAGTTTAATCTACATTTACAATCAGCTGGGCTTTTCTCATGCCTATTTGCTGTTGTTACAGAAATGCTACATGTCCAGCACACTCAGTCCACTCAAGATATTTTTTGTAGATTGGAGTTTGAATGAGACAATACAGATATTCAGTGTCTCAATCTTTTTTTTAACTGGCAAAGCAGATGATTTTCCAATATATTACTGTGAAAGTCTTTGCAATAAAATGTTAGAATGTTTTAATAGGATCTAATCTATTGCTCTCTGCACAAGTAAAACAATAATGGTGAGTTCCAATGTGCAGGCTCTGGGGTTATTTTGTTTTTAAACAGAGGCCATGGAGAACATCCCCCAGCAGCAGACCCACAGACAACTTGCTATGCCACTGACTCAAGGTTTGCCTCAGGGCAAGTGATCCAGGATTTGGATAAGCCACATGACTGCCAGTCCTTTACCCCAGTCCTTTATGATGTACCTGATGTTCCTGAGTTTTGGGTTAAACCACAACATCAAGCTGCTGAAATCATGAGACTGAAGACAACTATCCCTGCAAATTGCAAAGCAGCAAGTCTGACAGCTCAAAACCAGGAAAAATAAAAATGATGCAGTATTTGATCATTTAAAACAGCTCAGGAGTTTTTTGTTGTTGGTTTTGTTTTGGTTTTTTTTGTTTGTTTGTTTGGGGTTTTTTGGGTTTTTTTTTGCTTTGTTTTAAGTTAACCTCTAAATTTTTAGGGAAAAACACCAGCAGAATTTTGAATACAAAGAATTTGTGCCCTGCAGGCAGCTGGCAGATACAATTACCACTAAGTAGAAGGAAAGCAGTGGGTGAAATAGGAAGAAGTACAAAAGCACAGGACAACAACTCGAGCTCACTGACTTTTTGAATTTGGATCGAGCATTTCAGCTTTTGCCTAAATTATTCCTTTTGTTCTCAGACACACTCCCAATCCCAGAAATCTCTCTATGTCTAATGTTTCCATCTTAGCAAGGGAAAACAATGTTTCCTTCTGTTTTTTTCTCTGCAGTGATTTGCTAGAGCACAGTGGTGCTCCCACTGCTCTGGAGTACCCTTGGAGCAAACCAATTTTCTGCGGGATTGAACGGCTCAGCTCACCTTGACTTCACCTGGGAGCTGCTCCCTGCTTTGGCACTGAACAAACCCCCTGAGAGCAGCTCCTGCTGCACACACACTGAGGCAACAGGCTCTGATAAAAGTGGCCAACTCACTCAGCAGGAGGGAAATAAGGGATGAGGGGAAAGTGTGAGGTGTGAGGTGCCTGAGGAGAATGTGACAACTCTCAGTGAGAGGAAACGTGCCAAGGACAATGGGAAAGGGACTAAAGTTCATGGAAATATGAGGTCCCAACCTCCCTGGAGCTGCTCTTTAGGAGCAGAGATGATGTTTCCTGGATGCTGAACTACTGTTAAATACATGACCTGAAATTCATGTTCTGAACCGGAACATGGCTGAAGTTATGTTTCACTAGACGTGACTGCAATGCTCCAGGTTTGTTCTTTTTTATTCCATTGAGGAATGGTGGGAGAGAGACAAAATCCACTCAGAACAGTCGGGCAGAAGAACTTTTACCATCAGACTTGCTCAGCTATGAGCAGGGCTTTGAACGAGGTCTGGTAGGGAATGATGATGATGATGATGATGATCCTGACAAGAAATAGGGCACTGTGAACAGGCTCTGGAATGTTCCCTGTGAAGGCAACACAAGTGGGATCCCATCTCATGTGCCTGAACACAAGTACATCCATCACAGGAACCTAACCAGGAGGAATCAATGTGCATAGCTGTGATCCCACTGGGATTAGAGAAATATGATGTCCCCTAATAAATTCTGGCACACCAGCACCGGCGCTCACATTTATCAAAATAATCAATTAGACCTGTTAGATCACTATTGAAGTGCACCTTCCTCAAGACTAGTCACAAAAACACCTCAGAAGCTGCTTAAAAGGCTTCTCTTTTCAAGGACAAATGTGTTAATTAACAGAGCATCTTTCATGCTATCAAGAAAATTAGGGGAAAAAACACAAATGCTTTCTAATGTGAAGGAAATGTTTCATTGAGGAAAGCTATTGGAGTAAAAAAAACCTAGCACAGGCTTTTATAGAATCACAGAATCATTAAGGTTGGAAAAGACTTCCAAGATCAAGTCCAACCTTGTCAACTAAACCATGTCCCCAAGTGCCACATCCACTTGTTTTTTGAATGCTTCCAAGGATGGTGACGCCACCACTGCCCATCCCAATGCCTTTCCGTGAAGGGACTGTCCCTGATATCCAACCTGAATCTCCCCTGGCACAACTTGAGCTCATTTCCCTTTGTCCTATTGCCAGTTATGATGACTTTGCTCTGGGGGAAAGTCTTTAGGAAGGAAAACTCCCATCAGGGATCTGTGGGAAAGGTGTCCAGCAGAGCCTTCACATGGAATTACAAAAGTAGCAGAAGGCAAAGACAGGAAAAGATGGAATTTTCGGCCGAGGATACACCAATGCCATTTACCACAGCAGCTCTCAATGACACCAGCTCAGGCTACACAAAGTCAGATTCAAAAACAACCCACAGCAACGATTTTAAAATCAGATTTGTTTAACATTTCTCACACACTTCTTCCTAAAGCTTCCATGATTACTTAGCAAGTCCTGCCTTCATTTCATCCTGCCCCAACACCCAGGATGAACTGGAGCTGGAAGGGAACAGCACACTCCATAACCTGAGGCTGAGAGGCAGATCCCGAGCCCTGAGGCAGGGCAGCTCCTTGGAATGCTCAGACTGAGCAGGAAGGTCTCACCCAGACATCAACACCTTCCCTCTGGGAGCTCAGCAGAAGGAGCAGATCATTCAGGGTGAGGAATGGCAGTTTGGTAACTGTTTGCTCTCACCCTGTGGGATGTGTTTCCTGACCTGGGTGCCCTGCTCCTGCTCTGTGTTAGCTCTCTTTGCCTCTAAGTTCTGCCCTGGTATCCTCACACAGTAAATGAGTGATTCTCCCCCTGGCACGATTCTGGAGGGACTTCAGATGCAATAAAAAACCTTTCTGCACAGGTTACTGCACTTTTTACAGTACACGACATGTTTTCTATTGGAATGATCAAACAGTGCACAGCTGGCCCAAAGAGGCTGCACAGCCTCTGTCCTTGGAGGCTTTGAGGACTGAACTGGATAAAGTCTGATGCCATAGCTGACCTTGCTTGGAACAGAATCAATCTGTCAATCAGTGACCAAAAAAACAGGTTTAAAAGTGATTTGGTTGACTGGTTTTCAACTTAAAAAACCCCAAAAGACAACAAAGAAAGCCCAACTGAAAACCTTCCACCTCAAATACACCTCTCCACTGCTGTGCTGTACTTGTTCCAAGGCCAGGAGAGATTTAGATTGGATTTTGGGAAGGAATTGTTCCCTGGGAGGGTGGGCAGGCCCTGGCACAGGTGCCCAGAGAAGCTGTGGCTGCCCTTGGATCCCTGGAAGTGCCCAAGGCCAGGTTGGACAGGGCTTGGAGCAGCCTGGGATAGTGGAAGGTGTCCCTCCACGGCAGGGGTGGCACTGGATGGGCTTTAAGGTCCAACCCAAACCATTCTGTGGTGGAAGAAATATTCCTGACCCACCCAGGAACCACAGGCCAGAGCCAAGGGAGCAGAACACCCAAGGACACACAGCTCTGAGCTCTCAGCTGAGGATTTCTGTGCCTGTGCATGGCAGGGCACAGCTCAGGAGGGCTGTGCAGACACAGAAGACAGAAGGACACTGAAGGCACTGGCAGAGGCTGCAGCATGAGACCAGTGCAGGGCACAGGCCTTGAAATCATCTGCCAGCACTGAGAGGAATCTAAACAGAACTAAGGAAAGGAGAAATTTTAAAAAAAGATCCAGACTAACATTTTCTGTCCAGAATTTTCTGGTTGAAATCCCTTCATACAAGAAGCTTCAAGTCAGGAATAACAGAAATTCACTACTACCTAAAATAACATGTCAGAGGATGGACTTTATCCTGTGGATCAGATGTGCTCTGTATTTAGCATTACATACAATGCAAATTTCCCGTAATGACATCTCTCCATTTTTCCTATTTGCTTTTGTGGGAGAGATGAATTCTAATGACTCATTAACAGCTCATTGAACATTCCCTTCATGGATTACATCTTTATTGTAGCAAGCTTACAGGTGATACTGTTTGGATGTATAATTAATTTGAATTAATGTACAATTCTGCAATGCAAACCTGGGGTCAGTTTGCGGTGCCTGAAGAAATCATCATCCAAATTAACACTGACTGGAAGTTAGGAGTCGCAGCAGTGTCTGGCTCACCACCACAAAGCAGTCACTGCCTCATCCCTGCCAGACTCCAGCACCTCCATCTGCCTGTGTCAGAAAGCCTCAAGTGCCCCAAGGGGAGTCAGGATTATTCACTCTTTTCAAGGAGAGTGTTTACTATATTAAAGGGCAGCTGTTCTTGGTGAACTTGAGGGTTCCAGGAACTGATAATGGACTCTGCTGCCTTCTATCTTGAGATCAATTAGCTCAACAGAGCCCTGATTTGTCACAACAAGAGCCTCTTCAACAGGAGCTGATGCACACTTCAGTTGATTCCTGATCTCCCACCTGAATGGAGTGGCAGCACCATCAAGCCTCTCTCTAACTCTTGTCAGAGCCCAAGCACAGGAATCACAGACCTGGATTTTACAATTTCTCCAGACTGAGAACATTTGCACTCCTGCTTCCTGCTCCCCTGGACAATGCTGCAGCTACTCCTTAGATGACTGGAATAAAACTATTTTCAAATATCTCCTTGTGATGGGTTAGAGAGGAAGGAAGTTCAGGTGAGCAATGATGCAGACAAACCTCTTTAGCAAGGGGATGACAAGCACTGCTTGTAGGACTGTTCATGCATCAGGCTCTGATTCTTTAACACAAAAGAGCAGGTAAATCATTTCTGGACAACCAGCAAAGGACAATAGCAGCAGGTTTCACCTTACACATCCTGCTTCTCTGGTTTCCATAGCTCTGCTCTTCTCCACAGAACAGCAGGGACACAGGATAGCTTCACTCCCGTTTACTCTAGGGATTAAGGAACAGCAGCTGTTGGATTAAACACCCTTGTGGCTGAGCAGGAGCTGAGATGCAGGATGCACTCTCTGGTTTCCCAGCAGAAGGTGGCCAGCAGCAGGTATTTCCAGGGAATGTGGCACTGCCAGGGGGAGTCAGACCCTGCTTAACAGGGCATGATCTTCCTCAGGCCTCTCACACATGGAACATAGCCTGAGTAGGAGACTCAGGCTCACAGCTCTCCAGGTCAGCAAATTTAAAAAACAGGAGAGTCTCACAATGTAGTGGCCTACAATGTAGGTTTCCATTGATTGTGAAACACACACGCTCAAGGTTAATCCAAATGGGAACAGAAATGGATTTCTAGCAAAATAAATGTGATCCCAGCCCTGAGGCAGAAAGGTCTTCAGTTTGTCCTGGGACTTCTCACCTTTCCTTGGTGCTGATGTTTGACCCTGGTGCAAAGCTGCTGAAATGCAGAGTTGGGCCCACTGGTTATCCCAACATCAGAATCCTCTCCAAAGGATCCCAGCAGTATCCTGGAGCTCTCTGACAAGGCAGGGACTGCCACTGCCAGCCCATGCCAAGGCTTCAGCCAGGACATTTATCCCAGAGAGTCACTCTTTACATGGGTGCACTGTTCCATTTTCACATTTCACAGAACTCAACCAGGAACTGCTTTCACACAGCCAGAAAACTGAGAATTATTTCACTGTTTAAAGACTCAGACCTTACTGTTTTGCACCTGATGAGATTATGCACGTTTATGCAAATCCAAATGCCACTCTCACAGCTCCTTTTCCTCACTAAGTACCTGCAGCAGAGCATAAACCTCCTCAATTTCCTATATATCATTTTAACACTACCTACTTATGTCATTTGGTGCAAAGCACCAAACATCAGATCCAAATTAAGAGTTATTTTAGCTTTTTCTTTCAAACAATCACCCCTTTAAATGTTTCTCAATGATTTAAATGTCGATCTCTGGGAAAAAAATATAAATTGATCATCTTGATCAGTGTTGCTTCAAGAGATCTGATTGTTTCCTATTCTGAGGGAATTTCAAGTGATTTCTGTTACATAATTCAGACCTCTAAAGTCTTTGTGAACATTCAAAAGGATAATGCAGGCTGACAGAAAGACCATAATATGAACCATACACTTATTCATCTTCTTCTCAAATGAAACTGGCTAAAGAGAAGATGTAAAATCTACAAGGCAGCACTTTCAGAATGGACTAGAGACTGTTTTCATGCAATGCTTCTTCTCCAGTGGAGTCACTGCACAAGAAATTCAGTGAGACATGTTAAGAACTGAATTCATTAGAGATCAGATAGTTCTGATTTTTCTTTGTGACAGTCATGCACAAGCTATGCTGTCAGTGAGAGCCATTACATCTCACACTTCACAGCAACAACTGCTATCATGACAGAGAAAGTCACCCTGGCTGCAAAACTCAGCAGATCCTCTCTGTGTTCCTTCCCCAAGTGCAGAGTGTTTCATTTATAACAGAATTAGCACAGATTTATAACAGCAGCAAGAAAGAACCAGACTCAGTAGCCTTTACAGGAGGTTCATACCAAACCACAGCTCAGAAAAACTTGTGATTAGGGTTTCAATAATTTCTTGTTTGATCTCTAGCTCTGTGATAAAATGAGCTCTAGAGTCTGCCAGACACAAAGAACCCGAAGCTGTGAGTCAAATGACTCCAAATCTGGGATCCTAAAGCAAGTTTGTCAAACAGCTGGCACATCAGATACCCCGATAATCCCGGTGAAAATGTGGATCTTTGAGCACTGAGTTGATCTGACTGAGATCAATTGAACTGATCTCAATAGTTTTCATTTCCCAAGAGGTTTTCCCACAGCTTTAATGGGAGACAGTACCAAGAGAGCCCCAGGAGCAGGTGAGCGTGGCGTGCCTCAGGGCAGTTGCCATGGTATTGGCAGGGACCTGCAGAATTTTATTTCAGCGGAATGAATGCACACAGAACATTTCCATCTTCCCTAACACACTCTCCCCATGCCCTTCCCACCTTCTCTCTCTCTCCAGCTTCTCCCTTCTGTGATTATCATTTTTCAGCCAATCATTTATTCTGTGCTTTTCTCCTATGCTCCACTGACCCTACTCTCTCCCTGTGCATTCCCTTCTCCCTCCTCTAATTTTTTCCACATTTGCCCATCATGGGATTTGTGTCTCAGTGCACCAACACTGCCATCTTTGCACCCTGGACTAAAGGCCAAAATAGAAGCAATCCACAATCCAGCAGCCTGATCTTACTTTTCCATCTGATATCCCACACAATTCAGCAACGCTGGACCAGGAGAGCTCTCCTGGCACCTATAAAATGTTTAAAACAGTCACAATTCAAATGCACATTAGTTAGAAGATTAAAGACTATAACCAACTGCTTTCCATGTTAACCTTGTGCTGGCTATTGCAGCAAACAGCTGTCACAATGGGAATGTGGAATTTAGTACTTAAGAGAGATAATTCTGTGCAAAAAGCAGCAGAATCAGGGGTACCTCCAAGTGGAGCAGAACTCAGATATCCCTATTTATTATGGGCATATTCAGAAGCTCTGATAAAAAATACTTTAATGAAGAAGAGATTTTATTTGGGGAGGGTGGGTTGCAAAGGGAAAGTCACAATACAGTCTGTTTGTTTGGAATTCCTTGATTAATTATGAAGGCCTGCTTACTGATAGTCCATAAAATCAATTATGGAATGGTCTGGGTTGGAAAGGACCTTAAAGCTCATTCCATTCCACCCTCTGCCATGGGCACCTTCCATTAGCCCAGGCTGCTCCAAGCCCTGTCCAGCCTGGCCTTGGACACTTCCAGGGATCCAGGGGCATCCACAGATTCTCAGGGCACGTGTGCCAGGGCCTCCCCACCCTCACAGGGAAGGATTTCTTCCCAATATCCAATCTAAACCTCTCCTCTTTCAGTTTAAAGCCATTCCCCCTTGTTCTATCACTACATGCCCTTGGAAACCCCATAATGATGAAAACAAAACCAGTTTAAGCAACCCCAAACCAAAGATAATGACTCAGAACATCCTCATTCTCATGTCCACCACTTCACGGCATTTCTCAGCTGAGATTACACACAAACAGCATAGAAACAGTCTGAAAATACCTTAGGAGAAAGCAGCTGAAGAGGAGAGTATTTCTGGGGTGTTCTCTGAGAAGCACAGGAAAGAATAAGCACATTCTCTCCAGGGAAAAGAAAAATGCTGAAGGATATTGCCAAGTTATTCTGGCATTACATAAGCTAATTCCAAAACCACCTTTTTGAACTGTATTAGTCTGTGTTGTCCTTTAAAAGAGAGGCATTCATTTATAATCCAGAAAGAATTTCAACCCCCAAATCTGAAAACCCCTGAAAATCGGGGGTTTTTTGAACAGCCAAAGTTCTAACAGCTTCTGTCTCTAAACATCTGAAACGATTCCATCTTAACAAATGGGGTAAAAATGAATTAAGTGTGCTGAATCTTTTTACAAGGCAGAAAAATAAGACCAAATCTTTGAGGAGACATGGCTCATAAATCCCTGCCTTGGCACAGAAGTGCAGGAAGATGGATTAATTCCATGAACAGCACAAAGGAACAGAAGCAGAATAAAAGAAGTGGCTGAAAGTAAAAGAGGTAAAGGGAACTGCAAAGACAAAAGGCCCTTGTTTAAATTCCTCGGATCCATGAGTAAGTAATGCATGACAGTTTGTCAATAAGTGTGAGAAACTCACTCTAAAGACAAGTCATGTGTGGACTTCTGCCATCTCCAGGTGATAATGGAGAAGTAATTTTGTATTTTTCATATAGTTCAAAGGGCTCCCACATCAGACAGGCAGGTGCTCAGCAGGAGCTACTTCACCACCAATTAACTGTTGGCTTCAGACTCAACATGAACCTTTCAGTTCTTTTAACACAGATTTCTCAGCCCAGGGCCTGGCAGGAGGCACTTTCAGCCCTCCAACTACTGCTACATGTGACTGACACAGGCAGGTGAAGGATCAGCAGGCTCAGGACAACACCAGGAGCCACACGGGGCTGACACCCGCAGCATGGAAAAACAACCCTAAAAATTTACACAACCACCAGCTCTGGAGGGGCTGGAGTGCCTCAGCTGCTCAGTGTCACTTAATTAAGATCTTTAAATCACTTTGTTAATTAGGAACTGCACTCTGGGCCAGGTCGGTGGCTGTGTGACATCAGTGGGTACCCACCCACTCTGAGTCCAACTGCAGCACAGATCAGGCTCATTACTCAGCAACAGGCTCTCCATCAGAGCAAAAACTCTTAAAACAGGGACTAAGTCAAGGAGAGGGGCCCAGGAATAGCACAGGGAGTTCTGGATTAATCTAATTACATTGCTGATGCTTTTTGCTGGCAAGCTGTTTAGCAAATACACAGCAATGATAGAAGAATTGCCTCATACTGCTGCTGCAGAAGTTAATTAAGATTTGTTTGGTGGAACAAAAGACAAATCAGGGTTGGAGAAAATATCAACATAATTTTCAGTGTTTCTGACAGCTGGAGAGAGTGTGTTTTAAAATGGATTAAATGCAATTATCCTTGTTATTTCTTCCTCTGTTGATGCTGAAATGACACAAGATTATAAAATGTAGGACAACATGCAAAACACTGTTTTGGAGCAAACGGTACTCTTTTTTAAAAGCATGTAATAACCCACAATTTGCTTCACCAACAAGTAGCCGAAGTGTGGAAGCACCACCTGCAAAGCAGATCAAGACTGAAAGAAATGAGTGACATATCCTTGTGTTCCAGGACAGCAAGAGATTAATCCCAAATGGATTAAACATACATCTCCTCACTGGTTTGGAAATAGGAGTGCACCTACAAGTCTCTTGGTTTAGCTGGGACTCAGAGTCCTGGAATGGTTTGGGTTGGAAGGGAACTTACTGCTCATCCCATTCCAGCCCCTTGCCATGGGCAGGGACACCTTCCACCAGACCAGGCTACTCCAAGAACTCCTTCCCAATATCCCATCTAACCCTCCCCTCTGGCAGTGGGAAGCCATTCCCCTTTGTCCTGTCCCTCCATCCCTCATCCAAAGTCCCTCTCCAGCTCTCCTGGAGCCCCTTGAGGCACTGGAGGCTGCTATAAAGTCTCCCCAGACCCTTCTCTTCTCCAGGCTGAAATTTTCATCCTCTTTCAGTCTCCAAGTCCTGGAGTTTGATTTTGAGGACTGACAACTCATAATGACTTCAAATCAGAGTTTGGACTCCAGCACTCCTGAATATTTGGCTGGAGGAGAGACACACACACCTCTTCTTCTACCAGACCAACAGCTTCTGCAGCAAAACACTCATGGCTGCCTGAGTCACTGTACTTCTACCCACAAAAACATGGTCAGAGTCTCATCCTTTATATGTTCTAAGTATTTTTTGGTACAACTGATAGAAATGTGCAGAGCAAAACCACACCTTTTTGTCAGCAGCTTTTATACTCTTTAATTCTGCACTAGGCTAAAGCATTGTTCCCTGCTTATCCTAGGAAACCACAAACCAAACTATATGTGTAGAGTCCCAGGAGTCTCATAGACAGAAGAAGAAAAAAGGAAAATAAAGTGTGCTCTCTGTATTCTAAGCACAGCACAGCTGTGAATGACAAAGGCTTTTTCTTTGTCTTATTATCTTCTAACAAAAATCCCCCGAAGAGCTGAACACCAACTCATTAACAAAGTTCTTTACATGAATTCACAAACAGTTTCAGGTAGCTCCGTTCAAAGCATTTCTCCTTTGGCTGTGAAGTCTCAATGGCATTTGAACAGCAGGGAGAAATCAGATTTTAGGCTTCACTTCAAGATTATGATTTAACTGAGGACATCTTTTTGAGAGGGGGGCAAGGATATGGTGAGGAACTGAACAGAGAAATTGAACTGACTTCAGATATAAGGTGAAAAAGCTTGCGCAGACACAGTGCTTGTGTAGAGGGGGTTGATGGGAAAGTGGTTCCCAGTGATTAACAAGTTCTCAAATGCCCACAATTAGCCCTCAATTGAGGAAGGACATTGAGGGGCAGGAACAGGTCCAGGGAAGGGAATGGAACTGGGGAAGGGTGTAGAGCACAAGGAGAAGGGTCTGGAGAACTCCTGAGGGAGCTGGGGGGGCTCAGCCTGGAGAAAAGGAGGCTCAGGGAGGACCTTGTGGCTCTGCACAGCTCCTGACAGAAGAGGGCAGCCAGGGGGGATCAGGCTCTGCTCCCAAGGAACAGGAACAGGAAGAGAGGGAACAGCCTCAAGCAGAGGAGGCTCAGGTTGGACATCAAGAGGAATTTCTTCATGGAAAGGGTTGTTAAACATTGAAAGGGGCTGCCCAGGGAGTGGCAGAGTCCCCATTTCTGGAGGTGTTCAAGGAACTCCTGGACATGGCACTCAGTGCTCTGGGGTGGGTGACAAGGTGGGGGTGGGTTCCAGGTTGGATTCAATGATCTCAGAGGTCTTCTCCAAACCCATGGATTCTGTGATTCTCCAACTCCAGGTGTAGCACACCCAGCAGCATTAAGATCCAAAGGAAGATGGTTCACTCAAACATGTTTTCAATGAAGAACAGAAGATACAGTGGGTAATGACTGTGAGAAGGATGTCAATAAAACAAGAAACTACCGCGAGCCGAAGGAAAGGCTGTCTGACAGCACAGCAGTCCAGCAAACTCCCAAAGAAAAGTCTGGAGCAAGACAGGATGCAGATTATCCATTAGGATACTCACACTGAACTGATATGACTCAGCAAGTTGAGAGAAGACAGAATTCTGCCAAACAAAACTAAAATCTATGTGGGGAAAGACCCCAGCACATCTGAGCTCCTCACAGAGACTCTTTGTTGTTCCCATTGATACTTCGAGGAGACTGAACAGCCTTGAGTTGAGAAACACTTTCACATCAGCAGACAATAAAAGCAAGCACATACACTGCATGTAGCAAAAGGAAGCACAGAAATTCTGAGAACATTCTTCACGAACAAAACCCAGCAACTGAAAACAAGTCAGAGACTGGCAAGAGGCATCACTACAGTTTAACTTCAGTAACTCATGAAATGCAGCTGTGCTGTTGTGCTTGGCTTGGAGCAGCCACAGTCACTGGACTGTCCCTCACCTGCCAAGCACTCAATCAACTCCTGATGTGCTGCTTTGAAAAAAGGGATTAAAATATTCTCTGTGGGGAGGCTATACAGTCCTGCTGAACACTTCCAAACTGTCTTACCTCAAACATCTCCTGCTCTGTCCGTCGATGATCATCCAGGAGCTGCTCCATGTAGGTCAGATTTCGGAATTTTTCTAGGTAAATACTGTACTGCTCTCGCAGCTGCTCCTCAATCTTCTCATACTCATCCATGAAAGCAGGGCTGGGGACAACAAGCACAAAGTACTCAGTGAAATCTGCCCAGAGAAGCTGTGGCTGCCCCATCCCTGGCAGTGCTCAAGACCAGGTTGGACAGGGCTTGGAGCAACCTGGGATAGTGGAAAATGTCCCATGGCAGTCTTGGAATGAGATGAGCTTTAAGGTCCTTCCAACCAAACTATTATGTAATTCTAGGAGTCTATAAATATTGCCCTGTATATACAGAATTCTGAAATGCAATTTTGGTTCTGCAGCTTCCTTTCCATGTTTCCTAAACCAGCCTCAAAACCCTCTTGTTTTTAAGGTTTCACACTGCTTCAGAGACTGAAAGCTCAAGACAAAGCCTCTCACTAAGCTATGCTGCAAATTGCACAGAGCAAAGAGAAAGTTTTTGTGTACAACTCCCATCTCCTTTCACACAGGCACAAAGGCAACATTTTGGCCCCCTCAGAAGGCAAGGCTAAGTTAATTTTCCTGCTGTTCCATGACTGCAGAAAGTTAAGTGTGCAGCACGGCTGACAAATCACCTTCTTTGCTGGGGACTTGCTCCAAACGTGTGCTGAGTCATTACAAGTTTAATTAGACTGTGTGATGAAGTGATGATGTCATTATATCACAGAGCTGACTGCTGGCCCCCAAAAACCTCTGCTGCTGCTCAATGCTTCACACCCACCCGATCCACCTCCTGCACAGTGGTCCTGATCAAAGTGGGAATGTGAATCCAGGTCATTCCTTCCATCACTCATTTTTCCAATGTTTCCCTTTTTTTTTCTATTTCGTATCTAAACACCTCCAGTATCTGAAGGGGACTAGAAGGAAGCCAGAAAGAGACTCTCCATCAGGAACAGTGTTATGACAAGTCACAATGGGTTCAAGCTGAAAGAGGGGAAATTTAGGTTTGATGTACAGAAGGAATTGTTCCCTCTGAGGGTGGGGAGGCCCCTGGCACAGGTTGCCCAAAGCTGTGGCTGCCCCTGGATCTCTGGAAGTGTCTGAGGCCAGGCTGGACAGGGCTTGGAGTAACCTGGGATAGTGGGAGGTGACCCTGCCCATGGCAGGGAGTGGAATGGGATGAGCTTTAAGGTCCTTTCCCACCCAAACCAGTCTGGGATTCCATGATTTTACAGATTTTCTGGCAGGCTGCACCACTGCCCAGAAGATCTGATCCTAACAGGGGCTGCAGAATGAAGTTTTTAACTGGTGGTTAACACCAGAAGCCTCTGGGAACAGAGTACACCAGTTCCGTCCTTTCTGTTCACACTCCTTCCTGCAGTAGATAATCAGTTCATCATCTTTACCGAACACTTTGGAGAGTCTGCAGCCTCTTCTGGCTTCTTTCCAGTTCCAATTTTCGTTTTTCAATCTTGGCCTCCAAATTGGCTTCATCCAAAGCCACATTATTCAACATGTCTTTGGTCTTTTGGACTTGTTCCTGAAAGAGAAGGATGGTGAACCATGGCTGGCACTGAAATAATTCAATTTATCTTTCAGATGCTGAACATTGTTCTGGATAATCTCATCTGTGTTTACTCAAGTAGGCAATGGAAATTAAAAAGTTCTTTGTGGCCAGGATAATGAACTAACCGAACATTTAGAAACGTAAAATACTTCATTTTTTCCCTGACATTTTCAACAAAGGAAAAAACCTACAGCTTTAACTTTAGTTTTCCCTTCTCATTAATAAGGCAGTAAAAGATAGAGGAACAAACCTATCTTTTGGAATCATTAAGGTCTTTTTGAAATGTATCTTAATGGAATCATTAAGATAGTTTCCAACATTAATGATTCCATGATTCTGAATAAACGCAGATGAGAAATGCATTTGTTTCCTGGTACTAGGAATTTTAAGCTTCCATCATTTTTCTTTTCTCTTCAAGATACTAGTTTTTAAAAGGATTTCCTATATCTGGATATCTTCACCCTTTTCTAAGTCTTGCTTTATCGATTTTTCTCAAAGTCTGGGAAGCACCCTGAACACTGCAACATGTGCTACAGGAACCAGGAGGGGAAATGCGAATATTCCAATTTATTAAAATGAGCTGAGTACACTCAGTGTACCCATGCTCAAGAAACCATGAGGGAGAGAGGGAGAAGGAGGACTGCACTGCTGGAATTCCAGCAGTAGCTGTTGGCGCTGCTCAGCTCCAACAGATCATTCCATGAACTGGGCTAGGATTACCCAGCTGAGTGTGTGCCACGGCTATTTCCCAGGAAGCCAATCCCTCTCTACCATGCAGCTGTCAGTTCATCAGTACCACTGCTAGAATAAGAAATGCACATTAACAACATTTAGTGTTAATACAGACTGTGAGTAGGAGCAAAACAGAAGATTGCCCAGAATATCTATTGATTATCCATTGGCTGTTTAATCCTGGAACTCCACTCCTTGTAATTACACACTTGGACTGGGTACAGTTTGCAGTTAAATAACTCAAGTCATCAGTAGGAGTTAATTAACCACTCTCCTCACACAGTGCAGCTGAAAGGTCAGGAATTCAGGAACTCAAGCACTGGAGCAAGGACAGTGCTGCTAAGTGTAGGACAGACAAAAAGCCCTTCAAACCAAGAACCACAGGATACCCTGGCAGGACACATTAGCACAGTGCCAGCTCTCCTCACCCCCACTGTGGCCAGCTCAGCTGTCCTGCTTCCAGAGCCCAGCTTCCCATCTCCAGAGGCACCAGCCCTTTTTGAGTTACCAAGGTCACTCCTTGCAGCCCTGACTCTGCAGAGGTCACAGGGCTCAGACAAAGTGTAGATTTCTGTGCTGATTTGGGCAATTTTTATCCCTCCTGTAGAGCTTTTGGGGTGAAGCTCCTAACAGAGGCAGGGAATATGACTACAATATATTTTCTCCCAAGAGAGAAGTGCAGCTCTTCGATGCAGCAACTGGAGGAATGTTTGTGCACATTGAACCAACACTGCTTGATGAACTCCTGTTCACACATCTGATGTCACCAAAGTCTGTTTTAGCCATTAACCAAATTCAACACTATTAACTCATGTGGGGCAGCTGCATGTGATGGCTCTTCCACTCTTAACCCCAGGCTATTGACAAAAAGGGCTAATTTCTTCTAGCAGCAGAGAAATTATAACTTTACAATCAAATAAACACATTTTGCTTACCAGAACGCTGTTAATGGCAATTTTCATCACCTTCTCAGCCTCGTTTATCTCCAAAGGTCTGGCAATAGATTCTGTCCTTGCTTCCTAGGAAATAAAAATGCACCAATTTGTTTAAACACTACACAAAGGAACTAATTTATGCAGAACTGAGGGTGATCAAACAATAATTATAGGATCATCTGCATAATAAATGGGGTAGGATTTAGTGTTTATTCACCAAGGGTGAGATGATTTAGAGAACAGGAGATGATGAAAAAGTTAAGTGAGCTGAGATGAGCAATCAAGGCATGTTTTCAAAACCAGGTGAGTGCTGTGCCTGGTGCTCTTAAAAGCAGATTTTTGGCCACTGCTCTGGTTTTACATGTGCTGCAAGGTATGCAAGAGGGGCAGAAGATTCCATCACCTTTACAGCACAACCCATGGAAACAGCAGTGCAGGCAGAGGAGCACAGTGTCCCAAAGCATGCAGCAGCAAGGACTATGAAGCCACCAAACCGTGCCAGGCAGGTGGCACTCAGCACTGACCCTGGCAGAGCTCCAGAAGCCTTTGGGCAACACTCTCAGGCACAGGCTGGGATTGCTGGGTGTCCTGTGGGTCTGCTGGGTGTCCTGTGGGTGTCCTGACTGAATGATCCTTGTGGGTCCTTCCCACTCAGGATATTCCAGGATTCCATGTGCCTCCCATGCCCATGTGAGAATTGCATGCTGCAGATGTAGGGGCTTCTCTGGTTCTGATAACCAAATGGGTCAGACTCCTCAAAAAAACCCAGTGATCCTTGTTTAGATGCCAAAGGATTAAAAAAAACCCACTCCTCTTCCACTCAGCAATTTTGGGGACACATAGGCTTGGGTGCCCACTTTAATGCCTTAAACACTGACCTGGTCATTCCATAAAAACATTGGATTACTTGCTTGGCACTGGAACGGGAAGAGAGAGAATCTGGCAGCTCAATGTCCCTATAACAATCTTACATAGGCAAAACATTTGATAACAGGTGGATAAAGATGGAGAAAGCATCTCTCTAGAAAATATCTCATTAAGAAACTAAAAACGCTTTGTAAACATTACCACAGGCTGTACCCAGTCCTCTACAGGAGGAATTCTGGAAGCAGATCCAACACCTTTGCTAAGATGCCACGCCAGACACTCCAGATTGCACAGCTCAGCTCGAGCAGGGTCTGCTCCCTCCCCACCAACTCCAGGCCAGGGAACTGCAGGATGAACCCAACTTGGGAGCTCATCCAGCAAACAAAAAAGCAGGATTTTGTGCTGATCCTCTGCTGGATGAGGTTTCTGAGCAATCCCAGCATAGGCTGCACAAAGGCTTGTTTTCCTGGCATGAGAAAAGAAGGAAAACAGTAATTCTGTCAGGGAGAGTGACAGGAGTCACATCTGTTGGTGGTGGTGGCAGTGACAGCTTACACTGCCTGAAGAGCTCATGAACATCCCTCTGTCCACAAAAAAATCCAAACTCTAAAGCAGAAAATTAATTTGGGCAAAAATAAGATACAAAAAAATCTGTGCAATACAAATTAATAATACAAAGTAATTCCATAGGCAGATGTTTTTGGAGGAGGGTGGGGAAGAATAATGTAGCTCAGTTGCTATTCTGGGAATATTTAACATTTCAGAAGCTCAGCAAAATCTCTGTTTATTTGTGAGGCCTCTGCCAGGACCAGCCTGCTGCAGACACTGCCCTGCCAGCTGCACTGGGTTCAGAGGGTCTGTGTCACAGAGCCAGCACACTTCAAACAAAACACCAGGGGGAAGGGAATTTTACTGTCCTTTCCACTTTCAGAGAGATAAAAGGAACAGCAAGGACTTGAGTCTTTAATCATAAACAGCTCCCTCAGCAACTCCCCTCCAGCAGCCTGGTGAAACATCCCACAACACGCACAGGGCACTGCACTGGGGCAGGGCAAGGGTTTGGAGAAACTTCTGAGGGTCTGCCCTTGCAGTTGGAATAATTAATGCAAGTTTGATGTCTTTCCTTCTTCTGTCTTCCCTCTAACACCCCTCAAGTTTTATGTACAGATCACAGTCTTCCAAAGAAATCTGCATTATTTTCTAAAACAAGGTTCAGTCCTACAGTCACAGCCACCCGGAAAAATCTGTCAGGGAGATGCACAGCAGAGGAAAAGCTGGAATTTGAATTTTCAGACTGTGGAATCAGGGTTAAACTGGAAAAGGAGAAGGTCAGGGCAATTGACCCCCTCACACCCCAAGAGATGGAGAGGAGAATCCTCTGTGCACACAGCCCATCCCTAAAACTCTGCCTTGGAATGTGCATTTTCCACTTCACTGTTACAACAGTGCCACTAACCTACGTTTAACTCTCTGGAGTAGCAAGCCTAAGTGGAAAAGATATTAAATATTATGGAAAAATAGTAATACATAATGGAAACATAATGGAAAAATAAATATATTTTGAATTCATCAAAACCACTGACATATTTTTTTCTGGATGTCTGTCACAGCTTCCCTGGGTAACTGCCACTGGGCCATTTCCTGTTACCCTATGAACATTCTCAGAGAGGAAATTTTTATTTTTAGTATCTCTTTTCAAGAAGGACCCTCTGCAAATGCACCCATCCTTTCCTTCACTGGAAATCTCCTCCCAAGAGCTTCATTCTCACTTAACAATAAAGAGCCACTATTGCAAAACCCATTCTGCAAATCTGGCCAGTGAAGCATTTTCAACTAGTAATGGATTTCCATTTTTATGGACCAAAAGCTGAAGCGGCTTCCTGTGTGCCTGATGTATGGAAAAATGGATGCACCCATCCCCCAAACTGAAGGCAAGTAATTAAGCATGACCAGCACACAAGTCACTGCTGATAAATGTGGTGTAATAACATGTACTGATGTGCTCAAGGTCTAGTACAGGTTTCTAAACAGCTTTTTTGTGGTAAGGAACAGAAATTAAAGCTTTTTTTCTCACACACTGGTTCTGCTGTGGCTGCCCCATCCCTGGAAGTGCCCAAGGCTGGGAGAAACCTCAGAGAGTGGAAAGTGTCCCTGCCCATGGCAGGGGTGGAACTGGGTGATCTTTAAGGTCCTTCCAACCCAAACCATTCCATGATTCTTCTTCTGAGGTTTTGACCACAGGTTAAATCTTGTTTTTCAGGAGTTCTAAGCCTGATGCACACAGCAGTGACCTCCTCACTGCCATTTCAGCCTCAATCCGGGCCGCACTACATCCCCTGCTCCCTGCAAACAGGGCTTTGGCAATTCCAGCTGTCCATGCAGGCCACAGAGCCCTGCTTTAGGGGAGTTTATTAGTCAGGGAGTTCACTCACACACACCGGGATCACATTTTGCCAATACAGGGGATGGATGATTAGGCCCTGCTACACAGGAATAGGAAGGCACATGAAGGACAATTATCCTGAAGGAACCTGACCCTTCCCAACAGCCTATTTTTCCCCTCAAGACATTAAAGTCATGGGAATAATTCTCAATAATTGAGAATTTTGCTGCTTCCAGACTATGCTGCTTGTTTTCATGCTCATCACAGCAGTCTTCAAAGGGAATGCAGAGAGGCATTTCCCTACTCAGCAGTGCAGAGCTTCAATCAGTGCCCAAAACCCTCAGCTATCCCAAAAGGGAAAACCCATGTCACAAGGAGCTCTGGGAGACAGAACTGACTGAAAAGCATCATTTTTTAATGAACCAATAAGAATTAGAAGTAACCTGCACATGTGGTTCTGCTGAGGCAGGAAAGGGCACTTTAAAGCTTTGTGACAGGGATGAATTTACACTGCTCTGCTCCCTCCCCACACACCCCACCAGGTCCATCCATCTTCTGGCCCTGGAGTTGATGCCACTGATTCACCCTGAGCTCACAAACCCCAGGATGTACTTCTTGTGATCTTCCTACACCCTCAGAATCCTCACCTTGAATTTACTTTGTGTAAGGCTTGAGGACAGAAGGCATTGGTAAAGCTTGGATTAGTTCTCAGGACCACAGGGTTTCACTTCATGGGTCCTCAGCCGGGAAGTGGCTTGGGATGTCTCCTCCAGAGTGTGGGAAGGAATTCTTGTTCCAGAGCAAAAGCTAAGCCTGTGAGTGAAATTCCCGATACAATCAGCTGGCAATGGCCTTGGGCAGCGTGGGTATGGCTGGTTGATTTTTAAAGGAAAAAGGAGCAGGATTGGAAGGGACATTAAAGCTCATCTCATTCCAACTCCCTGCCAAGGGCAGGGACACCTTCAACTGGTCCCCAAAATGCAGGAGAAAAATGCCACCCACCATGTTACAGATGATGCTGTATCTTCAAGCTAAATACTCCTGGGAAAGTAATATAAAATAATTTCCTC
Organism: Origma solitaria; assembly: GCA_013397895.1. Lineage (NCBI taxonomy): Eukaryota > Metazoa > Chordata > Aves > Passeriformes > Acanthizidae > Origma > Origma solitaria. The sequence goes on from VZRL01004408.1 coordinate 1,305,271, forward strand.
CTTAAAATACATGCACACAACTGCAGTTATGGTTAAAGCAATCTAATATACAGGGCAGTATTGACTTAACACTATATCACAGCTGTAAGGGTTAATTCTGGCTGCCCACTTTGCAATGAGCCCTCTTCCTCAAAAGTGATAGGTTAGGCTTGGGTTGGAAGCAGGACTGTTCAAAAAAACTGAAGCTAACCAAGTAATTCTCCAGAGTTCTGGCAATTTCAAGTTACAAACTTCCACTAGAAATCCTACGTGTGGCAATTTCATAACCACAGCCCAGGAAATGAGAGAAATTAATTTATCAGCCTCCCCCAGGCAGTGTCTGGTATCCAGAAGTAACATCTGGCAGATGGAAAAATGCTTCCAACATTCCCAATAAAATGATTTTTTTGCAGTTAAGTTCCAAAGAGCAGGGAATGATGCAGCCATCTCTGAAATCACATCTCCCTCTCCCCTCAAGGGGCAGCGGAGGGAGGAGGAAGGGCTCTTTAATCCAAAAGCTGAGAATAAAAGATCCAACTGAAATGTCCTTAGTGGCAAGGCTTTGTGCTGGAACTAACACTGCCTCAGTTCCACAGCTGGGTCTGAATGCCTCTGGCTCTCCAAAGAGTTTAATTCCAGCCTTTCCCAGCTGAAGTTGGTAACGAGATTCTCGGCGACTTCCATCAGTCTGGGAAGGAGCTGGAGCTGTGGGCATCCATAACAATAGCAGGGAGCAGTGCCCTGTGCTCACTCCAAAATTTATCTTCCCCAGACTGGCAAACACTTCATGTGGCTGTTGAAGGCTTTAATCTACCAAATTCAGCAATTCCTTTATTTACAGGAGCGGATAGAGGGAATAAACACTTTGTTCAAGGTCACGGATGGGATAAGTGCCAAGAGGAGCATTAGAAAACAAACCCACTGCATTGTCCATCTTCAGCACAAGCTAAAAGCCTTTTAAAAATAGATTATTTTCATTTTTCTTCAGTTTTACAGGGCTTCCAGCTAATTAAGAGGTAAATAAAAGGAAAACAAGCCTGAGAAGGTCAGAAATCTTTCTGCTTGCCTCCAGCACAGAGGCAGTTTTCTTCTGGAACTTTTTTTGCTTCATTATCTTCCAGTGCCCAACAATTCAGCAAGTCTAAGCAGGGCAGCTTCCTGACAGGCTGTTAATGTGGCCACAGGACCTCTGGCAGAAGCAGAGTGGGAGGCACTCAGAGTTATAAACAGCCAAATTCCAAAAGGAATTTTTTCCTTTTGGATTTCCAGTGTAGGATAGTTCAAGAGAACCCTTTCTCAGCTGAGCACAATTGACCTTGAAAGCCTCATTACTGCTTTACTTTGAGATGAATGATTTGGAGCAGCTCATCAGCCCTCCCTGCCCCCAAAGGTTAATCTATTTCCCCCACCTTGACATGTTTTTAGGATACAGAGCACCACTGGCCTTCCCAACACCTTTTTCCACGGCAGCTGTGTAGATCCCAGGAAAGGGAATGCACAGGGAAGCAGTGCTGCATTTTGCCCGAATGCTGACATTAATTCTCTTGTTTTCTTGATTTGGGGTTTGACAGCTTTAATCACAGACTGGTATTTTCAACTTCTTATTCTCTCCATCCATTTAGAGCCGTGTAGGAAGACAGAGAAAGAAATCCAAAGAAAATCTCCCATCCCCACCTCAAATCCAAATCAACCCCCACCTTCCCCATGCAAAAAAAGAAAACCAGAACCCAACAAGCCTGGTTACTCTTCCAAAAGTAACTGCAAATATTCTGAAAATTAAACTTCCATAGCAATGAAATGCAGAGAAAATGCTCCTGGCAGGAAAGGAAACAATAAAGATGAAGATGTATTTCTCCATGCATGGAATTGGCTTTTTATTTAGGGATCTCACTGTGCGGTACCAAACCCATTCATCAGCTCTGCTAAACCCCACAAATCCCAACTGCAATGTCTGTGCTCCAAGACTGGGACCAGCAAAACTGGAAACTGAAAATTACCTTCCAAATGTAAGGCTTAAAAATGTGCTTTAAAATAAAAATTCTGTCTTTAGCACTGCCACAGAACACCAATAACCTGCACTGTGCTCATCCACAGCTGGGCTAGAAACAACATATTCCATGGAACTCAGTAATTATATTTGCGATTTTCGTCTGACAATACAGCTTTGGGGTTTCTTTGGGATTTTTTTCTCCTATATAACTCAACAACATCATAGTCTGAATTCAGCAAACCCTGTAGGTTTTGTTTCTCCCTCTGTTGTTAATTAAAGACTCTTTTTTTACATTACAGATTAACTTTGAAAGCGGTTTAGAACTACAGAACTATATATTCAGTCAGGGAATAATGTATTTGCAAAGGCTTCAGAAAGGCACAGAACCACACTTCCAAGAAAACAGACTTCAACTCTTCCCCAAAAATATGCACATACATTTTCAGCTCTATCTCCAGTAAATCTAATGGAACCATTCCCTTAAATCCTTCTCTTGCTGAGATTTGTTTTCATTCAGAAAGTAATTTATTTTAAAAAAAAGTATTTCATGACTTGGAGCAATGAAATTTATCTAATGTATGAAGCTTTTCTATACAGTTTCTATACAAATTACGTGCAAAAATACTCCAACAGAGAAGGTAAAGGTTGTGGAGCAAATTAGAGTCAACACTTCCAAACAAAATAATGAGTTTTACTTCACTTTTCCCCCAATAATCTTTCCCCACAAGCTGCTCAGACTATGAAAACAGATCTAGTCAACCCATTAGTGCCAAATGCTGGCATTTCCTTTATAGTTCCTGGAAAATGAAGCCATCTTCACTTAGGACAGAAATGAGATTTATCATCAGCCTGTTTAAGCTTAGGTAGGAAGAGCCTTCCTTTAAATATTTGGAAATGAATGAACTGGAAAAAGAAAGAAAAAAGAAGTTCAGGGAACATAAAAGTCCCATGTTTTCAAATTCCTTTAAACACTGTGACAGCTGTTGATGTATTTTAGCATATGCAACATGTTTCAGGATATCAAATGGAATAAAACACTAAACCACACTGCTCCCCTGCCCTTCAACAGCACAAACCCTCTGGCAGTGCCACTTAGTGTGAGCATTAATTAGCCAGGCAGCGTCAAAAGAAAATAACCAATGCAAACGAATAATCCGCACATTAAAAAGTAACAAGAGTAATCTTGAATTAATGGCAATTAATTTGGTATCTACCAGCAAAGCTCTGCTCACCCACACAAAGCCAGAATGAACTGCAATTCCTCCCCACGTGGGATAGGGTGGGACAGGCAGGCAGAGCATGCCTTTCCTGAGGTCTCCTGAGCACCCCAGCACCCCTGTGAAGGATCCAGGAAGATGTGGCAGGTGAGGAAGGGCAATTCCTTACTGCCCTCAGCACTGGATACGTAACAAGAACCTCAGAACCAACAGCGATGGAAAAAAATAGCAGCATTTGGCTTTAAGCCTCTCATGTGATGGGCAAATTTCATACATCAAATGAAAGGCAGCGCTGCGGGCTTGTAGTAAGTACAGGAAAATTAGACAAATTCCACTGCAAAACTGGTTCCTGCAAGCTCCTGACTTTTAACCTGAAACCTTGTTTGTTTTGCTACAAGCTCAAGTCTCAAGTGTGTTCCATGCTCATGGACCAAACTTGACATTTAACACACCAGCCAAAATTGGGTCCTTCAGGTTTAACAAACCACTGCACAACTTTGGCACCAGCCCCAAATAATAAGGAATAGAGCTCAAAAGCCTCTTCTGCTGCTCTCTGGAGGCTCTCCCTGTGCTGTCACTGTCACCTGGTGCCTTTAGGCGATGCACTCACAGCTAATGACACAGAAGGTCACCTTGCCCAGGACAGCTTTTCTTCAAGATAACAAGTTCCATCTGCCAGACCTTTTTGCAAAACACAGCCTGTGCACCTGGACAGGATTAGCTGACCCCATCTTGTGCACTCAGCTGTTAATGCCACAAGGAACATGTGCTCGCTGCTCTAAGAAATCCCATTCTTCTAGAAATGGCACCTTTAATAGGCTCCAAGGGAAGAGTTCTTAATGGCCCCAGTGAGAAGTGGCTGCACTGAAGCCCTTCCTCATCTCTTAATTTTTCAGCTCATGCTTTCAGCACACTCCACTTGTGCCTGGCCCTTTTCCAGGGCCCAGTTCTAAAGTCAGTGGCCTAAAAGCCTTGATTTCAAGTGACTAAACAACACCAAATTCCAAACTGATGCTTGAGTACTTTAAAAAATGCCTTAACTGATCTATATTTGACTTTTAGCTGCATTACAAGGATGCTGTACACAGAACAAAAGGGCTCAGTGGGCCATTAAAGCAAGTATTAACACATCACACAGCAGCTGTGTGAAAACTCCTTCAAAGCCAAGAAATTAAGCAGAGTGATTAACAGTTCTGTGACATTTGTGCATGTTGAATTAAACTGGATTATAACTTCTCTCTCGCTTTTATAACAATAATGCCCTGCACACCACCCTGAAGGATGGATCCAGCAGGAAAGGCAGTGTGCCACGGATGAACTTCCCAGAGTATCACCCAGCCTTTGAAACACTTGTACTCCATCGGACAAGGATCTGGGAGCATTAATTGTTGAGGCTCAGACTTTACAGCTCTTAAGGGTGCACTTCCCACAGCTCAGGCACTGCAAATCTGAACATTTCCAACATCTCCTCTTATTAAGGGTGCACTTCCCACAGCTCAGACACTGCAAATCCGAACATCTTCAACACCATGCAGGGTTTCCCCTCTCTAAATGTCCATTTTTAGATAATGAATAACCTCTAGCACTGCAGATAAAGGCACCGAATAATGGCAAGACTTCCTGGCAGTGTGTCACTAACTTCACACAACAGCTTTTGATTTCACTTCTTCACTTCTCCAGCTGAGCTGCTCCAAGTACCCTGCAGGCTGTGATGCCTCCAGCTCCTGCCACTGAAATAGTGAGCCTTGCCCTTGGAAAACAACAGCATTCCTCATTTATCTCTTATAAAATATATCCATCCCCACCACTACAGCCTGCACATGTATTTTCTAACAGTCCCACATAGAGTATTTCAGTTTCCTCCTGAAGAGAAAATGCCAAGCTGTTCTCTCAGGCTCCCTGCAAGCCAGGAATGAATGGGAGTGGGAAGGAAATGCAAACTGTCAGACCCATTCCATCAAACTCACAGAATATTTATGTCAGACGCAGCCATTAAGAACTGAGACTTTTTTGCCATTTTTCCTTTGAGGCACACAGTGAACAAAGGTTTTCCACGTTCTCTAGTGTGTACTTACCCTCAGCTCCACTTCTTTGCCAAGTAAGTCATACAGGACTGCTCCCTTGGAGGTGATTTCGGAAGCAAGCTGTCTAGCTGCCTTCAAGTCAGCAATCTGAGAACAGAGAAACAGCACTGAATAGCAGCAGAATCCCCAATATCACAAAGAAAATCCATGACATTTCCCATTTTGATATCAAAATTGCAAAGGAGGTCAAAACTCTGCTATAAGCTGTGCACTGGAAGCAGAGTGTACTTGTCTCTTGGCTTTGAAACAGTCCAGGTGAGGCACCATTCAGATAAAGGTTGCTGAGTGAAACCCCAAACACTTTAGGCCAAGAAAAACGCCCACAAATCTCAGTAATCAGTAATGAACACTAATCATCTTCAAGTGTTTTTTTACTGTTTCTTCAGAGAGACACACCAGACTTACACAGAGGAGAATCTACCATTTTCTCAAGAATCACAGGAACAGAGAATCATGGAATGGTTTGGGTGGGAAGAGACCCTAAAGCCCATCCAGTCCCACCCCCTGCCACAGGCAGGGACACCTTCCACAGAAGCAGTAACAGAAATTCCTCTTATTTAGCGAAGTGCTGGGTTACCTTTTTTTTTGGTTTGTTTTGTTGGGGTTTTTTTTTTCAATATTTAGAGAAGCTGCTTTTAAAATACCTAGAGGTGGCTTTTATTTTAAGGGCTTGAACAGCTTGATGTCTGTTAGGGTAAAATGAAGATTTCCCTTTTCTGCAATGTAAACAGGCCAAAAATCAAATTTCAGACAGTATTTTGCAAGCTCCTCCTGTTGCAAAAGTTTAATAGGTAGAAAATAATCTTTATTCCAGCCTACTCCAATATGTCTAGGATTTCAACAACATTTCACTACAAAGAGAACCAATTTTGTGCCACTGTTGCCTCATATTATGCTTCCGGTTGAGAATTCAGAGATTAAAACAAATCAGAGAACCACAGAGCCTCACCTACTGACATGAGTTAAAACCATACCTACTGCCTTGCCAGAACATTCTCCACTTACACTTCAGCTAGAACACAGATGAGTTTTTCCTAAGTGAACACAAGTTTTGCTTACTTTTGAGCCCAGATCAAACTTGAACTTGCTGCTGTCCTCCTCGGGAAGCTCTGCACGTTCCCCTCCCTGGGTGTTCATGGCCCCGTAGAGCACAGAGGTGACCTTGAGCAGCTCCTTCACAGCATATCCATCTGCCTGGTACAGCCTCTTGGTGTTGAGCTTGATGTGAGCCTTGGTAGCCTTTGGGAAGAAAGAATGAATTCAGCAGTCACAAAGGACAAAATCCTCACTTGTCTTCACTCCAAAGCTCTTTTTGCGGGCACCAGTCTGTGCTGTACAGAATAAATCCTCCTGTTCGGACACCCAGCTTGCCTCATCGTAACACTGGCATTTCTAGAAGGAATTTTTCTGAACCCTCTGCACTTTCTGCATGTCAGAACATCTGCAGAAAAACCCTCAACCTGTCATTATTTCTTCCCTGAATAAACCCTGTGCACCACTTAAATTCAAATTAAGTTTAAGTGGAAAGTAAGTGCTGCCCAGGTCTTGTGATGATGCTGCAGAAGGGTAAATTTCACCTTTAATGAGTTGCAAGAATAAGATCAATTATCCTAATTTAACTGTCTTCTCTTCCAGCAGCACCTTCCAAATGTTTTATTGTTTCTCTCAAATTTTCCCCTGCTATGATATTAGTGATTTTATTCCCTTGTCTCTCATCTCTGAAAGGTAAAGACAGAGCAGTAAGGAAAAAAATATTAAAAATTTTAATATTATCCCCTTGTACTTCAAAATAATGAAGGGTGAAAATTACCAGCTGTCACAGAAAGGACACAACTGCTGTTCCTGAAATTTCTGAGAAGTTTGTATTATAAATGAATAGCCCCAAGGAGCCAACTCCAAATTCAAGATTAAACTTTGAGGGAGTCTTTCTGGTGGCATAACTAAACAAGGAAGCAAAAAAAAAAAAAATTATCACCAGCTATGAATACAAAAATTAAACTTAAAAATGACACATTAAACACAAAAATGACCTAACATCTTTTCAGTATATTTTTAAGATTAAACTTCTGCTAAAATATTTCTCCTTTAGGAATGCTGTGGCAGATAGAACCTGTCCATGAGTCACTGGGGGTATTACACAGCTTTGGTTTTAGTGTTCCTGGAAGGAATTCCCACTCCCCTCAGGCTCTGACAAAGCAGGATCTTCAAGCTGGGGTAAGAGACTCAAATATTACAATATTTGGTGCAAGGTTTACCCACCTGTGAAACTAAAGAGAGAAAGGACCACATCTCAGTGGATTTGGCTCCAGCTTTTCAAAGGAAACAAAGCAAATGGATGTCGGCTCATGTTTATTCAGGTGTATTTTGTCAGAATTTGTGACTTTAAAATCAGATTTTAATTTCCAGTGAATGTTTTCCTCTTGCCTCTCTCATCACAAAATCTCAGTCCAGCAGAGGAAAATGACTCTGTGTCTACTTCCAGTGACAGGACCCAAAGGAATGGCTGGAGCTCTGTCAGGAGGGGTCAGACTGGATAACAGGAAAAGGTTCTTCTCCCAGAGGGTGCTGGGGCACTGAATGGGCTCCCCAGGGAAAGAGAATGGCCCCAAGGCTGCCAGATCTCAGGGTTCCAGCTCAGAATCTTCTGTGATTCCTGAAAATTGAAGCCCAAACTCCCAGAACAGGTTCCTGATGTTGTGCACCCTGAACTGGTGGAATACGAGACTCAGTACAAAAAAAACTGATTGCTTTCGAAATGTTGCTGTCAGAATGACCTCAAATGAGCCAAGACACAAAGCGAAAAGCCAGACATGTTCACCTCCCTTCCCTTTCAGTAGGAGAAATCTAAAAAATTAATTGCAGAAACAGCAAGTATTCCATTTTAGGAGAAGTGGTCATTAAACTGACAGACTCTGTTAGACATCCCCTATCCAAAGGGGACTGATGCACTAAATCATAAAGGATGGTGTTAGAGACAGAAGTTCCAATTTCAGCTCCATTCACCCTCGGGAAAGTAAAATCAATGTCTAGTAAGAGGAAAAAAAATGGTTTTTCATTCAAAGGCTACTTAGAAAGAGGAAAAATACATAGACAAGTACATATATTTTTCAGACTGGTACAATGCACTGTTGAGACAAGAAGACAACTTCATGTTCGGAAAGTCACCTCCATCACTTCATGTTTGACAGTCACCTATTTTATTTATTATTTTATTTTGTAACAACTCCAGTTTTAAAGAAACAATAAAAACCAATTCTACTTATTCTGAAGATCAGATAGTTAAAATGCAATAGAAAAGAATATAAATATATAGCAAGAATGGTATCAACAGCAGGAAAATTTGCTTGACTTCAGAATCTGCTTTATTAATATAACGAAGCCCAAATATGACTGTGATGTGTGACTCTCCCAAAAGGTTTTGTGCCTTGGGTTGCTGAGTTTGTTTCCATGAATGGATCTCCATGAGATGAACTCATCAGAGGCTTTTTGCTGCACTCTACCTCAAATTTGGATCCAAGTAGGCTCAAGAAGGAGCCAGGTATTGATCCCCACTGATTAGGGCAGCTGTAGGGGGGCAGATGATTGAAAACCCACCTAAGACAACCTTGCAGACACTTCAGAACTTTTGGGTCTGAAAAGGAGATATTTGGTAAGTTCTCAAACTGCCAGGAACACAGAGCAGTACCTAATTTGTGTGGAAAATTAACACCTCCTTACTCCTTGTTCAGTAAAGCAGAGCAAAACTCCAGTAATATATTTCCTGATGATGAATCTGTCCTGACATTCTCTTCTGAGACAATTCTGTCTCCATCAAATCTCCCATCTGCCTACAGATGCATAAAGCCATTAACTCCTGGAGAAGATAATTGTGGATTCCATGGACAGTGAATTATTAAGAAAATGTCTACAAGCTTTTCTTATCCTGAAAATGCTGAAAACCTCCAATAATCCCCACATTAACGTGTAATATTAACTGAGACTAAGTACAGGGTGATTAAAGTAATTTCCATTCATTTCATTTTCTGAATTATATTATATAATTCTCCAAAACCCTTGGGATTTCTGACATGAAATCAGCTGTTGAAAAGCATTGCATTATTTCTGCTTCCATACTTGTGCTTGGTGGGGGGAAGCCCTTCCAAACAAAATAGACCTCTTCACTCCATCTCAAGATGCTCCAGGGCACAAAAGTACATTCTAATATGTACAGGAATGTACCATGCTGTGAACAGGGCAAAATTAAGGTAAGTTATGGTGCCCACTATTCAGAAATGAGACAGGAAATATGGTTAAAATATCACTTCAATATGTTTTTAAATTTAAAAAAGAGTATTGTAATTCATCTTTGGTATTAGCATAAAGACTTCCATCGCTTCCAGATCCACCTGCAGCCCCAGTAAGTTCATCATCTCAGTGTGTGATAACAGCAAAGGCTCCCACTGCTTCAAATAACATGGATTCTATGAAGATAATGTTATTTTCCTCCAAAAGACTAAAAAAGTTGGTGGCCCAATCCAAACATACTCATGCATAAAAAATCTGATCTAACACATGCCTTGTGGGAAATCCCATACAACATATACCAATATTTGATTCTATATCATAATGAAAACATCACAAGTTAAAATTATTCATGCACAGGAAAGAACCAGGCATCAAAAGTTAGCAATAACCATGATGGGATCTCTTCTAAAGCAATTTACATGGTTTTAAAACATTTCCTATCTACAGCTTTCTCTTCCTCTGTCACCTTTTTATAAATAAGAAGGGGTAAGGATGAATATTGTTTTAGATCCCAATCTTGTATTTAGATCCCAATATCGTATTTAGATCCCAGTTCCACAGAGAGAAATACAGGATGTCAGTAACAGCATGCCCTGGCCTCTTCAAATTTCCACCAGCACAAGACACAGGGTCACAGAATCATGGAATGGTTTGGGTGGAAGAGACATTAAAGCTCATCCAGTCCCACCCCTGCCATGGGCAGGGACACCTTCCACTACCCCAGGTGGGATCCACAAGCCCTGTCCAGCCTGGCCTTGGACACTTCCAGGGACAAAGCAGCACAAGAATGCAACACAAACTCAGCCACCCCTTGCAGGAAAACTCTGTGGGGTTAAGAGGGAAGGCATGAAAGCTGACATGGGACCAGGATTTCAGATTTTTGAGATTTCAGCCCAAGCACAGATCCTAGGGAGACTCACCATGAACTGAGCCACAGCCTTAATGAAGAAAACACGGTCCTGCTCTGTCTCCACATCCCCAGCAATGTCACTCTGAGGCTCATACCTGTGCAAACATGTGGAGATTATAACAAGATTCTGGCAATATTAAAATGGTTGGTTCATACGTAAGGCAAAAATCAAAGAAAACAAGCATGAACAAGACTGGAAAATAAATTTGTAACTCCTACTGCAGACTGGGGCATCCAGACCCTGGAGTGCACACAATGGGTTACTACAAACTGCAAGAGCTGTCAAACCTGACACACTGCACAGGTTCATACCCAGACATCATTTCAAACATACTCCTTTCAAAAGTAAAGCAAACTTATGAAAAAACAAGTTGAAATCTGTGAAATGTTTAAAAAACCCATGAGTGAGATGCAGAAACTTCTAGAAGTGCCCAGTCCACAGGAACCAGGGAGGAATAAATGGAAATTCAGTAATTTGGACCCTCAGTTTAACAGCAGCATTTTAAAGATTTTAAACTATTTAGGCAACTTAATAACTAATTCTGAATGGTTGTGAGTATATTCCTATTTCATTACAACCGCAAGGGTATTCAGCAAATTTCTAGCAGTTTGGTAATTAATAGATACTAATTATTGAATCCAGGCCAAAACAATCAGGCAAACGGTTTTGTTTTCACTTGCAATATTCTACCTTCTAAGCTTAAAAAAACCCTTAATTTTACTTAAGTGGGACAGAGAATATAACATATAATTCAAATAACACTTAAAGATTCAGAAATATTTAACCAAAGTCTGTCAATGGGTTAAGTGGGTGCAAAACTGCACTTGAGGAGTTGTAGATTATAACCTAATAATTTTACTTTTTTAAAAAACGTTGTGGATGCAGGACAATACTGGGCTGAACCAACAGCTGTAGCAAAAAGGCAAGAACTGGATATATTTTGGTGAAGATCACCCTTTTTGAGTACAGGATCAGATATGGGCAGGATGGTTGTAGAATTTGGAGAATATGTGAGAGAGATAAGCTACTTTTGAATGAGAGTGCCCACAGTCAGGGTGCAACCTCTGCCAGCACTGAGTCACTCTGTTTTCTACTCCAGGCTGTAGAATTAAACTAAAAACCTGCAAACTACCACAATTCCATCTGGCATTTAGAAAAGCAAAGCTCAAAGAATGACTAAATATCACTGAGTTCCCCAGTTTCACACCAAACCAATCAGCCGCAAGCACACACCCCCATATCCCAGCATCAGCCCAAAATTTGTTGGCCTCATCACCAACCTTTTCACCAGCCACAGCAGCACTTCTGACACAAGCATGAAGTTTGGGGTGTGGAAATTCTCCATGGATATCAGTCGGGGATACCCCAGCGCCCTCATCATCTCAGTAAAATCTGAAAAATGAGGAAGAGCAGGGATTCTTTCTTATATATCCAACAAGGGCTTTGCCAAGAATGCCATCTCCCATAGCGTGCTGCTTAGTTACCATGAGATATGCCCTGTGCAAAGCCCACTACTAAAAACTAAACCTCAATAATTAACATATATCGTATCACTTCGACAGAAAACACGCTTAAGTGAAAATAGGAGTTTTTAACGGGATTGGGCTGAAACAACGCTGGCACATCCTGTCCCCGCAAACACAACATTAAATTGTGTCCCCTACGAGCTGGGGGATCCCCTCGTGCAGGGCTGTGCCACCCCCGGCAGCGGGGGCCCCTCCCAGGCAGGGTCGGGGCGGCTCAGCCCTGCAGCCCCCGCAGCATCGCCCGCAGGCAGCTCCGTGTGAGGCCGGGAAGAGTGGGGGGACGCCCGGGAGGCCCGGGCGGGGGTGCCGCGTCCCGCCCGGCCCGGCGCCGCCGCCCCCGGCCGCGCTCACTGCGGAGGTCGCGGAACGACATCGCCGGGACCCGCGGCAGCCGCGTCTCTGAGGCAACGAGCTACGGCGGCGCGGCCGGGCCAAACCGCGCGGGAAGCGAACTGTGCGGCGGCCGGACACGGAATCGCGGAATCACGGGATCAGTCTCGCAGTCACAGAATCAATTGTGTTGGAAAAGCCCTCAGAGATCATCGAGTCCAACCTGGGACCCATCCCCACCATGGCAACCAGACCAGAGCCCTGAGTGCCACGTCCAGGATTCCCTTAAATCCCTCCGGGGATGGGGACTCCACCAGCCCAATTCAATATCTGATCACTCTTTCTAGCAAGAAATTCCTCCTCATATTTAACCTAACACCCCCACCCTCCACCCCCCGGCGCACTTAAGACTATGTCCTCTTGTCCTGGCCCTCACTCCCCGGGAGCACAGCCCGGCCCCCACCTGGCTGCAGCCTCCTGTCATGGAGTTGCTGAGACTGAGGAAAGCCTCCCTCAGGATGATCCCCCCAGGCTCTCTCAGCCCTGCTCACAGGACACAAGCTCCACACCCTTCCCCAGCTCCCTTCCCTTCCCTGGACCCGCTCCAGCCCCTCCATGTCCTTCCGCAATTCAGGGGCCCACAAATGGACACGGCACTCGAGCTGTGGCCTCCCCAGTGCCCAGCACAGGGCCACAAGCACTGCCCTGCTCCTGCCGGCTCCCTGTGCCCCGCCCCGGGTCTGCACCGGCGGGGATCGGAGGGTGCAGCCTCCCGTGCCCTGTGGGCCGGGGGTGCCGTGGGGAGAGGCTGCCCCGACAGCCCGGGCGGAGCGGCGGCAGCTCCGTGCCATGGCTGTGCCCCCGCGCTGGGGACACAGCCAGGCTCAGCCGGGATGGGGTTTATGACTCGGGAGGGCTGGGAGCCATCCCCCGGGAATTCAGAGGAACCCCGGCGGTGTGTGCGGTGTGAGGGGAGGCCGTGCCCACGCCGCAGCTGGCCCGGGCACACACGAACTAAATTGCAAAAGGAACAAAAGGGGAAAATTTGGAAATGGAGCGAATCCAAGGCAATGGATTGGGATGAAATGAGGGGCAGTGAAAAGGAGCAAAAGTTGCCCAAATTCTAGGGACTGAATTTTTGAAATCAGAAAAGAAAGTCAGAAGTGCAGACAGGAGAAGAAAGTGAGGAAAGGAAAGGTTTAAAAATCTGAGGGAAAAAATTCTGCACCAAAGGGTGAAGAAGCAAATGGCATGGCATGAGCTGAAGTGTAGGGAACTGGACCAAAGCTTGCCAAATGGATCCTCACTGAAATCGCCTTCACAGGGCCACATCCTGGGGATCCGTCCACCATCCTCATGCTCTGCACAGAACGACGACGATCTCTCTGAGGGCAAGAGCCCAGCGTTTGTGTGGTAAAAATCAAACAATACAAGCAAGTATGGAACTAGAAAATAAATCTTCTGCAAACTGGGGTATCTGGACCCTGGAATGCACACACTGAGTTTGTGTATGAATTCCAAAACTCGTAAAGCCTGACACACTTCCCCGCCAGGAGTTGTTGCTGTGGGGTGTTGAATACACCTCTTCGGCCACTGTGGATAAGGAGAAAAATTTACCTGGCTCAGTCAAGGCTGGGAAATACTTATTTTCAGAAGGAGATGAAAAAATAACTGCCAGAAAGCCAGCTAACAGCAGCCCATATCTTCACAAGTGTCTTTCACTTTGTAACGATAAAAGCAAAAAACAAAATAAAAAATTCCTAGCCTCGCTATAATATTCGTTGTATATTCTCACAGATCCCTATGGTCAGGAGTCCATTTCTGTCCTGGATTTCCCTTCATCTTGAAGTACCAGGGCAGGCCATGGTGTTGCTCATGCCAACAATCCAGATGACAGTATTTATCTTCTACATTACACGTGACCCAGAACTCTGAAAGTTCATGAGAATAAAAGTCTATTAAAGTCTACAAGAGCATTTTTATATAAAAACAGTGATCCCACATTTGGAAATATTTTATTGCTTAGTTCTACAAATTATCATTTGTTCCATACCTGTTCATGTTGAACTGGAGTACACAAAAAGGCACAGGGAGGGTTCTGGGTTGTCCCAGAAGGTTCTCTCAGGACCCTGGGACACCTGGGGGTGTTTTTCGATGGTGGCTGAACCTGAGCCAGGGGTGGCCAGCAGGGCAAGAAGGCCAGTGGCCCCTGGCCTGTGTCAGCAATGGCGTGGCCAGCAGGAGCAGGGCAGTGCTTGTGTCCCTGTGCTGGGCGCTGGGGGGGCCACAGCTCAAGTGCTGTGTCATTTGTGGGTCCCTGAATTGCAGAAGGACATGGAGGGGCTGGAGCGGGTCCAGGGAAGGGAAGGGAGCTGGGGAAGGGTGTGGAGCTTGTGTCCTGTGAGCAGGGCTGAGAGAGCCTGGGGGATCATCCTGGAGAAGAGGAGGATTGGGCTCTGGGGATCTCCTCACCCTCGGCAGCTCCGTGACAGGAGGCTGCAGGCAGGTGGGGGCCGGGCTGTGCTCCCAGGGAACGAGGGCCAGGACGAGAGGACATGGAATCACAGAATCACCGAATGTGCGGAGTTGGAAGGCACCGCCAAGGATCCTCCAAGTGCAACTCTTGGCCCTGCAATGGAGAGGCCTGTGCTGAACATCCCGCTGGGAAAGGCCAGCGTCCACAAAGGAGACAGAGGAGTTCTGCAAGAGTCGCCTGTCTTCGAGTGCAGGGAGAGCGTGTGCCAGGCTGTAATACCCCATAGGTGGGGTCTCTCACAAGTTTCTGGAGGACGCAGCCTCCTTTTCTCCTGAACTCCTGAGCGCATGTTGCCCTCCTCCTTTGCCCAGTGCTGATGGCCTAGGAAGGTGCAGCCTTCCCAAAGCGCCTACAGCATGTTGCCCCTTGAACAAGTATCCCCGCCTCGTCTCTCATTGTACGGCCATTCAAACGAGCTTGAAGCCCAGCCTGGGCGCAGAAATTCAATTTCCCAAGCCAATGAAGCCTGGGCATTTTGTACAAAGTTGCGAAGTTCAGCCTGTGCTGGGTTCAACAGCAAAGTTGCACAACTTGATGTTTGGGAAGACCCCCGCAGCCATCCCCCCAGCCCCAGTGCTTTGTGACAACATTCACACCCATTGCTCCTGTCACAGACAATGGCCTTGTGACATCACAGCCTTTGGTGACAGCGTGGCGGTCGATCAGTGTCCCCAGCGCATCACCGTGCCCAGAGCCCAGGCAGACGTGGGCTGGGACGGACGGGCAGAGCCTTGCAGAGGTGGCAGCTCGTCCGTCAGCAGCACCATGCTCCGCCGGCTGCTCTCCTGGCTGCCGCTGCCGCTCGCGGTGCTGCCGCTCCTGCTCCTGCCACCGGAGCCTTGCAGCCACCGTGCTGCTGTGGGCAGCGGGAGCTGGGATGTGCTTCCCCAGGCCCAGGAAGAGGAGGATGTGGCGCCAATGAGGGACACCTGGTTGGTCCTGGAGGCGCTGCCATGGATCTGCGCGGCTTTGGGCCTGTTGCTCAGGGCCGTGAAGCTCGGCTGGGTCCTTGGCAAGTGGCTCTGGAGACGCTGGGGAGAGATGAGCGAGGGGCTCAGGCAGGTGGGACGGGGCCGGGGGCCGGGAGCCGCCAAGGCCTTGGGCCAGGAGGGTGTGGGGCTGGGGCTGAGGGTGCCCGTGGGGGAGCGCAGCTGGACAGGCCCCGAGGGCGCTGGGCCCCGGGGCAGCCCTTTGGCCAAGGCGCGCAGGCCGAGCGGGGCTGAGCCATTGCCGGGCAGGAACGGGGCCCGGGCTGAGCCCCAGAGAGCCCCGGCACAGGCGGCCGCAGCTCTTCTTGCTGCAGCCTGTGCGCGGGGCAGCCCAGCCGGGCCCCAGGCTCTCTTTGGCAGCAGAGGCCAAAGGCAGCGCCCGAGGGCTCAGCCCCCGCAGGCTCCTCTGCCCCTTCCATCGCTCCCTGTGCTGTGTCTTGCAGGAGAAGAGCCAGAGCGCCTCGGCCTCTGCGTGCCCGTGCTGCCAGGGCCACGGCTGCTCCGAGGAGCTGCTGCAGCTGCTGCTGCAGAACTGTGCCCTGATGAGGCGCTGCCTGCGCCACAGCTCCCGGCACAGGGCAGTGCCCAGAAGAAAGAGGCCAAGGCAACCTGGCACTGGGAGGAGGAGGAGACTCCGCTTGTCACCTCTCCAATGACTCTCCAGCTCCAGCTCCTCTCTGGGCTCGCTGGACAGGGCAGGGAATGTATGACCAGTGCTGAGCCCGGGCACTGGGACATTCCCGCCCATAGTTGTTAGGAACCCCTGTTTTATATAGACTTAGGAACCCCTTTGTTGTTAGGAAAGATAGGTTTCTCAGAAGTCCTCTCCTCCCCCGGTTGGAGTTTTTCCAAGAGTTCCAGTTTAAGTTTTTTAGGCATATTCTTCCCAGTAATTTCTCATCCCCAAGTTGATGCTGGGAAGAGTAGTCTTATTCAATAAAGTTCCAGTTTTCTATACTTTGCTGTGTTTATTTACTGTTACCTATGAGTTGGGAGGGACACTGCAATGGATGGTTTGCACAAGGGCTCCTGAGCATTTTTAAAATATGGCCTGGGTGCCACAGCAGGATTTGCAAGACTATTGAGGGCAGCTGTAATTTAGACCGTGGGCAATATTCTCTTGCCTCTGTCTTTCAATGAAGCTTTTGTTTGCTCACCAGAGGCCCCCAAAAGCCCCTGGAGGATTCTGGGCTGCCCCAAAAGTTGCTTGCAGGCCCCTGGTGGGACACCAGGGAGGTGTCAGGAGCATCCCTGTGGTGCTCAGACAGACACACAGAATTGCTGGCCTGCAGAATCTGCCACATGCCAGCTCAGGCCAATCAACGTGACTTTTGCAGCCTCTCAGCTGCAGCCAAGCCGGACTGATCCTGGCAGCAACTTTGTAATAAACTTCTTAAAGAGTCTGAATATCCCGAGTTTGCCCCTAAAGACATAACCCACAGCAGTTTTCTTGCTGATGCATCAAGGAAGAAAAGCCCGAGGGTTTCTGTGCTGACAGTGGTGATGTTGGATGGCCAAAGGAACTGGAGCTGTGACCACAAATCTGTGCAGGAACATTGGATGGAGCAGCCACAGTGCTTCATGACAGGGTCATCCGTATCTCAGGGTGGATGGAGTTGAAAATCATCTACATGTCAGGCTGATCTGTGGATGTCTGAGGACATTTTGCAGAGCAGTTCACAGCTTTTCAGTTCTGACTGCCCAAGCTTAGAAAAGACACACACATGGACTCCATAGTGAGCAATACCCATGCCCATGATTGAAAAAGTAATCAAAAGCAAGGAAAAGCCAATAATTCCTGAAAGAATAAATACTGAAGTAGTTACAGCAGGAAATAGGAGATGTGTTTAAAGGCTGTGTTTCTATTGCAAGAAAACCATGAGGCAGCAAACCTTGAATAATTCAGCAGGTCAAGAATGTATCTGCAATCCCACTTGTTCAGGGGATCAAAGGAGGAAGGAAGCATTCCCCTGCCCTGCTCTGAGTTACACTCACTAATGAAGGAATATGTGGGGGAAAGCCCAAGTTGTAAACTAAATAAAATAAATTCTGCATCTGAGGTAAACACTACACTGGGATTTAAGTAAATACAATAAATACTTATATATTAATGTTAGGCGCCACAAAGATGCTGCTGGAGGTGGGGTGGATGTAGCTTTGACCTAAACAGTGACACAGAGAGGAGCAGCCTCTCTGGTAGGAGCTCAGACTGCATCCACGAAGGATAAACTTTTCTCCCTGCCCACTTCCTCTCTCTAGCAACCCACACCTGAAGGAAAATGTACCTCTGCCTATTCCCTAGACACATGAACACACCTCCATGGAAACACCTCCCCATTCCACAGTCCACACTCAAGGAATTGGGTTTTTTTTCTCCTCTTCATCAGTACAAAAGTGGAAATTTTCTTGGAAATTTTGGTGCAGGTTTCTGTGGCAATGGGTGAACCATCCGCTGGCACTGCAGGCTTTGAGTACAGGTGGGTATACCTGTCAGGTTCTCAACATATAAATAATCATCTCCATTCATCTTTCCCTCTGTTGATCCTTTCAACCATCTTGTTGCAGATGAAATGGTGGATGGGGGTGTTTTTATTTGGGGGTTTCTTTTGGCAATATATATATTTGCATTCTTCATGTTCTACTGTTCTTTCCCCAGAGGTTTTGGAGATTTTTTTCTAATCAGAGCTTGACATTAAAGCTTCTATCACATATTTTTAAGTCAAATTCTCACATCCTTGCATTACACTACCTGGCAGATGGACCTAAACCGATTTTTCCCCTCTGGTAACAAGGAATTAGGCTTTGAGAAGAGTTTCTGCTCCATGAGATTCCCACGGGACAAACACTTGGGATCAGGCCCACCTGGACCACACTGACCAAGGGTCAGAGATGAAAATGCTCCAAGGGCTGGAGCCCCTCTGCTTTTGTCTGGGCTGGGACACAGATGTGCTGTTGAAAATATGATCAAGTGAGAATGCAAGTGATTTTTAGCCTCATTTCTCTAATGCTTTTCAAATGAGGAATAAAAATATTGCAATGAACAGACATTCTGCAGATTATTCAAGCACAAAAATCAGAAAACACTCATCTGTGGCTGCCCTGTTGGGGGAAAAATGGGTAAAAAGTCCTCAGGCTTCTTTTGCATCACAGGAAAACCTTCACGTGAAGCCACTGTACTCTAAGTCAATATACTCTAAGTCAACTTTCAGATATTGTGGGGGGAAAAAAAATTAAAAATTAATGTGGTCATGATGGTGGAGAAATTTGACCTGTTTCTGCTGGGTTGTTTCCCAGCCTCCCTGTTAGGTAAGGTTTTGGTTTTACAAATAGCTTGAAAGGCTGGGAAGGGAATCTGCCAAATCATTTGCTCAGAGAGGGGCTGGTGCAAAAAACCCCCAAAACAGGCAGGGTGGGAAGTGATGAGGTTTTCCTTTGGCTGGCTCATGGAATTTTACAGACACTTCATGCTCAGCTTTTTGCATCCACTTTTGCCTTTTACTTCCAAGTTGGGCACCAATTTTTGCTCTTCCAATCAGAGCTTTATTTCCCACCTGGGACATTAATTTTCACCTATATTCTGTTTTCATGCCTGGGCTGCTGCCTTATCCACAGGATCTGAGGATCTGATGAGGGCTGGCTCAGCTTGCAGACTTCTTGGTCTTTGAAGAGTTTCATGACCAAACTCTTTCCTTCCCCACTTTATTTAATATTAACCTCATCCCTCCAGAGGTGAGGAGAGAAAAATAACCCCTCCCAGAAAAAGAAATGGCCAGGGAATTGCTGGGGGAAGTGAAGTGCTCTTTGTGCAATGGAACCTGGGGATATCTGAAGGTCTGGGGAAGGAAAATATGCAGGAATGTCACGTTCCCTGTAATTACAGTGCAGAGCAGCTCTCCCTGTTAATGGGCTGGCATTAGAGGAGAGCTGGGTGCCCCGGATAAGCTGCAGCCCATGGATCAAACACCAGGGGTAATAAATCAACAGCTGCCCTTTGGTTGCTCAGCAGATGAGCAGGAGAAGCTGCTTAGGATGAAAAACACCCCCGAGCAAGGAGATTTCCAGATCCATCTCTGTCTGTGACTGACAGGTCAGGAGAGGAGATTGGCTTCTCATTTACATGCAGTGAAAATTATACTCTAACCCTCCATTAACTCCCTCCGAAGCAAAGTGCCATTTGACCCACCCAAAGCCAGCACTAAGTGCCGATTTCTCAAAATCTGCCTCATTCCTGGGGGTCCAATTTCAGATAGCACAGCTTGATTTAAAGCCAGTGCAGCCCTCCCAGAGAGCCTGGGACCTGCAAGTCCAGCTCATTGTCACCACAAGGCACAGGGGATCCAAAAAGCGTTGTTTTCTCATCAAATATCCTAAGCTGGAAGAGACCCATAATGGATGCCTTGGTGTGTTTTTCACCATCATTTTGGCTCCTTGGACTACCTATAGGGAAAGGCACAGAGAACAACCAGCCAGGGTGACAAGGACAAAGGAAGGACAGGCTTGGAAGGACACTGTCACAATCACCCAATTTTACCCTTTTTGATAGGGATCACCCAGAAAAACGCTGCTCATGGATGAGGAAACACAAGCCCTGCTCAGCAAAAGAGTGCCACAAACCCTCCTGAGCAAGGTCCTCTTCTCCAGGCCTCACATTTGGCACAGCCTCTTTATTTAACTCATCTCAGCCATGGAATCATTAGGGTTGGAAAAGCCTTCCAAGATCACTGAGTCCAACCATTCCCCAGCACCGCCAAGGCCACCACTGAGCCATGTCCCCAAGTGCCACATCTGCTGCTTTAAAATGTATAGGCTAAAGTACAATTCCAGAGGATTTCCCCCCATTGTTAAGTATTTTATATCCACAATAATTGAGTGTAATCAGCATCCCATCAACACTAGGGACGCAAATGAGTGAAAACAAGAGCTCTTCCAGGATTATCCCAAGTGGAGGTGCCACCTTTGCCTGGTTTTCACCCCTCTCTGAGGAGTGTTCTCAGGGGGAGTTGGAGTCTTGGATAAACAGACCTTGGGCTGGGCCAGTCTGGGAATTCTATGTCCCTGTGCTGGCAGAAACTTGTGATCTCAGCAGCAGAATTACGTATTGCTCTGCTGAAAGGTGCAGGGGGGCTGGTTTGTGTTCAAAACACCTGAAAATAGGTTGTGGCAAGGAAGGGTTTGGAGTAGAAGTGATGGAGGGGCTTTGGGCAGGGGTGGTGAGCAGCAGAGAGTGGCAGATTGCTGGACTGGCACTGGGCACAGCTGGGCTGGCACATTTTGCAACCTGTGACCTGCGGGCAGGTGGGTGCCAGTGCCCAGGGAGGGGATGGCACTGCTGAGCCCTCCTGTGGAACCCCAGCTCCCAGCAAAGCCAAAGGGATCCCTGAATCCAGCTTTACCTCCTGGCAGGGATCCCAGCCAGAACAAGCCAGGCGTGGTCACAGGAGAGATGAGCAACAGTGGGCCCACACCTCACCTGGCAATAACCCCCTCCTTGGAACCTCCTTTTCCTCTTGCAAAACTGCTCTCAGCTGTGAAATTGAGCCCAGGGGAAGCCATTCCTTGTGGATGAACCCAACATCACTCGCTGTGCCTCAGCTGTGCCACTTGCCTCTGCCTGGTGCAGGGAGACCTTACAACCTCAGTGCCAAAGCTGTTGCACTGCAGTTCTTATGGAATTTGAGGAATTATTATCCGCCCTTGGTTAGGCAATGAGGATCTCTGGGTCCCTGGACAGGAGACAGATTTTCTCTGCAGGCTGGGTGCCTTCATCAGTTTTTAAGCTGCTGGAAAATGTGTGTCACATCAGAAAAACAGCCCTGATGAGGACATTTGGGCATCTTTATGAGCAGAGCTGACATGTCCAGCCTGAAATCTCTCTTTACTCGACCTCCAGAAAATAGATCACATTGCCAGCAAACCCGGGAGCCAGCTTGAGATTTCATTAACTAAAAGAGAAGTGAATAGTCCTCATCCAAATGCCATGGAATGGCAGGAGGGTGATGTCCAGGGCAGGAAGGCTGCAGAGCAGGAGCTGTGGTCAGTAAATGGGTTTGATAATGCCCCATCCCTGCTCTGTGTGCAGCACCCTCTGAGCAAGGGCCTGGAGTTGCTGGGGCCCAGGAGAAGGAGCTAAAAAATCTCAGTTCTGTGGGGAACACAGAAGCTGCTGAGGCAGGAGGTGTGTGATCCACGCTGCTGCTCCTGGAGAGCTTCCCTGCATCAGCAGAACAGGAGTGGGTGTGGAAGGAGCAGTAACAATAACCAGGGACTACACAGCCTCGAATTTATGCTGCTTAATGGGCGCTTCTGCCATCAGAAGGGAATTCACACGCAAGCAGCCCTGGCTGACACAAAAATCCAACAGGTTTTTCAGCCCAGCTCGTGGCATCTATTGATACCTTTCAATACAACCCAAACCCCCACATTTTTGTGAAGATTTTGTAAACGTGTGGGAATCTGAAGCCAGAAAGGGCCCAGAACTACAGGGTGTGGCAAGGCCCTGGCATAGGTTGCCCAGAGAAGCTGTGGCTGCCCCTGGATCCCTGCAAGTCTCCAAAGCCAGGCTGGACACTGGGGCTTGGAGCCTGGGATAGTGGAAGGTGTCCCTGCCTGTGGCAGGGGGTGGCACTATGGCTTTGAGGTCCTTTTCCACCCAAACCACTCCATGGTTCTGTGATTGACATTTGGGGCTCCAGTGGGAGCTGTGTTTGAGCAGAGGAGCATCTCCCTGCAGCACAAGGAGCAGCAGCCACTCCACCAACCCCAGGGTGCTGCCCAGCCTCAGATCCACCTGCTCCAGCAGCTCCTTGGAAGCTCCTGCAGGAACACATGCAAGGAACTGCTAAGAAATGGGCGAGTTGCTTTTTCACTTCATTTTTCCCCAAGTGAGGAGGGGGGAACTTTCCCAGCAAGCATGTTGTGATCCATCCCTGTGCATGGGGAGTTGTCAGCTCCCAGACCTGAGGGGTTTGGGTGATTCCCATGAAATAATGCTGGAGGAGATGCATCCTGACATCTCCTCTGTTAGCTGGGCTTCCAGCACCCACCAGCCCCACCTGGAGCACCCTGCCCCATGACAGCATAGAACCTCAATGCCTCCCTTGCCCAGTGCTAAGCCAGGTTTTGTACCATGACAGGGGGTGGCACGGGGGAGTTTTTCTGGAGCTCTTTCAGATCTGCTGGCAAGAGGGAAATGCAGAGCACGTCTCTCACCTGGCAAGTCCAAGTGACTTGAATGCTGTGCTGAGCACAACAGAGCAGTGTCAATTGCAGTCCAGGGTGAAAATACATTTTCATCCGTCACACAATCCCGTAGGGTGGCAAACAGCCAACATTTGGGACAGCTGGAAGGCTGCGAAGGACCCAGAACCCAGGGCCAAACAAGGCAATTTCTTAATCCCTTGGTTTTACAAAACAGGATGTTAAAGGTAGGGAAAACACATCTGTTCTCAGAGCAGCTGAGGGGCACCACCACCTCTGGGGCACCCCAGGTTCTCCTGCCACAGACCCACAGCGGATGCTCCACAGGTTTGGTGGAAATGCCCCTGGGCTGGGAGGGGCAAGGGCTCAGCCTTCACATTCAGGACAGAGCCAGGTATTGATGCCTTATCAAGTGGTAAAAATAGGAAGCAGACACAGCAGTAAAGGGAAAAGGGAATTTACCTCCGTTTAATAGGATCCTAGGTGCTCAACTCGTCAAAGGTAGAAACGTGCTGAGAAATACAAGAGAGCAACAGAGCCACCCCTGTACAACACGCACCGAATTTTTATGACCCCACAAAATTAGCATATCTACTAAAAATCCCCCAATAAGAAACTTAATAAATGAAGAAATTGTCCCCTATTCTAATGAGCCCCCCCTAAATGAGACTACAGCCTAGTTTACAAAAACATGTTCCAGAGAGAAGGCTCTGTCCAAGGTTGGAGCCTCTGGTTCTGAGACAGTGTGAATGTTTGGTCTTCTCTGCTTTGCAAGACCCCAAACTGAGCTAAATATCAAACTACAAGAGCTATAAACATGTGGGGTTAAAGTACAGGGAGTGTTTGTGAAGGGTAAAAGGAGTGTGTATAGAGGGTACCAGGGAAGGGAAAGGGAATAAAAATGTATAAAAAGGGTATAAAAAGAAAAGACAAAAATCACTGGCATCATTTCCCCCCGTTTCAGAGACTAACAAGCCTCTACCTTGTCTAGTCTCTACACTACACTAACCACAGCACCAGTTTACACATCCAGCTATAGCAAAGATAATAACTACAATTACAACGACTATAAATGCTTCTTTTACCCAGGCCCAGTCTGGTAACCATGATGTGAGGGTGTGGAAGATATGGTCAAATTTCAGGGTGTAATTTCTGGAACAGTAAATTTCTGTAATTTACTTTAGTAAAATTTGAGTCCCCTTCCAAATTTCCTCCAAATCCTTCTTAATTTTTCCATAGCCAGTTACCACACCCATCTAGAGGTGGTAATTGGGTACAGATATAGCAATTGCACATATTAATACCTCTGGATACATTTTGGATCACAGTGTTGTGCAACTCCTGGGCTGAGCCCTGAGTCATGGTTACCAATCGGGCAAACAACAGACATGTAAAGAACAATTTAAACCACATCATCCTGATTTGCATCAGTCTCTATTTTCTCAATGGTCTTGGGGCAGAAGCCTTCTTCACTTTGGAGCAGTGGATCCATGGTCCTTTCCCAGCAATTTTAACAGCAGTGAGGGTCATCAGCAAAACTTGGACTGGTCCCTTCCACTTAGCTTGCAAGGGGTCACTGTCCCATCACCTGATGTAGACCCAGTCTCCAGGCTGGAATGGCTGAGCAGGGGTGTCCAGTCCTATAGGTTTGGACAGCATGAAGAATCTCTGGAGCTTCTGCAAAGTGGAACTCAAAGCCATTAAGTATTTCTGTAAATCAATTTTGCCTTTCATGTGAATGTCCCCTGGGATATGTGGAACCTGACATGGTCTGCCATATAAGATTTCATAGGGACTTACGTTGTCCATTCACCTTGGCTGTATGTGGACCCTCAGTAAGGCAATAGGCAAAGCGTGATCCCATGTCATAGATGTTTTTTAGCAGATTTTACCAATCTAGGCCTTGAGGGTTCCATTCATACATTCAACTTTGCCACTTTCTTGGGGCCTATATGGTGTATGCAGGTCCCGAGCAAGTCCCAGAATCCTGCTAACTTCCCCGACCACCGTTACAACAAAATGTGGTCCCCTGTCAGATGACATTCCCAAGGGAACCCCAAACCTTGGAATTATGTGGTTGAGCAAGGCTTTCACTACCTCCTTTGCTGTGTTGGTGCCACAGGGATAAGCTTCAGGCCGCCCACTAAAAGTATCAACCAATACCAGTACATATTTGTATCCCTCCTCAAGTGGCATTTCAGCAAAATCTATTTGCCAGTAATCTCCTGAGAGATGCCCTGCCTTGGTCACTCCTAACACTACTCTCTTGCATGTGTCAGGGTTGTTTTTGCAACAGGTTTCGCACTTGCTTGTTATAGATCGCACAATCTCAGTCATCCCCCTCCCTATCACTACCTTCCTCAGATGCCTTAAAAGATTTTCTGTTCCCCAGTGGGTACTCTCATGCTCCCTTTGTGCTATTTCTTGAAGGAGGGGGGGTGGGACTACAACCTGGCCTATGGGGGTAACAGCCCACCCACCTTCCTTAATCTCAGCTTTAAGAAATTTAATTAATTTGTGGTCCCTCTGATCATATTTTGGTGTAAACCCTGTCAGATCTACTTCTTTCTCTGGCACTACTGCAAGTATGCCTTTTTCTGCTATCCCTTTAGCTATTTCATCAGCAAAGTGATCTCCCACTTCAGGGATTGTCTTCTCCTTTTGATGACCTCTGCAATGCATGACAGCTACTTCTGTGGGCTTCCAGATGCTCTGCAGGAGTGCAAGGATTTGTTTTGCATGCTTAATGCCATTTCCTCGAGCAGTCAGCAGGCCACGTTCTTTCCAAACAGCTCCATGGGCATGAACAACACAGAAGGCATATCTGGAATCAGTCCATATGTTTACCTTCTTTCCTCTGCTCAGTTCTAGAGCTCTGGTCAGTGCAATCAGTTCAGCTTTCTGCAATGATCCATCTGAAGGCAAGGCTTTTGCCTCAATTACTTCATCTATGGTGGTCACTGCATAGCCTGTCATTCACTTACCATTTCTTGCAAAACTGCTCCCATCAGTAAAAAGTTCCCAGTCTGGCTTCTCCAGAGGCACATCCTTCAGGTCTGGTCTGCTGGAATAGGTCTCCTTTACTGTCTGTGAACAGTCATGCTCGGGCATGTCATCAAGTAATGTGGATGACAAAAACATTGCAGGGTTTACAACAGATGTTTTCAGGGTAACATCATCCTGCTCCAACAACACAGATTGGTATTTAAGCATTCTGCTAGGGAATTATCAGTGTCCCCCCTTTTGCTCCAGCACAGAGATCACTGCGTGAGGCACATACATGACAATGTGCTGCCCAGGGGTGAATTTCCAAGCCTCCTGCATTAGGATGACAGTTGCCACCACAGCTCTCAGGCACCCAGGCCACCCTTGGCTAACATGGTCTACCTGTTTTGAAAAACAGGCTACAGCTCTTTGCTGGTCCCCAGGGTGCTGTGCCAGTACCCCCAGAGCAACATTCTGTCACTCGTATGTAAAGAGTTCAAAGGGCTTAGTTAGGTCTGGCAGCCCCAAAGCTGGAGCAGACATCAAGGAATGTTTCAGCTGTTTAAATGCAGCCCTTGCTTTCTCTGTCCAGCTGATGGTTCCCCTCTCAGCTGCCTTAAGGGCTTCATACAGAGCTTTTACCAGTCTTCCATATTTTGCCACCCAAAGTCGACACCAACCTACCATTCCGAGGAAGGCTTGCATCTCTCTCACACTCTGGGGCTCTGGAAGTCAGCAGATCGCTTCTTTCCGTTCTTTGCGGAGTTGTTGGCGGCCACAGAAAATTTCAAAACAGGTTGTTTCCCTGGCAACCTGTGCCTTTTCCTTCGAAACTTGATATCCACCTAAGCCCCAAAAATTCAAAAGACTTACAGTGAGCTGGATGCAGTCATCTCGTGTTTTGGCCACAATCAGGATGTCATCAACATATTGAAGGACTTCTCCTCTTGGTTCTTGTTTTCTCCAGTCCTCTAGTTCCTTTGACAGCTGATGTCCAAATAAAGTTGGGCTATTCTTGAACCCTTGGGGTAGCACTGTCCAGGTGAGTTGAGTCTTCCTTCCTGTCTCAGGATTTTCCCACTCAAAAGCAAAGAGTTCCTGGCTGCTTTTACTTATAGGAATAGAGAAAAAGGCATCCTTGAGATCTAAAACTGTGAACCACCCTAGTTCATTTGTCAGTGTGCTCAGAAAAGTGTAGGGGTTTGGTACAACTGACTATATGTCTTCTGTGATTTTGTTAATTGCCCTTAAATCTTGTACTAATTTGTAACTCTTACCATCAGCCTTCCTTACTGGCAGGATGGGTGTGTTGTACTTAGACTCACATTCCACCAGCAACTCAAATTTAAGAAATTTTTCAGTTATAGGTGCTAGTCCCTTATGACTTTCTAATTTCAGAGGGTATTGCTCCTGCCTTACCAGTGTTGCCCCTGCTTTGAGTGCAATACTCACAGGTTCAGCTCTTTTGGATCTCCCAGGAAAATCACTGGCCCATACTATTGGAATGACAGCATCTTCAACTTCTTTGGGAATTTCTCCACAACACTCCTGTATGAGAATAGTAGCTGCTTCGACAAATTTAGATTTGGGAATCATAACTTTCACTCCCTCCTCTTTGGAAAATTTCATTTATGCTTTCAATTTCTCCAGTAAATCTCTGCCCAATGATGGCTTTGGGGAATTTGGCATATATAAGAATTGGTGAGTTTCCCAGTTCAAATTTTAAAGGTTGGAAGAAAGGCCTTGTTTCACTTACCCCTGTGGCACTGATCACATCTACAGAATCTTGACTCAGTTTCCCCTTTAAAATATTTAACACAGAATACGTTGCCCCTGTATCAACCAGAAATTTAACATCATCTTTCCCCAGCTTAACAGTAACCGAAGGCTCCACTGGGGTGGATAATGCCTTCGGT
>VZRL01004409.1:14323-56038 GCA_013397895.1 Origma solitaria
CACCGGCACGGTACCGGGGCTCGGCAGGGCCGCATACACCGGCACGGTACCGGGGCTCGGCACAGCCGGTGCGGGCAGGGTAACACCGCCGAGTGTCCTGGGCTGATCCGCGGCAGTCACCGGCCCGGCTCCGGCCCCGCGGGACACTGCCGCAATGCCACCGTGTGCCCGAGCACTGCCCTAACGCTTCCGAGCCACTCTGAGGCAGTGCCGCCGGACTGCAGGCGGCGTGTCCAGCCTGACATCAGCCCGCCGGACACGAATTCCTGCGGCTGGCAGTACCTTCTGCTCGGTGAATCAAAACCTCTGCTCTTTGTTTGGGTTTTTCTGCAAAGCTCTAATTAGGCCGTGTTGGAAACAGCGGTGTCATTACTTGTCTAATTTAGTGTGAGAGATGCGGCACCAGCAATTTCCCCTGCCAGCGCTGTTACTGCCAGGTGATTCCTAACCACTGGAAGCACGAAGGTTGTCACTTCTTGAACTTCCTTACCCAATGACAAATGTCTTAATTAAAGAGCATAGCAGCTCAGTCCCGCGTGGGCAGGCTCTGTCCAAATTACTTAGCACAAGGCGTGTTAGTGTGCAGGGGAAAACAGCTTCCAGAGGTTGTTTGTGCTGTGAGGTTTTATATTCTGTAGGGTTGTGTGGCGTTTTTCCCCCATATGCCTTGATGTCTTTTCATCACATACAAAAAGAGTATCTTTAAAATTTTTACAGGGAGAGTTCTTTGGAACAGGCCATCTGGGCAGTGGAGATCTCCAAAATGCTGCACTTAATTGCTAATTAGCCTTTACAAGAATCTGTGCATTTGTGCTTTAAAGAACGGTTGTGTTGAGCTGAGTGGCACAGTCCCAACCTCATCTACTCAGCACTTTCTTTCTGCAGCTTCATGGATTTCACTGAAGCATTTTTCCCTGCAGGGGTCAGCAAACCCTTGTGGCAGAGCAGATCTCACACCTAAATAAAGAAAACCTCATGTGCAGTGCAGTGGCTGCACGTAGCACTGTACAAATGTTCAAAACTGCAGCAGCAAGTGGGGAAAGGGCTGAGAGCAGGACATTGTTTGCATATCAGTTGTCTCCTTACTGCACACATCTGCTTACGTTAATCTTTACTAAATAAATCTTTGAAGTTAGAGTATCGGGATTACTGAAATATTGACAGTAAATGTAATATTGAAGTGTGATCTGAAAGGAAACTTTTGCCCATAACGAGTGGAAGAGTTACTTTAAATGTAATTGGTTGTGTCCAAATGGTTTCTTTTTCCCTCATTTTCCATGAACTAGTGCGACTACATGAAACCTCTCATTTCCCTTTCCACAGGACAAGTCGTGTCGGTTGTCAGCAGCTCTGCTTGGCGAGGACTCCGAGATCAGCCCCGAGCAGCTGTACGAGCTGCTGAGATACGCAGCTCTGGGGAAAAGCCACAGTGCAGCCCAGCCCAGGTACAGCCACAGCGCACTCAGCCCGGGCACGGTTCCCCGGGCTGTGAAAACATTCCTGAGGAACACTGCCCACGCTGCCTTTGGGATGCTCGCCCTGGGGGTGCCATAATGGCAGCCTGGATTCTGCACATACACTTGTTCAACTCGGCCAGAATTCAATTCTGAATTCTGTCAGAATTCCTCTTTTCTGACAGAAGTCCTACCATTCCATAGTTCTGTTCCTTGCAGTTTTGAAAAAACTAAAGGACTGCTGTGGAACTGAAGAAGCTCCCCACACTGAGAAACAAATACCCTGTTTAAATGTAACAAAATACCCTGTTAAAATATGAACACAGCACAAATATTAATGCACTTCATGGTAGATATAATCAAAACAGAGCATTCTGGAGTGTTCTGGGAAAAAAGCCGTTTTGATCACTTCTCCCTTTTTCTGGGCAAGTTCTCAGTGCTGGAAGGGAAAGGCTGGGGAGGATATATAACCTTGAATGTCAAAAATATGGTGAAATTAAATTAATCTTAAAATGAAAGTCAAAGCAGAAAATACCCCACTTTAGATCTTAATAGTGAATAGAAAACTATTTTGTGAAACTTTCGATGCATAAATTCACCAGACTGCACCGCTCCAACTGAAGTTACTCGTGTGTTCACATTCTGGTGCATGTTAATGAGCTGTACATGCCTTGAAATGGTACGCAGCAGAAATTTGCAATAACTCTTTCTCTGTCTCCCATACTCTGCTGCTTCCAGGAATTTGTGGCTGTTTGAGATAAGCTATAAAGCCTCTTCTTATTGAAGTAATTTGGCACTTTGCCATTTAGTGACTTAAAAGCTGGGCTGGTTCCAACTTTTTTTTTAAAGAGTGCTTGATAATTGTTTTGCTTTGATTTTTATTTTATTTTTTTAAGTTATTGCTCTTTTTTAACTGCAGCTGGTGCCGTATTTATCACCAAAGCCACCTGGCTGGGGTCGTGGTCGTCATTCTCCACGAAATGAGCCAACTCCATTTCTACAGATTCTATTTGCAGTTCAAACTCCTCAGGAAAATCTTCCGGCATGTAAGTCCCCAAACTGCAGAGCGTCTTCTAAACTTCTTCCAGTGCTGAAAGCCCATCCCAGGGATAACGGCTGCACTGGAATTGCTGCCTTCTCCAAGGATGTGGCCATCCTGCCCTCGGAGGGGAAGTGAGAGGATCTGTTTGCAGCAGTTGTGAGTTCGGAACAAAGGACAGGCTTTGATATTAGGAACAGGATTTCAAAACTTATGTCTTTGAAGCCTTAGCAGGTGAAATGTGTATTGATGTTTCAGTCTGTTATGTAGCCTGCATCTACAGGATGCCAATTAGATTATAAATATCTTGGAATAATTTCAATAGTTTGGAGTCTACTCCGAGTGAGGAGACTCTCAATAGAGTTCTGCTAGTCCCACTGCTTGAAAAATACCACTTTTGTTATTTGCACTTTATGTCAAGCTTCTCCCATTTCCCAGAAAAGTTTCTTAAAATAAATATTTTAATTTTCTGACTTACAAGCAACACTTTTGAAGGAAGATAAAAAGAAGGACTTGAATTCAAGCTTCTAGAGAGTTCTTCCTGAACTGCAGCAAATGTAAATGACAACTTAACTGGAAAGACTGGAACTGGCTTCAGTTTCTATCAAAGAAAGTCTTGAGGTTTGCCTTCTGGATCATATCAGGCCAGGCAAATCTGTCCTGTAGTACAGAGTCCTGTACTGTCCCTCATTGGAACAGGTCTGGTTTGTGTTGGGTTCTTCTGCTTGATAAACACCAAATGCATTTCCACTATTTCTTTATCCATCCTCCTCTGAATTTGCCTGCTTTGGGGATCAATAAACCCACATTGGATTGTTATTTCTGCCTGTCTTTCAGAGTCACTAACACATGTCTTTTTTCAGAGATTCACATTAGCGCCTTCTGCTAACTTCCCAGTCAGCCTGTACGGAGAAGGGACAGACCTGAAACCTCAGAGCACTGCACAAGGTATTGGGTTTGGGTTTGCACTCTCTTGCAAGACAGTGACTGATGAACAGAAATTTCTGACTTTGCATCTCCTGCAGTCCCGGTGCGCTGCCATGGTGAGCTTGTTGAGAAAGGAGCACATGCAATGGCTCACACCATGAGACTTCTTACCCTGACTGGTTCAGTGACTCTTGCTGGGCTGATTGTCACAAGTGAATGCAAAAAGAGAAAGTTTTTAACGTATTTAATTCCACACTCTGGTGCTTCGCAACCCATTTTGTGATTATTTTATTCTAAGGTGTATCTAATCAAAGAGACAGAGGTATAAATCAGATTTGAGCTAAGAAGACTGTGTGTCTCTGTTTTTCTCTGATCCTCTCTCTCCAGCCCATTGTCCCAGGCAGTAATTCAGAACAGTGCAGCCTCTAAGTGCTGATCTGAGGCAGAAACTGAGTGCAAGTAGGGAGTGCTGTCTGAGCTTGACAGATGCTTCTGTATTTCACAGGCTTGACTTCCACCAGCAGTGAATGCACTGCTAAAAGCTCAGACCTGCAATGTGATCCCATCATTCAGAGATACGGAGAAAAAAAACAAGGCCTTACAAGCTATACTCTGACTTTAGAAGAGCAGAAAAGAAATGACTATCCCATAGAAGGTCAGTTTTGAGTGAGGGCTGTTTAGTTGTTTGTTATGTTGGGGTTGGTTTTAATTTTGACAGTTTAGTGATATGTTTTTTCATATTAAATGAGTTGTAGAAGAAAGGTCATTTTCTTATTCCTGGGTGTGTTTTCCCTCCAGGTTCCCCTGGATGCAAGGGCTACATCTCCACGGAGTGTGATCAGCAGAGGACAGACAGCAGCCCCCTCTTCGGCCTGGACTGTGAAATGGTAAAAATCCGTATGTGGCCTTACAAAATAAAGTCAGGCACTCAGCTCTGAGCAGCTGTTCCCAAGTGAGCCCAGCACTCTGTGTGTTTGCTGAACCACTTCTGATATCTTAATGTCTGCTGCCAGTCCCTTCCTTGATGGTACAATATTAATGCAGCCATGGGAAAAGCCCTGGAAGTGGCTCTGGCAGCAAGACAGAAATAATATCCTGAGCAGAGAGCTGCGTTCTGTGCTGGCTCCCAGAGCAGCAGCTGGATCTGCCAGGCCTGTCAGCAGTGCTACAATAACCCCTGAGAGTGCTGGGGAATTCCTCCTCAGCTCGCCCCAAGGTTTGGGAAAGATAATTCCCTGTCACACATCTCTCCTTTAACCATCACAGTTCCTCTGGCAGGCGCTGTGGTGAAATCCCTCCTTCAGTGCAGTTTTAGCCTTGCAGAGATGCCTGGTTGGCATCAGCATCGAGTAACTATTGACACCCTGGGCTCTGCCTGTAAATGGCTCAGCTCCTCTGGGGCTGGTGCTGCTGGTGGCAGCTGTGCAGTGCAGCGTGAGGCTGATTCCGTGCAATCAGCAGTTCTGTGCGGTGTTTCTCTCTGCGCTGTGCCTGCAGTGCACCTTTAACAGTTCAAATGAAGCACAGGGTGTCATCCAGCCAGCTGGGAGTGGTGGATCTCTAAGGGAAGGGACCCTTAGCAGCCAGAGCAGCTGTTGGCTGAGGTTTTGGAGTGCAGATTCACGAGTGCCTGTGCTTCCCCCCGCAGTGCCTGACTGCCAAGGGGAACGAGGTGACGCGCGTGTCGCTGGTGGACGCCCGGGGCCGGTGCCTGCTGAACGAGCTGATCAAACCCCAGAGCGCCGTGCTCAACTACCGCACCAGGTCACTGCTCACGGCTTTGTCTCTCTGCCCTTCAGAGCTGCAGCCCTTCCACACTCAGCCTGTCGCAGGGTCCTTCTGAAGGCTCTGCTTTGCTCTACTGCGTTCCCCTCGGTGCTGAGAACGCAGTCCTTGCTGTGGGACTGAATCACCAACACTATGTGTACAATCTGCTGCACAGGGCCCGTGGGCTACCCGGCAGAACCACTGCCATTCTGCACTATCCTAGGGAAAATTCTGTTCCAAATTAATGGTAATACACAGTATGAGTTGCTCTTCACTGCTGGTTATAAAATAAGATGGAGTCCAGAGCTACATTTGCTCATATATAAAAAATGCACAGAGCTTGTACTCACCCCTAGGGCGAGACTCAGGATTATAACAAAAGGAGACGAAACTCAAGGCTTGTCTTCTTCAAAACTTGACGTGACTTCATCCAGGAGATGATGTGCCAGTCCCCTCAGGTCACTTGGAAGCCTCTCCTTGCACCATGAGACTTGCAGCATTTCCTCCCCTGTGCTGTCTGGTGGTACCAACGGCATCACTTCGGAATACCTGGGAGAAATAACCTTTTGAAACTGTGTGGTAGCACTCTAAGCAGTTTAGTGTAGCTGCAGTATACCCTCTGCTGCTGGAACAGAAAGCAGTAAATAGCATTCTGTGATTAGTTACACTGAGATAATACTTTACAGGACCTGCTTGTGATATTCTCCAGCACATACTGTTGCTAATTGCTTTTAACTTGCTTTTAACTCATCCAACATTTGTCTTAAAGATTCTCAGGAATCACAAAGAAAATGCTGCTTCCAGTGAAAACAAGACTGTCAGACATCCAAACCAGGCTAAAACAAATGCTTCCCCATGATGCAGTATTGGTGGGTCATTCTCTAAACTCTGATCTGCAGGCTTTGGAAGTGAGTATGTTTTTCAGAGTGTTTTTCCCAACCCTGTGTTAACTCATTTCAGACCTGAAAACCCTAACAATTGCTCTTTTCATTAGTGAACACTTGATAATTGCTTTTTACTATGAGTAGCCCTTTGTCTGTAAGGATTTAAAAGAGAAGGATGGTCCTTAGAGCTATAAAATTTGCAAGGTGCTGTTCAGAGCCCAAAAGAGAGGTCTGTCCATACACAGGTATGGTTGCAATGAAGTATCTGCTTCAGGCAGATACTTCTGATAGCTCTGTCATGGGGAGAACTGAAGTCCTTTCTGTGAGTAATTTAACCAATCTAAAATGTTTGAATCATAATTATCTTTCTAACCCAATCTAGATCTTACCACTAAAGTGGGAAGTAGAAAGGAGTGTTGAACTCTTTTCATTTTTCCTTTTGCTCTCCTGTTGTGGATCAGGTAGTTGTCAGTGAGAAACTGGCAGCTGAAAAGGCAGGGGCACAGAAAACTGTGGAGTTCCTGTCCAGTTCTGTATGTCTGCTGTTCTTAAATTAAACTGGTGATGCTTTTCTCCTCTAGATGATCCACCCCAGTGTTATTGACACTTCACTGCTTTTTGCCAGAAGTGAAGGCCGAAGATTTAAGCTAAAATTTCTAGCCAAAGCTGTTTTAGGGTAAGTTTACTGCTGTACCGTCATGGGAAACATTAGAAACTGTCCTGGTGGGTCACAGGGTCTAACTCTGCCACAAGTAGTATCAGAATTATTTTTTTTAACTAAGATTCAAAGGAAAGGAGCAGCTTGTGCAAGTCAGACATGGTAAATAAGAATTTACTGTCTGCTTGAAACATCAGGCAGCATAATACACGGGCTTGTCTTTGGGCAGGCAGGAATGCTGTGCCCCACGCAGAGCTGAGTCCCAAAACAGCTTTCTGCAGGGCTGCAGAGGTGCACTGCACTGCACAACAACAGCGGCACTGCGGCTCGCACCAGTGAGGTGTGCTGCAGCCGGCAGGAAAGAAAGGCTAAAGCATGCAAGTCTGATTTACTGCCTTAAATCATTTTTCTCAGTGTATCAGCTCCCAGTGGATAGTACCTTAGAGTCTTAGTGAGCCAGTGAATGGTAATGCTCTGCAGCGCCAAACCTCACGGAGCTGGAGGTTGCCTTCCTCTCTGTGCAAACTGAGAGTTGGGCCATTGGCCAAGGAAGGAGGAAAATTCAAAAACAGTCATGCATCAGAGTACCAAGTTTAGCACGGCTTCTGTCAAACTCCATAAACCATTTTGCTCAACATTGCCAAAACATTTCTTGCAGTAACTTTGGGGGATATTTCATGAGAATGCTGCTGCACAGAACTGAAATCCTTTTTGGAGAGGGGAAAGTTCTTTTGCCCGAGAAGGACCCAATTTTAAAAAGACAGGATATTGGTCAGTGTGGAAAAACAGCTAACCTGCCTGTACACCTAATTTTGATGCCCTAGGAAGGAGATTCAGTGTGAACAGAAGCTTGGGCATGATCCTACAGAAGATGCTAGAGCTGCACTGGAATTAGCTCAGTTCTTCATTGAACAAGGACCAACAAAGGTAATTATACCTAACCAAGATTCCTCTCCTAAAATGCAGAACATTGAAGAAAAAAACCCACTCCTGCCCATGCTCCTGTTGGTTTAAAAGAGAAACTGGAGCTGTGACAGGGGCCTCGGTTTTGCCAGCTTGGCACTTTCAGCCCACATCAGGCACCTGAATAGCCTGGGCACTGCCAGCGTGTGACACAGCCAGCTCTGCTGCTGGTCCTGAGCAGGGGCACAGGGACCCTTCCAGCCTGCAGGAACGCCTGCCATTTCTCCCGATGAAAGAACAGAGACCTTGTGTGTTGTGGCAGTGACTCAGCTGGTTTTGAGTCCCTCGTGCTGCTGATTTCTAAGAGAGCTGTTCTGGAGATGATTGCTGTGATGCTGTGAGTGCTGCGTGCCTGAAGATGACAGCAGAAAATAACAAGGCAAGAAGTGAATGCCCATGTTTGCTCACTGCTGGAGAGTGCCTGCGTGACTCAGGGAAAGCACAAGCCTTTGGTTAGCTGCAATTAGCTGATGAGATGAAAGCGAGCTAATAATCTTCTTCCTTCCTTCCCCAAGGTAGCAGAACTAAACTTGGAGATGCTCCTGACAGCTGAAAAACTGGCTGAGATCTCCCAGAACAAAGCTGCACTACAGCCACAAGGATGTGGTTTCCAGGAACAGCTGAATGAGCCTCCACATTTATCCAAACCATGGTAATAAGACTCTCAAATAGTTGTGTTTTTCCTCCAGATGAATCCTCTGTAAAATCAAACAAGTGCCTTAAGTTTTTCAGAAGCT
Source organism: Origma solitaria (assembly GCA_013397895.1). Taxonomy (NCBI): domain Eukaryota; kingdom Metazoa; phylum Chordata; class Aves; order Passeriformes; family Acanthizidae; genus Origma; species Origma solitaria. The sequence goes on from VZRL01004409.1 coordinate 22,753, forward strand.
ATCAGGATATTCAGAGAGACACAAATAATAGCAGCACAGCGCTGAAAAACTTTCAGCAATTTCATCTTAAATTTCACAGATTATTTCCTAGGCTGCTTTTGATGTTATGGACAAGAATATTCTTTCAAATTTCTTTCATGAACTGTAATTCTCTGACAAGCCTTTCTTGAAAGCTTTTATTTCCCCATACTGAAAAGTACTGTGATTCACAGTGTTCTTCTCTCTGCCAGTTTTTTAGATTGTCTGCAGGTGACTGGCCACAAACCTCTCCTTTTGGGCACACACGGACTGGACTCTTCTGGCCTGTGTCAGAGTAACCCGAGCACCTCAAACAAACAGGTGAATGGACCTCGAGTGCGTTGGCTGAGCATCAAAATAGTTCAAAGTCGTTCTTTTTCTGGGAGTGGGTAGATGAGTCCTATTTTAAAAGCTGACTGACAGTGCTGTTAGCAATAGTGCTAATGCCAGGTTAGCTAAATCCATTGGAGCATTTCCGAAGTCAGCTTTGATCCTCTGCATCCTCTCGTGACTCACCAAAGGAGAATTTCTGCCTGAGGGCTTTCGTGGACAATAGTGAAAATTAAAGTTGGGAATTAAATTCAATAGCTTTGTTTCTGATCCTCTGCAGTACAATTGTCTTGGACCTCTTTGAGCCTTGTATGCTCTTGTCTCTCTAGATCCTTCAGAGAGCCTTGGACGATGTTCCCCTGTCCAAATTCAGCATCATTCAGTTCAGTTTGGGTCCCGAGTACACTGCATCTCACCTTCACGCTGGACTTTATGAAAAGGTATTATTTTTGTTCGAGAACAGTCCTCACGCTGAGCTTGCAGAGAGCTGTGACCTTCCAGGAAGCACCGAGGAGTTAGTTCCTGTGCTTTGTGAAGTGCCTTCTCTAATCTGTGTTCCAACAGGTGAGAAGCAAGCTGACTGACATGCTGACAATTTACGCAGGTCCTTTTGAAGAAAACTTCTGCATGAAGTCTGTGAAGAAGGAATTTGGGAGATGTGGACCGATCCAGTCTCTTACAGTGGTAACTGAAACATTCCAGGTGAGGAGCTCAAAGGCTGCTGCCAGGCCTGGAGGGTCTGAGGGATCTCAGAAAGATAGGGATTAGAGCCACAGAGATTCCAGTTATTCTGTTTGGAGGGTTTTTTCTGATCAGCTACAATCATCCAGGGTACCCAAAAAGCTGCTCCACACAATGACAGAACAAATGCAGCTCATGTGCCGCTCAGAGGACTTGAGGTGCCTTTTGTCCTTCTCAAGAGAGCTGATATGCTAAGGCCTTTAATAGCCAAAGGAGAAAAAAGGATATTGTTAATTCCAGAGTTAATTGAAGGGGGTTCTAAACCTCTAGTGTATGTGGAGTGTTACATGGATTACCCCCAAACTTTTTTATATTCTATTTTTAAAAGACAGCACACCTTTAGTGGGGCCTGACATTTAAAAAGGGAGGGCTAATGTGTCTCCCTGATGAGCCTGAAGTATCTCCCGGTTCTGTTTCCAGCCTTACGTCTGTATCCAGTACGAGGTGCTGGAAGCTGCCCAGCTTGCCCTGGAGAGCCTCAGCGGAGCGGAGGTGGCAGGATCCTGCATTGAGGTCAGCAAGGCAAGCAGCAGAAGCCTCCGTTGGTCCAGGCCAGCACAGCCTCCAGTGTGACTGCAGCATCTGCACTGTGTCTGCAGGTGCTGCTCGTGCTGTCACCGTCTCCCTGTGCTGGCAGTTGAGGGCACTGGCTGAAAGGAAGAGCTATATCTCTCTTTTTTTCCTTTCACCTGTCAGCAGAAGGGCATTAGAAAGCATTCTGACCTCCAGCTGCAGCTGTAAAAGGCAGATCCAAGTACCAGGGCTGTACAGAGTGTGGCATTTTAGTTTTCAAGTGTTCCTGCATTACAAATGTGATCTCTCTTCCTTCATCATGACTAATGAAGTTAGCTTTTATTAGTCATATTTATTTCAAGTGAGGGAATATAGCCTGTCTGCTTTTGATAATGGGAGAAAAATACTTTCAAATAGAGGCTCAGAACACAGATCAGAGCTGTGTGGGTTGACCTGCTGTTTGTTCCCCTGCACCCACCCAGGTCCAGAGACCAGTCACTGCAGCAATGCTGGACTGCAACCTTCTGATTAAGGAATTAGAGCTGGACGTAGAAAACGAAGGTGTGATTTACGTGGCGGGTCTAAAGAAGTCATTAACAGAGACAGACTTACAGGAAGAATTCGGCCAGCTGAAGGACCTGGAAACGCTGTTCCTGCCAAAGGATCTCCAGAGTGGCAAGCACAGGAACTGCTGCTTCCTCAGTGAGTAGCTTCACACACAGCCACTTATTTCCTTCCAGTAAGCTCTTTCTGCAGCCCTTGGGACTTTGCACAGACACGGCAAGAGCTGCTGAAGCTCAGCTATGCTCAAAGGGATGGTATTTAAAATACTCCAGTGAAAGCACACATTGTTTGAAGGAGCACTTTACAGCTAAATATTTAAGGGGAAAAAACACGTGCTTAAAACCCCAAATATTTACTTAGAAAAATTCCAGGATAGCTAATGGGCTCCAGTGCTTCCATGTGAGGGCTGTCTACTGTGCGGCTTCACCCAGAGCAGTCATCACTGCTAAAAGGTGAGAACAGCTCCATGAGTGCTGCTGCAGCCAATTGGCATTTCCAGTCTGATGTTTATCTTAGCAAGATGAGGATCTGCTTGCTGCAGTGATTTGTTTCTCATCTCCTGCTCCTCACCTTCAGCCCTGCCCTACAGGTGCCAAGGAGGGCAGTGCCAGCATTGCCAAAATGTGTTCCCTTCTCTTTGCATTCCAGAATTCCAGAAACCACAGAGTGCTGCGGATGCCCTAGAAGCTCTAAACGGATGGACCCTGAAGGGCAGCGAGCTACGAAGCAGGAACGCTCTTGCTTCAGGTCACCTCTGGAGATGGATTTGGCAAATGAACCACAGCAGTGGGAAGAAGGGAAAACACATCTTCTATGAGAAGCTGGAGCAGCTGTCTGACTCTGTGAGTGCGAGGCTGTGCTGATGTTTGTTGCGGTTAGTGAGGGCTGCCCTGGGGACCTGCAGTGGTGCCCTGGAGCTGAGTGAGGTGCAGAGCTGCCTGGGACAGAAGGGTCTCCCTGTGCTGAGCAAAGGATCAGTTCCCACAGAGAGCTGGAGAGATAACATCACGTGAGATAAGGTGATGTTCGCAGGGCACTGCATAACCCTAAAGTCAGAATAGCTGCGCAGGGCAGGGGGTGGTGCTGCCCAGCGCTGCAGCCTGGCACCGCAGAGCTGACAGGGCCCGGGTGGCACAGGGACAGGGCAGCGGCTGTGGTGCTGCCCAGCGCTGCAGCCTGGCACCGCAGAGCTGACAGGCCCAGGTGGCACAGGGGTCACAGGAACAGGCAGTGGCTGTGGGGCTGCACAGCAAAGAACCGCTCCAGCTGAGAGCTCTGGAGCTGCAGATCTCATTTTTACCTGGAGGAAGCCATGGTGCCATTGGAGCAGAGCACGTGGCTCTCCTGCAGCTGGGCAGTGCCAGGCGGCAGCAGCTTCACCTGTGCCATCCCAGGGCAGCCTCCAGAAGTAAAACTGCTGATAAGCTGCGGATTTAAGGCTTCTATTCTCTTATGCAGGAGCAGGATCTACGGAAACAGGTGAAGAAGTTAGACCACCACATCAAAAAGCTTTATAGAAGTCTGCAGAACAACACCCTGTGCGTTGTTCTCTTTCCTGGAGTGAACAGGTAACTCACTAGCTATTTTGCAAAGAACCAAGGAAAATACAGAGCTGAATATTTTTATCTTACTCTGTTAAAAATTAAAGCCGTGCACAAGGAAGAGAAAGCCCAAGAGAAAGCCCAAAGAAGCTGTTGTACTTAACCTTTCATGTCGGGCCAATAAAACCTCTGCCCACAAAGCAGGCCTGAGCCACGAGCAGCACAAGAGCCGGCACCGCTCACGGATCTGTTAATTGTACAGATCTCACCAGTTCACCCACCTCTCCCTGATGGCCGTTTCATCCCCACTGACAGTGAGAGAAGTTTTATGTGGCCATGAGAGAATCGAGCAGAGTTTCCACAGCAGGCAGGTTTTTGGCGGGGGATTGGTGGGGTTTTTCTTGGTTTTTCAAACCACCTAACTACTGCAGCCAAGGCCTCACCAGTTGTGTTGTGGTACCCCAGTGGACGTGCTTCAGCCACAGCTGATCGAGGAGGCAGTTCATGCCCTTATCCTCATATGATGGACACAAATGAAAAATCCCAAATATGTTTGCTGAGTCCTTCAGCATTCGTAGGAAGGAGCAAGTGGTGCATTGGAGTTGGACTGTGGCGCTGGTGTCAGGGGTGCTTCCAGCTGCCCTGGGCTTCCTGCCTTTCAGCCCCTGGGGCCTGAACTGCCACAGTCTCACTGCTTAATTATTAATCAGAAAGGTTCAATATTTCCTAAGCAAAGCCCTCGTTACTGGGGACATGCTCACTTCAGCCTTCTGTGCTCTCGCTGTCACTGCTCAGCCTCATAAAGTTCACATCTGCCTTTGCTTTTCTTCAGTGCCCTCAGCAGAGGGGCATTGTTTCTCATGGAGACACAGCCATGATCTGAAATCGAAACGGGGCCAGAGCTGCTCAGCAGCATCTCTCTGCCTGCTGGGCAGCCACGCCAGGCTCCCCTCCCTTACCTGCAAAGCTTCCCGAGATGGTGCTGTGTAATCCACGATGCTGTGTAATCCTCTGCTCCAAACTGTGTCTCTACAAGAGAGATCCAGCAGAAGCCAAGAGATACTTAGGCTTAGTGGCAGTGACAAACCATTTCAGCCAAGGGCTGCTCTTGGCGTGATTTGCTCAAATTGTTCAGTTATTAATAACTCCAAGAAAAAAAAAATTATAATTTGTCATCTTCAATAGAGCATAAGTTCTGTTATTCTGTAAGTTCTGTTCCCCTGAACTGTAGCTAACAAACTGAGCCAGCAGCAGCTCCTGCCTCATCAGCAAAGCACTCCTGCAGGTCACGATTCAAACACTGCGCAGTCTGACCTGGCAGTGGGCACTGCAGTGCAATGGGCCTTGCATCAGCTGCAGCTTTCTTTGGGCTGAAACTGCCTCCGTTTTCACCGTTCTGAGCAATCACCTGCCTGTCCCCACACCCTGTGTCCCCTCAGGAACCTTGCACACTCACCTGTCAGCCGCAGGAGAGTCTGGGGATGGCTCTGAGCTGCAGTGCACACCGTTTGTCCTTTGCAGCAGTCACTGGGCTCTGGACAAATTTACTTGCTGAGGCCATTGCCAGCTATTGTCACTCAGCACAAGGGTCCATCACAAGTGGTAGGAGTCCCACCAGCAGGACAGGTGCACTCAGGAATCTGCGGCCACAAGGAGCTGTGAAAGCCCACGGAGCCTGGCTCGCCCCTGGAGCCTGGCTCACCCTCAGGCTGCTCAGTGGGTTGGGTGGGAGCTCCTGCTCAGGCTGCAGAGAGGTTCTGTGCCAAGTGAGGTTCCTGTATTGCTGTTTCCCAGAGGACCAACAGTTCAGAAGAGGCATCTCCATTAAAAAGAATGCCAGAAAATTGTGGGTTGGAAAAAGAATTAGTTTTTCAATGTGCTGACCCTGAGGGTTGCAGCCTCTCACTGCTACCCTGAGCAGAACTAACACACCTCTTGTTTGTGTTGCAGCACACACAGATCTCAATCCGGCCTTGGTCTGATGGCAATAAAAGATGATGAAGGGAGGAGTGCTTGTTAAACTGCCAAGTTTTTAAGCAGTCTTTTGTTAAGATATTTTTAATTACTTTAAATATTGATGTCTTTGTAAAGATCTCTTACCATAAGAACAATAGGCTTTCACTTTGTATCTTGTACAAAGTCTAAAAATAAAAGCCATTCAAAACATCTTAAAGCACAAAACCTTTTCCATTAACCCTTCCTGCTGTGAGAAGGTCAAGGCAGGCAGGGCCTTAGTGCTGGGGCAAAGTGGGGCCGTGCCCCACAGGAGCGGTCGGGATTGGCCTGAGGGGTGGCACAGGGATGTCGCAGGGGTGGCACAGGGGTGATGGCAGAGGGGTGGCAGAGGGATGGATGTCACAGGGAAGTCCCAGGGATGTCCCAGGGATGTCAGAGGGATGGATGGCAGAGGGATGGATGTCACAGGGAAGTCCCAGGGATGTCCCAGGGATGTCAGAGGGATGGATGGCAGAGGGATGGATGTCACAGGGAAGTCACAGGGGTGTCCCAGGGATAGATGGCAGAGGGGTGTCAGAGGTGCCAGCTGGGACATCTCCCCTGGAACACCGCAGGCCATCAGCAGCCAGCCAGGTGAGCTGGAACCTGCAGCAGCTGCTCAGCAGTTAACAGCCACGCCAGGAATTGTGTGGACTGCTGGAAATGTGCAGTGCCAGCTCCTGGACTGCAGTCAGTGCCTCCTTTCCGGGAAAGCGCTGAACTTGGTCCATGGAAAGGAGGAATCGGTGATTCACACTTCTTGGACAATCTCCACTTTCTCCTCCCTCCCTGACCACCCCCACCCTCCCCTCACACACACACAAAAAAAAAAAAAAAAAGAAAAAAGTTTCAGTGTGGCTGTGGGAAGGGCAAGGGATGTTTGAGGGAAAGCACATGGCTCTGTGGACTTTGCAGAGCATCACTTTCCACAGGGAGCTGGAAGGAGGAGGTGATTCGCAACCTGACATCTCCAGACCCGTCCTTCGCAGCCACTGCCACCTAAAACAGAGGCTGCTTGAGCATCTCTTGTTGACATACAGAATTTCCATGCACAAGGATGCTTAGGAGAGCTTTTGGGACTCAGGGGGAAAAAAAATGTTTGTTAAAAGGTTTGACCATGAGACAAGGGAGTTTTTATGTGAATTGGAATAGGCCAAGATGAAGTTGAAATAGTTATCATTCCAGAAACTATTAAATACAGCTGACAGAATACTTACACCCTCCTACTTTCCAAGCCCAAGTTCATTGTGCTGGGCTCTCCTCACACAGGGATTTGGGTGTTGGGAGCTGCTGTGGAGCAGCAGGAGGAGGAAGGCAAGTTCAGCACAAGCCCAGCAGAGCAGCGAGCGGCAGGAGATGCTCACATCAGTGCCATTAATGACCAAATCTAAAGCCACCCGAAAACTGACTCTTACTCAGCAAGACAAACACAGCTGACTTTTTTCTTACAAAGGTACTTTGGCCACTCCAAGTGAGCCTGGCATCCTTGGCTGCAGCTCTGGCAAACTGGCACAAGCAACACCAGTGCTAGTCCAGACCGGGCAGGCTGACCCCAGCCCTCATCCCCCTCAAGGATTCCTGATCAGGCTGTTCACATCCAGCATCTCCCTGGTGCAGACACTTGCACTGCAAAGCTGAAAAAAACCAGCAAGTTTGCATTCCACACACTTAAAAATGATGTGGTCACCTCCCGGCAAGGACTAGACAGGATTTAGTGAGCACCCAGGAGTCCTGCTTGAGAAACTCACGTGACAAATAAAACTGGCAAGAGTCCTATTCATAGGCATGAAAAAATAAGTAATTTGTCCCTTTTTAATTGAAAAATGTAAAAAGGACTTCAGCTTTAAATAAGACATTTTGTACAAAGCTTGAGCACAAAAAAGTGAACACCAACGTGTCGTTATGTAAACACCACAAATGTTACTCATTTGTTCAGTAACGCACAGAACAGCGTGCGAGTTCCCTTTCCAGTGGGTGAGATTTCTGTAGCTGTTCCCCTCCCCTCAGACTTTACTGGAATACAGGAAACCCAGAAGCTTTGGAACATTTACAAGCTACAGTAGTCAGGATACATCGTGACTAAAGGATTTTTTTTGTTTTTTCTTTAAGGGATTGGTCATTTAAATATACAGAAGTACAATAATCTCACAGGTAAATGAATGGCAGCTTGGATTAGAAAAAGCACCAAAATATTTAATATACATCTGGCACAAATTTCACAAGAAGTCAGTAATGGACAAACCAATGCTTTGCTTATAAGAAAAGAAAAACCTCAGACTGCACTTAATGCTCTTCCAAAAGGGACACAACAAAAACATTGCACTCAGGATTGCTATCAAGTAAAGACAACCTTCTTATCACACCCTACTTGCATTGTGCCTCAGATTGCACATTCCGTACGATGCTGTTTCCATTCTGTTCCAGACACCAACGGTGAGCAAAATTTGATGTAAGAAAAGTAACTGTAAAACTACCAACCAATTCAGTAGACTGGGATTCAGTAGATGCATTGTCCTGAAATTCTCCCACTTTTCCTCTAGATCAGGTTTCGAATTTGGCTGCATCCCCTCGAAAAAAAGACCCTACATGAAACAGAATTTACTCCAGCTGTTTTCAAGCATTACATTTACACAGCACTTCTGCTACTGCTGTCCCCAAGAGGAACCACGGGGCTGCTCCATGACACAACACATTCATTGATCCCCAGAGAGCGCGAACTGGCTCGGACAGAGTTATCTCTTGGGTAAGTCTCGAAAGGCAAAACACAGCCCTGGCACAAAGCACGGCACATCTGACCCTGCCCACCCTTGCTGAGAGAGCCACCAGGGAGCTGTGCTCCCACGAGGTGCAGGGACAGCCACACAGAGCAGTGCGGGGACAGCCACACAGAGCTGGGCAGGGACAGCCACACAGAGCTGTGCGGGGACAGCCACACAGAGCTGTGCGGGGACAGCCACACAGAGCTGTGCGGGGACAGCCACACAGAGCAGGGCAGGGACAGCCACACAGAGCTGTGCGGGGACAGCCACACAGAGCTGTGCGGGGACAGCCACACAGAGCTGGGCAGGGACAGCCACACAGAGCTGTGCGGGGACAGCCACACAGAGCACTGCTCCCGTCACCTCCTCAGTCACAGAGTTACTCCTCTGGGAGCAAACACCACCAAAATGCACTCCTTGCACGCAGGGGCACTTGAGGCTGAACGGGGCCTCAGCACCCACCAGGAGCAACGAGCTGCACCCACCGGCGCTGCCAGGCTGACCTGCCCCACACAGCTCATCCTGCGGTTGCTTCATGCCCCCAAGCCCAGCCAGTGCACACCCACCAGCGCTGCCCAGGACAGAACCCTGCCCGTGCCACCCGCGCCTCCTGGAACTTGAGTTACTCAACAACGAACAGCACGAGGCCCTCCAACCCTCCTGCCAGCCCAGCTCTTTTGTAAAGGCTATTTCAAACGTACAGATGAGAAGGCAAGTGTATTTTTAAATAACTATGTTTAGCATGACTTTAAAAGTCACAGCTTCAGAATATGGAGCACTGATCTGTGAAGTCCTCTGACATGTAATAAACACGGGAGTAGCAGCCAACCTTCAGCTCCACTGATGCTCTGTGCAGGTTTGCCACCTCTGGTCACACCTCTCCACTCTCATGGCCCAGAGAAGAGCAAGAGTCAGCAGCTGTCACTGCACAAAATGGCAACATTCAAGTAAACACGCTGGTTCAACAGTAGGCAACCTTTAGTCCAGATATAATTTACAGGGGGAAAAAAGAAACACTTTACAGCACAAACACTGGAGATGGGTTTCTTTTCCTGTGTGTGAAATGGCATGTTATCCAAAAAGGGTGCATCTGACGAGTGCAATTATGCAAAGATAGAAACTTAATAAAAATTAAACAAAAAACAGTATTACCTACAGAACCTGTTGGATTTACAAAGACTGAGGACTGCAATAGTAGCAAGGAACCGCTGCAATGTCAGTGATTTAAGGCAAGCTGTTAGGACAAGAACGTACATGCTCCTTTTTCCTATTGTCTCCCATGTCCCCCTGCTCTCCTGCAATACCTGCCGGTCCTGATTGCCCAAGAGCTCACACCCCAAAGCCCTCAGCTGCCAGAAGAACCTCGCAGCACCAACTATGGGGGATTTACCGTGACCCAACTGTGCTACTTTGGGGGAGGACAGGAAGGACACAGCTGTGCTGCACGGAAAAGAACACCCCCAAAGCATCAATGAACACAGCTGAGCACCAGAGCCTCTCTGGCATCTCCAGTTCCCTTGAGAACGCTCCAGCTTTGCTCCAGCACAAGGGTTTGATCCTGAGCAGGATTCTGACCTCAGCCTTTGCACTTCTGCAGCTCCCATCTTTGCTGGCTGTTACAGGTCCGGTCCAACACGGAACAAAACACAGTATTTTTGATTCAAAGAAAAATATACTCATGGCACCGCATCAGGTGGGTTCCTAAAGCTTTTCAAGGGCAAATGAAAAGGCTGATGGCTCCCTTTGGGGAGCACTGCTCCATCTCCAACTCACAGGCAGCACAGGCAGCCTGGCCAGGCGAGAGATGTGCGGTGACAGAAGCCCCTGAGGCACAGGCCACGCAGCTCTGCTCGGTCGCTCTATTGCACTCCACAATTAGCACCCAGGAGGACCAACTCTTGTTTGCAGCTTGGCCCGGCCCCTTCCCAAGGGTCCTTTGCATACAGGTTAAACACAGCATAGCAACACCTATGGCAAAGAGATAATACTTGACTTGGGTCAATTAAAAAAAATAGATTACTCATCCAGGCGTAAAACCCTGGCACAAAAGGATGGTAGCCTTAAACTATTCAAGTCTAAGAATGAGAGGTAGAGATACCTATGTACTTCATGGTGAAGGAATTACAGCCTTCTTTCTGTCTTACAATCTCATGAATTTCACTTCAGTTCACGTTACAAAACCAAAGGTTCAATCTTCAATAGTCCAGAGAGAAAATGTTAACACTGGTGGGTTTGTTTGCACACAACAAAATTTAAGCAGACACTTTGCTTTAATACTTATTTGAAAAAATATGTTTTTCTCTATACTGAAGCACTACCCTGAAGAATTTTGAGTTTCAGGTTAAGCATCTTCCTTTTTAATATGAAAGGCTAAATTCACATGCACACACTTTGAGCAGAGTGGGCTCAAGGGAAGAACTCGGTGCCGTTCACTGAGGACCTTCTAAAAAAGGATCACACTGCAGAACACAAGGCTGCAAGACCCAGAAACTCACAATGACTATTATTTACCAAAGAATGGGAATGATGTAACCTCAGCCAACAAACTACATCACAACCGAGGTGGCTATTAACTACATGGTGTTTCTTTAACTTTGCTGGGCTTTTTTTGGAAACAAGGCTTAGAACTGTAAGTACGGTACTTCTGTTGACAGTGTCACGCCAAGTCTAAGGTCACTGCTCAGTGCATAGCTCTGGGAGCCACGGGTGACAGGCAGTCCTGATCCATGGCTCCTTCAGGCTCGGATGGGCACACAGAGTGGAGCAGAAGTCACCCATAAAGCTGCTGCTGCCCCCAGTCCCCTGCCCGCGGGAGGAGGGGCTGCGTCCCTGTCCCCCCAGCCTGAGCCACTCGCTGCCCAGCACTGCAGCTCCTCCTGAACTCATTCCAGGCTCAGAAGCTCAGAGGCTGACCCAGGATATCCACAGGGCTCGGGGAGCAGCTCTCACAGCCTTCCATGCTCAGAAGCTGCCCTGGTTCAGAGGCTGACCCAGGATATCCCACATGCTCAAAAGCTGCCCTGGCTCCGGGGCTGACCCAGGATATCCCACAGGCTCGGGGAGCAGCTCTCACAGCCTTCCATGCTCAGAAGCTGCCCTGGTTCAGAGGCTGACCCAGGATATCCCACATGCTCAAAAGCTGCCCTGGCTCCGGGGCTGACCCAGGATATCCCACAGGCTCGGGGAGCAGCTCTCACAGCCCCAACGCCACAGCTCCAGCTGCTTCTGTGCCACCTGCCACACCTCAGTCTGGTTCTTTCGCTATGATTGCACAGTACTAAAAAGCTGTAATTCTCCATGTAGAATAGCACCAGCAGCAAGTAAACTCACAATTTGGTGTTCAATTCCAACTCATTTCCTCGGTCATGTTTTATGGCAGCTATGGGCAGGATCTTTCAAATCCTTGCTTGAATCAATAGATGGTCCTTGACCTCAGAAATGCACCCATGCAAGTAAAAATTAGCACAATTAAGCCTCCAGTTAATCAGGAAGCCAAATTTTAAAGGTGTTGCAAACTATAATATGGTGCAGGTGGTCAGTGTTTTATTACTAGGGACTAAAGTTTACAGGAGTTGTATTTCTTTGCATATACGAGAAGGCAGTAAAATGCCACAGACTGTGGACATCAGACCAGTTTTCCAGTATATTACTCTAACTATCTACATAGTTATCTATAGTTATTTATCCCAAGTTGCAGCAGATTTACTACATGCATAAAGTTTCCTAATGCATAATCTAATTTTTAAAAAAATTAAACAGTTGCAATGGTTTCAAGGATTTCATCAGCATCACTGCTCACTTACAGTCCTGTGCCCTACACAATGAAGATTTAAATTATATAAAAATGAAGAGTGAATGTATTTGGCCTGTTCCACAGATATTCACAGTTTAACCATTAAACAAGCATTTTTTCAGAGGCTCCAGTATTAATAAAGACTTCTCAGAAACACACACAAACCCCACTCCCTCACCCCAGGATTACAGAGCATGGGCAAGTCTCGTTTGGGATCACAAAATCACCAAGGGAAGGCCTGACCTCGCTCACTGCCAGCACTGCTGAAGCTGCACCTTCAGCTCCTGCGTCAGGAGTTTAGAACTGACACAGGCCTGCCCTGCATTCTGTGCATGGTAATTAAAGGACTGAAATCAGGCTAAAAATAAGTGATACTTGGCTAGATAGAGAATTTGGCTATTTTTCAAGTTCCCTGCCCAGTGGGTGGAGCTGCTCCTGCCAGGCTGGAAGCCCCAGAACAGGAGCAGGGCTGTCCCCACACCGAGCAGGTGGGCCCTCCGCCACTAGGAATGGCATGTCCTTTCCCCAGCAGGAAATCAGATTTTCCCTTCCGGTGTGCTCACCTCGCCTTTAAAAAGAAGCTGTATTACATCTGACACATTACAATGGCTGAGCCTGACGTGCCACAGATTGATTTCCTCAGTGCTGTCCACATTCCAACCACAAGATGAACTCCTTCCTCAGAGAGCTCTGCTCCTCGTCCTTCGGAGCTGCTGCAGGTCGGGGTGTAAATGAGAAGCTGCCATAAGCTGGGGTGCAGGTATGCTCTGGCTAATAGTTACTCTTCACACTCTGGACATTTTAAATTTCCTTTAGGGGGAAAAAAAAATTATGAACAAAAATTTAATAGCTGAATGAATGAAGAGTCTCAAACTTACAAATACAGTCTTCATTTACTATCAAATCAGTGTCCATTAGAAACTGTTCCTAACAAAGCAGCCTCTGTCGGGGAACTTATTTTAGTCTTTGAGAAGTAACAGCATCAGCAAAAGCCTCGCCATAAATTCAGTGATTCCAGCATGAGTGCTTTGGCCTGCTTTGCTCACCAAATCACAACAAGGTTTTGCTGCTGAACACTTTTGTGCCACGGAAAGTTAGAGAAGCAAGCACAAAGCTCAGGGTGTATTTACCCATAAAACAGCAGCTTCAGGGCCCTCCTCCTGCTGAGGAACAGATCCAGCTACACCCAAACCAACCACATTTGTTTTCCACAGCTCATCTCCCAGCCAGAGCAGCATGGACCAAACTCTCCTTTCACCAACAAAAGAGATGCTCTCTGTGGCCTGTGGGTTTGTTTCTGAGCAGTTTGCACTGCCCACATTCTGTGAGTGATTTATGACCGCCAAGCCAAGCTCTCCTGAGGCTGCACACCAGCCAAGGCAGCCCAGAGTCTGGGCAGACCCTGCTCCTCTCCCTGTGCAGCACAGCAGACGTGCAAACCGTGACATCCTGCACCTGGGGACAAGCTCACCTCTCAAACCTCCTTCCCTTCAGCTTTAAAACCCTTATATCACAACAGCCATTGGATGCTATGGATGACCGTCCAGGCTTTTTTTGTTTTGGTTTTTTTTTTTAAGTTGGTTTATGATCCTGAAATGCAGCTCTGAAAATAAAAGGTGCATAACGGAAGTATATCAAATTCATTAAGCCAGCGCTTGGCTATAGAGAAAGCCTTGGCAATCAATCCTTTTACCAAAAGGTGTAAAAAAGTTGACATACTAAAATTAAAAAAGGTAGCATCAATAACCAAAAAAGTTTCAACCAGTGTTAATAAAACTCCCTTTAAGTCACAACAATTTTAACAGGCAAAGAGTCCCAATACAGGCATTGTAAAATAATAAATTGACTCCTATCCAAATATTATCAAATCAGTCTAAAAATGACTCATCTACGCTGTTGTCATTAAGAACACGTTAAGAATTCACTTTGTCATCAGATGCCGATATCGTTGCTCCAGAAAGTGTGGAGTATTAACTGCAATTTAGCAATTAAACGTATGCTTTAAAAAATTGGTTCGTCAATATTAATGCAAAAGATAGTTCCTTACATAGAAGTACTGTGCTTGCCAGACAAGTAAGGTAATACTTTAGGTATAAATCAAACAAATTAAAGCAGAATTATACCACAGTTTTCCTTGAAGACTTAGGATTTGTGTGTTGCTTCTGTCAATGTTTAGCAAACTTAAGAAGCAGAACCTTTGGTTCTTTTAGTCAAGTAAAAATATTCTCATGTAACCACAAAAATACAACTTCCAGAGAAAATGGAAGTCCATCAACAAGTCCACTTTCAATAAAACTGAGGTAGTACTGCTCTTTTATTACATGAATGCGTAAAGAGATTTAGATACAAATCGTCATCTACCACTCAGTTGACTGACAGGTACAGTAATTTTATAAAACAATCCCAACATTTAGTTTGAAAGTCCAAAAAAAGGAATGATCTGGACTCATTCACTAGGAGTTAGCTCAAAATGGGAATTAGCCATATGACAAAAAGCTGTCGCTTATGTTGGTTTTTAGAGCCTTATTACCCAGGATTAATGCATTTATAGTTAACACTGCTGTTCATCTTGGTATAAAACCTTAAAATTATTACAGCCTAAAATTTCAACAATGTAAACAGCACTACACACAGTACAGACCTGCCCTGACAGATGTAGTATGAAAAACTTAATCTGGCACTGTATAATTTAGCAATGTTAATTTAACCTAACTAAAAAGATCTACATTGTGCAAGAAGTATCAGACTTATTTATACTAATCTGAAGTCTTAAAAAGAAAAAACCCCAAAAACGCATAACTGGTGGCCAGGGTCAAATATTTCAGGGCAAGAGTAAAAGGAATAACCAAAATTAAGAAAGTGCCTAAAACATGATACAGCATTTTAGAGCCCTTTCAAAGACAAGGCAGAAAAAGGTGTAAAGTAGAAAAATCTGGAGCCTCGGTAATTTCCAGAAACATCCAGAGTTTACATTTCGTGAAGGGCAAAACAAGTTGCTTTTATCACTGCTGCTTCGCCGCCGCTAAGTCTGTTCGTCCGCACACAGGCCCTCTGTGTCCAAAGACAGAATACATTTGGTTTCCTCTTCCTTTTTCCTTCGCTCCATTTCCCACTCCACAAAGGTATCGAAGAGACTCGGCCACGCCTCGTCCTCGCTGTAGTTGCTAAGGTCCGGTCCAATCACCTGAGTAAAATTTAGAAACATGTTCCACGTGTCCCGGGAGATTCCCTTGATTCCTGAGGGGTTCTTGATTAGGAAGTGTAACCACTGGTCCAAAATAGGGGGCTTGTTTTGGGTGAAGACTAATTTCCAAAGGGCAATGGCTATTTCCCGATGTAACGACCTCTGTCCTTCTTCAGAGTCCAGGCCAAATTGGAAGGTGAAACGATAGAGATCCTTGAATTTGTCTTCCTGCTTGGCTTCGTTTAGAAGGCTGGGGAACCTTGCACAAATGCCATCGATGCTGTCTGCGTTTATTGCTTTGCAGCCTTCAAAAAACTCCTTCCTGTCAAGCAAAAGAGAAATCAGAGTGAGCCCTTCCCACCAACCTTGTGTGCTGAACGCTTCCCATCTCTGCTCAGCCACATCAAACGGAGAGGATCATCTGGACCAGACAAGCTGTACCCCAGCCCCTGGGCACAAAGATTTTGGCAATGAAAGAGAGACAGTGCCAGGGCATTCCTTGAATGGGGAACCACACACGACCATCAGGTGTGCTGGGGCTCTGTGAGCATTTGAAAGGTTCTGCTCTCTGGCTGGCTGAGTACTGGACACTTCCACACCCCGGAATGCCTTTCACATTAAAATGTGAACCTAATTTACCACAGAAGAAAATCAAATGTTTGAAATGAACACATTTACCCCAGCTTGGCTCAACAGTGCCCATGTCTAAACGCCCATGCTCTGGGCGAGCTGTTTGCAAGGGACAGAGCAATTCACTTCTGGCTTTCCTGTGCTTTTTGGTGGCTCCGCCAGCCTCCAAAACCACAAGGGAGGCATTGGTCAGCAAGGCACGTGCTGGGAGCACACAGCACACGAGCTCCAGCACAGCGCCCAGCACTGCTCAAAGCAGCGCTCCTGCACCAGCTGGCCACGGGGAGCTCCAGTGTCTCTGATGCTCACGAGCAGGGGTACACCCGCCAGGAGGGCCACAGGGCGGGCTGCAGGGACACAAGAGACAGAGCAGCGCTCGAAGAACACACCACGGTGCTTTCCTTGATGGAAGGAGTCCATCAGCACCTGTACCACGGAGCCTGCCCTTAAATGGAACCTCTTACCGCTAGATCTGCCCTCTCCTAGGAAATTAAAATCATGTTAATAAAACTCATGGTAGTTGTGCAGAATCACAGACACTACTTACAATTCCTTTACCACCTTAGCAAATACCTGCGTCGTCAGCCTCCGGTAAATCCACATTTGCATTCCAGAGTAACTCATCCTTTTGACAAACACCCACAGCCACAAAGACTGAAGATGCTGTTCAGTGCACAGCAGAGGCTTGGGTCGAGGCTCTGAACACCAAAGTCTTTTTGAAAGATATAAGCTCAGTAAAAATAGGCAGCATTACTCAAACCAACCCAGACAGACCAAAAACCCAAAAAAAATCCTTCTCTCCCAGCAAGTCCTTGCAGGCAGTCTTTACCTGCTCTTACCTGGGCATTGCCAGTCACGCTGGGGGAGGCTGTTGAGGTTTGGGTTTGGCTGTGGCTTTGTGGGGTAGGTTTAGCAGCTCCATTGTTTCCTGTAGCACCACACGTGCTGTCAGGCTGCTGCCCGAGCCCCTGGCCCAGCAGGGCAGGCAGCACTGAACAGCAATCATCTGTCAGCCAGTGTGGAACAGCCACCAGGGCCAAAACCCTCACATCTCCTTCCCTCTCTGTGCTTTAATAGGATTACTCTTGGAAAAAGACACTAAGTGTAACACTGGTTGGACAGGAACAATTCTGTCATTCTTTCACAGACTGTTAACAGAGTTAGTAGCAATTACTAGAGAATCTCAAATTACTTTAAAGGAAAAATTAATTTCAGTGTCCAATCTCATCACCAAGATAATGCTGGATACAGTAAATTGCTTTTGGTAAACCAAGAATAAATTAACATCTACAGAATCTCACTACACTGTTCATCACTAGCAGCATAATGGCGAAAACCACATCTTCTGAAACCCAGCGTGAGGGGAAGGGGAAAAGAAGACATTGCAAAGCTTACCTTCTGCAGTGGTAGGAATTAATTTGACCAAAATGCAAGTGTTAGAAGAAATAAGTAAGTGAAGCTAATGAGGCTGTCTCTCCAACATACTGCTGACAGGATATACTTTAACATATGAAAATAATTACAAGTTCTACAAGAACTAACCTTGTAAATTTGCACATGGTAGCAGCCTGGAATTTCCAAGCCAAAACTAGTACTTTAAATTCAGTGGGATCAACACAGAGGTCATTGCAAAATCGTTCCATTCCTTCTTCCAGTATGGCATCTTCCCTCTCGTCCTTATACCTCCTGAATAACTCCCCAATCCTTTGAAGAGAAGATTCCTCCGCGCTGCAAACAGAGTCTTTCTTTGTATCTCCAGAAAACGTGGGAGGCTGACTGCACTCTACAG
This sequence comes from Origma solitaria, assembly GCA_013397895.1. Lineage (NCBI taxonomy): Eukaryota > Metazoa > Chordata > Aves > Passeriformes > Acanthizidae > Origma > Origma solitaria. The sequence goes on from VZRL01004409.1 coordinate 40,610, forward strand.
CAGCGTCTGTTTTCTTTGTCCCGTTCACAAGAATGTCTCCTGAAGCCTTCCCACAGGCTGAGCCGTGGTCATCTTTGTGCACTGCGCTCCTCTTGCTGTGGGACTTGCTGCCAGATTCTCGCTCCCCGTTTTTGCTGCCCAGGGTAGAAGAAGGATTCTTGCACTTGGTGACGCACTGGCCCATGGTGGTGCAAGCCCAGCTCCTAGCGCGGTCCCCCTGCCCTCGGACACGCTCGCAGCTGCTCTTCAACACATCTCACCATGCCATTAGCAGCTCGCAGCTAACCTGGAAAACAGTTTCAGAGTCACACTGCTGTCTCTCTGCAAAGAATATTTGAAGTATTAAATCTGCCATGAAGCGACCGACTTCAGGATATTTAAGTTTTGCGAACTGAAAAGGAGCAGTGTACACAAGGCTGGCATATGCCATAAATTTCAGGCAATTTCAGGCTGTTTTACCTAGAAATCAATGCAGCTCACTCAGTGGCTGCAGTATACTAACGGGTCCTAATAAAGGAAATTCCTAAAATTCTTACTGCAGCATAGGTTACAAAGAGGTTGATTCATGTACAGGCTACATCAAGACAGACTACTCTAACCCAGAAATATTTTAAAGGAAATTGTTTTTAAAAGTATACCCACATTTTATATATGGAATATAAAACACTGAAACAAAGCAGGGAAAGGAGGATGGGGACACTGATAAGACAACCTGGCAGAGACCTAAGTATTGGATCTACACTGAACCTTCAGCAAAACAGCAAAAGGAACTTCTTGGGGGAAAAAGAAGTTTTTTGGGAGCAGGCGAGAGAGTGGAAGTTGTGTGTTTGTTTTTAAACAGAGTTTGGACTCTAGGTTTTCGTACTTAAAACATACACAGAGTGTGTTTGCAGAAAGGAGGCAACACTTTTTGTGCAAGAGGGTGTTCAGGAATTGTTCATTGTTTCAAGTGGGCTCCTCCCTTCAGGTAAGGAGACAGACGGGGAGGGGGCCTTCTTAATGACACTTCTTCAGACAGACACACATGCAGATAAGAAGTAGTAATTCCAGTTCAAAGGTGGGGTTTTTTTTAATAAAAATTTAAATGCCAGAATGATTTCATCATACTCTCTCTTCTTCTAAATCACAAAGCCCTGCATATTTGGAAAAGATATTTTACCCACAGAAAAAGGTTCTCCAATTTTCCCTGCTCAAACCACACCAACACTCCGACACTGCCCTATCAGCGAGCAGCCACACCACGGACAGTCCATTTCTCAGAAATGTCAGCTCCAAGAAAGCAATTGCTTATCATATTCCTCCTTTACCCACTTATTTGCATTTCACCTCTGCTGTCAGTTAGGCAAAAGCTTCAAACATAAAAATTCAGTTTGCATTGACTTTGTGTACAGCTTCCAGTTTAGAACAAGAAAGAAGAGAGATAAAAATTAAAAAGTTAAGAAACACAATAGCTGTCATGTCAGTTTTGCTGTATCCTTTCTTGGGCAAAGCTTTACTGAGACTGAATCACTCTTTTAAGCTGTAAACCAACAGCAGCAACAAGTACAGATGAATTCTCAGATATCAGGATTACAAACATAAGTCTTCTCGCAGCCATTATACCTGTTTTGACAAAACTGCATGCGAGCAGCTTCATGAGCAGAACATTTTGCTGGTGGAACTACAATAGCCAAGATGCTGGCTCTGACTACCCTGTCCCTCCCCAGCCCTTTTTCTTAAGCATAAAACCCACACAAAAATGAACAAACACCTGTTTTTAAGCAGCCAAAGGAACATATTCTTTCATCACACTGCTTTAAAGATAAACTTTGCAGCATTGTTTTTACAGGCAAGCAAAGTTTGATTTAATGTATTCAAGAAATTAATAATAATTTGTATTTTAAAGGATTCAGAAAAATATGCATGTCAATATAAACAATCCAAAAGACAATTTCACTGGTCCTCAGTACTTCACAGCTCTGTGAATAGCGAAGCACAGCCTGGCACTGATTTCTGTGCTGCCAGGTGCCTGAGCAACATCACCCTCTCCAGTCTACACCAGTCATTATTTCATTACACCAAAACAAACAGGATATTAGCAGGCAGTGTAAAAACTGCTTAGTGATTAACTCCCACATACCAGCTTTCCCCCCTCCTCATCTTTAAATTCATCAGAACTCAAATGATCAATCTACACTAATTCTTGCTCTTCCATCAGTTTTGTCAGAGGTGGCTAGTGCCACACTGGACAAACTTTTTTTTAGAGAAAAGCATGCAGGTAAAAGAACAGAATAAAAAAATCCTGAGTACAGACCAGTATTAAGAGTTTAAAGCAGAGTTTAGGTACTATAGAAAACTTTCTGCCCAAAGATGTAACAGCACTTATTAGCTATTGGTGATTTGGAACAGCTTTTCCCTATAGGAAGCTTAAGGAATGGCTGCCTATTAGCAGACAGTACTTTCCTCTAAAGCAGTCAAACCACACACATCATAATTGACAGATTAATCCAATTCACTTGAGGAATCCCAGTTTAAAGCCTTTTTTTTAAAAAAAGACAATTTGCAAGACTGACATTCTGTGTCCATAATTCTCCTAATACAAGTGGCTCATGCTGTCATGCTTCCCAAGGAGAGGCTTGGATTAATGATGATATCAATCGAACGTTCAGGTTTACAGAGTGACATCACCAGTGTGATGGAACTGATGGGGTTTAAAGTCATTTGCTGTCACAAAAAGAGCATTACAATCCATAGAGGGGAGATCTGCCAGCATTATTAGACAGCTGTATGGAAGGAAGTGTCCCACAGCAGTTTGCAAAAACAAGCACGCGTGGTAGCATTAACCCCTGGAGTCCATATTAACCACACAGCACACCGTACCCTCGAACAAACACACTTCTGTACCCCTACCTGCCTTACCCAGAGCTGAGTGCTGCTCCTGAGCAGCAGCTGCCTGGGCACAGCTGGCACTGCCCTTCCCTGGGCACGTTAACCACACACCACACCGTACCCTCTGACAAACACACCTCCTGTACCTGTACCTGCCTTACCCAGAGCTGAGTGCTGCTCCTGAGCAGCCACAGCCTGGGCACAGCTAGCGCTGCTCCTCCCTCCAGTGACAGAGTTCTGCCTCCTCCCTGCTGAGGAGGCTTTCAGAGCACAATCCTACTCCTTATGAACAAACACTAGAACATACTGATGTACAGTTGCTGCAATTCCTCACTTTTCTTCTACATGAAACTTGATGCCATGTGCCAGATACGTAGAAGCATTCTACCCCAAAATAGCAAAACCAGCTTGGGAAAAAAAAAAAAGACTGCATCCGCTGGCAGCTTGTACATGTATCTGGTTTTGTAAGAGAAGTCTTTTGGCACTCCATCAGTTACCCTTTTGTAGATTGCCTTCGCTGAGCTGGATCCACTTCACTAACTAGTCACCTCCGCTTCCTACGTGACTCAGGTTTCAAGGCATGGAAGGAACAAGAGCCTCGGAAGGAGATAAAACAAGTGGGAGAAGCCCTTTTGTTAAGGGAGGCTGGAGAGAGGATCCCATTGCAGCATCAGGAGCTGCAGTGAGCCCAGCGCTCGAGGAGTGGGACAGAGCACCCTCGGGAAGGTGAGCAGAGCTGCGCCTTTGGCTGCAGAGCAGCAGGAGCAGCACAGAGCACAAGGACCTGCACAGATTTCTCCCAGCTGGATCAGGAACTACAAGTATGAAGTTCTTGTGTACCCAAAGGTTACACTTGGATTGGTGGCAAAGCACCAATTCCCAAAAGGATCAGTTCCCAAAATTTCTAAGAGGCTTGTGCAGCATAAAAGCAAGACATAAAGGCAGCAGTGACCACTACTTTTGCCATTCTACTAAAAAGGATCAAAATTCAGGGCTAAGGTTGGAATGTGCTCAGCACTCCAGGATGCAGCGCCCCCAAAGAAATGCATTACTTAGAAAAGGATTGAGCAATGATGTCCAGCACGTATGAATCACCAAGATGCCCATGAGGCCATCCGCCACAGCACAGCAACTGCAGAGCACAGACCCACAGTGACCTTCCCTGCACCTTTCCAGAACGGAGTCAGCAGCTGGGAACACAGGAAGGAGTGCCGGTGAGTACAGGCAGCTAAAGGAAAGTCACCCTCGAAGAACAAAGGATGTGCAGAGCCATATGGCCCCACACATTAAAGGAAAAACCTAGAGAAGATTACAAAGGCCTTCGCTAATGCTTGCTGGGGCTTTTTTATTTGGTAGGGGGGTTGTGTGGGATTTTTTCTAAGTGCTGTAAGGAATTTGCAGCATTTTTTCTCCATTTTCAAGTGACCAGATCACACATAACCCAAAATTTGAAGGGAGCAAAACAAAGTGACTCAGTAATAGCTCTCAATCATACAAGCACACCATGGCATAATTGAAAACAGCAGCACTGAAGTGGGGGAGAGCTGGCAGGAGGAGAGAAGATGCAAAGGAGGTATTTAACTAACCGTCTATTTTTCTTTAATGACTGATGTTATTGTAGTAATAGAAATTACTGGATATGTCCAGAGAATAACAAGGAAAACAAGCATTATGCTGTTTAATAAAGTGTTGCATCAGAAGATATTTATAAAGAGTTTCAAAACACAGGAAGTATCACGAGAGTAGAGAAAAAAAACTTTCCATACATTCAAGAAGACCTCAAAGACAAATTTAGGAAATCTCGTAACAAAAGGGGAGACAGCTCAGCCAACCATTAAATCCCTTTCCAAGTAGCATTTCACTAGCTAAGGCAAAGACAACATTGCTAGAGCTTAACTAAGCCTCAACCCAGCCTCAGCTTTTCACAAACACTTAAGCATAGTCTGTAAGAATTTTACAGAATTCCACTATGCATTATCTGCCTTTTAGTGGACAGGGATACGTGACTTTTTGACTCTAAAACCAGCTGAGAGTAGGGAACGGTATCAGGGATGCCATGTATGTGTTTCCAGCTCTGAACAGACACACAGAGCTTCCCTTCGGGGAGGCAGGGGAGGATCACTGCCACTGCCGAACCAGAAGCAATCGCTGCTCTGACAATTGTGCCGGACAAGTGATGTTGTGAGCCAACATCGAATACTTACATGATTCCAGCCACACAGGGAATCATTCCACTAGCTTCACAGCTTCCTTCAGGCTCCCTGGGTTCCACATAGAATGCTGGAAGGCAAAACACCACACAAATCTTTACATTTAGAAGAGGCTATAAAACCATGAAATGCACCAAATCACTGAGAATCAATTGTGTATTTAATAAAACCCTCCAGAGCCAAACTCCATTTGTTCAGTCACTTTATAAAAAACTGCTTCACTTTTTTGACTTATAAAGTAGCATTAACACCATTAACTCTGCATTGCCATATAAACCACAGAACAGGTACTGAAAACAACAGACAAATTCACATATTTGTTAGGAGTAAATACACACTTCCGGATGCTTTTATGGATTTCAGCATGGGAGAGTTAATTCCTCATTTCATGCACTCAAAGCAAAGCAGAGGACATGCTATCACTGTCACTGCATGTTAGCTGAGTGCTGTTTAATCTGTGAATGCCAGACAGCTGCTACCTAGCAAAGCATAATTTGGGTCTGGAGAGTAATTCTCTTTTTTCATTCTCCAGCACATTCTTTTCCATGTTTGTTTTCCCATGTTCAGTCAAGCTGGCTCAACTTCGCTTCTCTTAAATTCCCAGCTCTGCTGTACAACGAGGAAGCTCTGAGGAGGAGATGACAGACAAAGGTATGTCTGGTTTGTGTAGCAAGAGCTGCAACTGCAGCCCCCAGTCAACACCTCTGCATCTGATCCAGAAGAAAAACACAACAAACAAGAAACCGCTGGCAAGGCTGCCCTGCTCTGCTGTACTAACAGAAACACTAAAACATCTCGTTTTTGCAGCTCTCAGTACATCCAGGGAGCAGACAGGTGATCAAAAGCTGCCTTGCTCCATACTTACCTTTTACATGAGATTTACTTCTCAGGGAACAAGTAGGAACATCAGCTTCTTCAGAGCTTTCTTCAGCAGAAAGAGGAGGGTGCGTGGAGAAAGACAACCACAAAACAAGGTCTTGTAACACATGCCAATCTCCACATGAGTGTTCCCCAAACCTGAATCCTATGTGTGGATTAGGAAAATTTGACTGACACATAAAACCTAGCTCAGACCCAAGCTGTTGATAGAGCTTTAAAAGCCCCAAACATTTCCAAGTGTCTGGAAACTCTGGAGTGGTATTTTCACTCCTACACACACACAGAAAGCAAAAACGTATCTCCACTGAGCCATTTTTACGCATTTACTGTTGAGATGGAGACCAAAAAGTCTACTTCGCACTGGGTTTCTACACTCTGCTCCCAAACCTCATGTTCCACACAACCAACCAGCCTTTTTCCCTCCTCCATGGCCTCACAGCTCTTTTGGCAGATGCTCCTGGGGGTGCACAGCCACCAGCCTGCCTAAATGTGCAGGGGAGCAGAGGAGTGCCTGCTTCTCTCACGGTGAAGTACTAGCTTGGATTTCTTCCTACTTGACCATAGCATTCCATGAATTTCAAGAATTTAAGAAAATGTAGCATCTGGTACATCTATGCTAATTTCTTTTAGCCTCCTGCATCTAAATAATTCCTTTTATAAATCACCAGGAAGGAAAGAAGAAAAGGGAGGGACATGGGGCGCTGTGCAGCCTCATTCCCCAGGAACCTCCTTAAACAGAAGCAACATCTCACAGTTCATCTTTTGAAAAATCATTGTTATGGCAACTTTTTGCAATAAACTACTTTTTAAAGATATTTGTATTTCTTTGGAAGAAATCTATGATCCTATGATCCACCAAATCTACATTTCCAGCTGACTTACTGCACGTACTGGAAGCAAACACTTATTTCGAGTTCAAAAGAAGCTGAATCTGATGCAGATCAGCCCTATCCAGCAAAAGCCAAACTTTTTCAGGTCGTTTGAAGTAATTTCCACATTGGCTGACCTATACACACATGCACATTGACTAGAGCCAGAAATTTTAACATCTGTTACAACCGCCAGCTACAATTCTTCCCCTTTCTTTATATTTCTATTCTTCCAGGTTGTCCATTTAACCTTTTCGAAATTTTTAAAGTAGTAGTATGTGTAAACTTTGACAACACAATTATGGGATATGGAACAAAAAGTTAGTATGAGTTAGCAGTTAAAAGATCAAGCTCTTCAAGGCTGTATTTAAAAGCTGTCATAGCACAGCAATGCACTGTGGCTGACTGACTTCATCCTAAATAATGCACAGTGACTGCACCAGGGGTGCAGAGAAGCATTGGAGCATTGGTGGCACAGGTTTTGGCTCAGTCCTCAGGCCAGAGCTGGGAGGTGTAGGTGTTTGCTGTGCTCACCAACATCCCCCGGGCTGGTGTGGAGCAGAGCCCCACAGCTCAGCAGCTCAGCCAACAGCCTGCCCTGCTCCTTGGCAGCCCTCAGCAGCCCCCAGGGAAACGAGTAAATCACTAGTGGGGACCCTCGGGATCGTGGAGGCCTTCGTTTCGCTCACCTGCCTCTGCTCACACCTGTGTCTCAGTGCCCTGGGACCCTGCTCTCCTGAGCACGGGGCATGAGGATCAGGGCAGGCCCTCCGCACCCTCAGCAGCTTCCCCAGAGCTGAGACAGGCAGCCTCTCACCAAGTGCAACCTTCTTTGTTCCCCTGCGGGCAATCAGTGAAGAATCAGCGGTGCTGTTTCCCTCTTCAGCAGGCAAAAATTGAGAGGATCAGCTCTACTGTGCAGCTCAGAGCTCTACACTCCAGCACCAAAGCACCTGGTGCACAAGTGTTAGAGATAAACCAAACTTCAGTCAAAGCCAGCACCTTATGGAAACTGTTATTTCAAGCCTTAAGCTGCAGTGAAACTCTCTCGGCAGAAGCCCTCTGAGCAGCACAGTGGCACAGGATGGGCTCTCAGGAGCCCAGAACACACCATAGCCCCAAACAAGTGCTGCGCCAGCACCAGTCTGTCACACTGGTCTGCTCCACACCACTGCTGCACAAATACATTCATGCAAAGTTACTGAAGAGGAAGTCTAAAAGCAGGAAAGTCCTGCTGCAATTAGTTAAAATGAATTATTAGTTTGTGAAGCTTCCTGCAGTTGAAGAACCTTTCAATGAATTACAGATAGGTTATGGTTTTGGGGGCAAACACATGAGAACTTTATCAATCTGGTTCAAACCAGGATAACAAACTATTTCTGATTAACTTCAATTTGAGCTTTAAAGACAAAACAGCTTTAGAAATGTGATCAAACTGGGTGAAATTTGTCTCTACAGATGCCTGCATGGAGTAGAAGCCATCACACAGACACCTGCAAAGACACCATGCAGAGTTCTGGCTGCCACTTGGCAGAGGCCGACATGGCAGTCCATGGCAAAGCCAAAACCAGCCAGCAATGCTGGAAGCCTGAATACCTCCTCAGATGAGAAATGGACTTCTCTGAGAAAGGCCATACTGCAAAGGCTTAACCACTTCGGGAGGGAAGAGAACACCAGGTACAAAAATAAGAATCAGAGCCATCACCAAATCGCTTCCCAGAGGAGCTCCCACAGCCACCAGGGTGCAGGCAGAAGGCTCTTAACAAACAGCGGAGCCTCAGCCTGCTGTGCTGTCACTCCAAGCGCAAAGCTTGCTCACCAAGGGAGATTTTTCCATTCAAGACTAGGCAGAAGAAACCTGCGTTCTGCGCTCTTGAAAAGCACCTGACTCTGCGTGCACCCCAGAGCATGACACCACACTTCATGGTCAAAGTCCAACAAGCAGTCTCAAGAAAAAATGGAACAGATGTTTCAGATCTGTAGTTCACTGTGTGCAGCTAATTGTGCATGGCTAGTTTAAGCAAAAATGAAGAAAAATGTGAAAAATGATAGAAAGAGAGACTAAAAGTACCTTACTACTTTTTCTTATGGAAGATGCATTGCTTAAGTAGCTTTTCCAGCAGACACACATGCATCATCCTTGAATCCCTCCCTTCCCTCCCCATTCTCTAACCACACAATACCTTACTTACTGATTACTTCTCATTGTTTTTCCATTTGGCGCCATTAAAAAGTTTTCAATTGTTTCCTATTATGTGCTTCATCTTACTTTATGAGGTGGGTGGAATGATTTGTTAGGATTATTGTATTTTCAAAGAACAAACTCGAGTCCAGCTAGCTAAACAGAAGTTAATTTTAGTAGGGTGCCTTCAGGTGCTTTTGTAATGTAAATAAATTAATGGACTAATTCATGCAGCAGCAGTACTTGTTTTGAGAAGTCTATTTAAGCTATGAGCAAGACAATGGGCAGAGAGGAAATCAAGACAGCCAAACAGAGCTGCTCAAGATCATGCCATCAGTTTTCAGTAAAGCTGAAACAAGAACCCAAATCAGATTCTATCCAACTGCCTACCTCCTCACATACTTCAACCACCTTCAAAAAACAAAGGTTCAGTCACAGAGCAATTAATCTCCATCCATTTAAAAACCACCAATATTTCCCCTCTCCCTCAAGATCTTTGTCAAAGGCCATACAAGGTCCAGCACATACAAAAAAGCAAATAATCTCCTAACGAGAGTTTGTGTGTTTTTTCCCCTTTCATGTGCAAAGGATTGTAAAAGAATAATCCTTCAGTATTTTTCCAGGGTACACTGTAACTTTTGCACAGCATGACAGACCTTTAACACCTCGGTATGTATTATGAATAATTAAAGCAGCTCATGCCAGGGGAAGAGCTACTCTGTGCTGACACAACCAGTTCACATCTCCACAGTAAAACTGCAGATTATGGGACCAAAAGAAACCACGGCCCCCGGGTATTTGACAGAGATGAGTCCCACTGAAAGCATCTGAAAGTAGTTGTGCTACAAATATTTACCTTACGCTGGCTCAATCTATTCTGCAAATTAACCTACGGAAAATTGCAACTCTCTGCAGCCAAACCAGAATAACTTGGAAAAACCACCTCGGTCTACAATCGACTCAGTAATGGAAAGAAAAACATTTACTTTTAAACTGAGCTATGTGTGCACAGATTTTCTTCTACACTGAGTTCAGCTATCAGACTTCACCTTGAAGTGCCTGAGGTCCCTTCACTCATTACATTCAGCTGAATGTAATTCAGGTAGATATCAAGTGACTCCTGTAAAAGTAAGATACACTTTAAACTAATTGCAGTAAGTGAATAACTGCATATTTCTTACTGCTCTCAACAATGAAGAAAAGACAGCGGTCACACAAAAAGGGAAGTCCTTCCAGCAGCTCTGGTAACAGTGTCCCTTCCCCAACAGAAAGCAGCGTGAGAACAGTGAGCCACACAGCACCTAACACTGAAGGGACAAGTTAAAGACGAGAGACAAGAGCCAGACCACCTCAGAAGATCCCTGCTGGCAGCAGATGCTCAGAAGGAGTTTCCAGAAGGCCCGCTGGCCATCTCAGGGAGTGTAACACAGTTTACAGGCTGCCAGCCAAAAGAATCACTCACTGCAGGCAGTTGTGTAGGAACTTCAGTACCAGCTGACCACATAAACACTGGAATCATATCTAAGATATGTACAACAAATTGTTCTAAGTGAAAGCACTGACATATGAAAGTACTTTAAGAGCATATGCTTGGATTTTTAAACTGACTGCAGCTTTTAAAGCAGAAAATACACACAGGCACCAGCAGAAACCCTAATTCTCTGTCCTGATGTGAGTCCCCACTTCCCTATTGCAGTGACCAACACCAACATTTCCCACTGTACAAAGGCTGCTGCAGTGTTTCGATGCTACCTGTGTCAGCAGCTCCAAAGGAGCTCCTTTGAGAACCTGAACTTGGTCAGCAGTTGTAACACAGACTCTGGGCTCTCCTTGAGAAATCTGCTGGCAGCTTCAATAAACACACTTCTTTTTTCATAAGTTTTCACATGTCCTTGGTTTCTCTTGACATCCTGTGCCTCACAAGAGACCAGATAAGTAGGTATCTATCCTGTGCTTCATGAGACATCATCACTAATTCCAAGCCCAGGTAACTGCTGGAAGCTGGAATACATCAGACCTTTGGCAATCCAGGCTGCCCATTTATGTGCTGATCCAGAACACTCGAGGCTTTCTGTACAGACTCACTGGCAATGAAAATATCAGACAGTCAGCATATGACCAAAACCAAGAGCTAGGACATTTGGATTTGTGAGTCTATTACTAAGCTACACATGCCTCCCATAATCATAGGCGTTAAGATGATTTTCTCCCTCCCTTTCAATTTTAAAACAAAAGGATAAGACTGACTGCATTAAAAGTTTCAAAGTTGCAGGAGGAAAAGCTTTACACACAAAAAAAAAATCGAAGTAAGAACTAAATACTGTCACTTTCTGCTACTACATGGATGCAAAAATAAGACTGGTACATTTCAGGAGCACATTATCCTTTTGGTTCAAAAAAACCCACTTACGTTCAGGAAATAGGAAAAGTGAGACAACAAACAACTATGACTGTCATACTGTCTCTGGCAGTCTGACTTTGTGGGAATAACAAACTGTGACAGGAGGTCAGGAACAGCATTCTCACATTTTGCAAAGTAAGTTTTGTCTTTCACAAAACAGATGCTGTAGACAGAACAGCATTTATAACCATTCTTTCTGAGACACCAGAAGATTATACTAGCTTATTCTCTTTACTGGAATCCTGTCTCACCAACTATGCTTTTGTTGGTTTCTCCACAGTGTTCCCACTTCTGTGAAAGAGTTCTTTAATATGTACATCTAAGTAGTCCCCTAACCATCATTCTTCTAGTAGCAAAACATGTCAATTAAACAACCTTTAACTAAAATGAAGATTTTTCTGCTTCCTCTAAGACGCAGCTGCCCCCCAAGACACATGGATAAAATGGAGACCTAAATGTCAGTACTCAGATTATCTTTTACAGAAGAGGCTTTGATATTTGCTCTGTTATGGTCAGCACCGAGATCAGAATGTAAAAACATCACCACACTATCACACCAAAGCCACACGTGACAAGGAGAACCTCCTTATGTCACCACAGAGAACACCAGCACTTGGGCAGGGGAAATCAGAGCTCCCCTCGGGTCTGCCAACCCCCACCTCCCCAGGGCTCCTGGATTCGCTCACCCACAGCCCATGCCAAGAGCTGAGCAGGTCCCCAAAGCCTCCCCAGGGACAGGGGAATCAAGGTGCCAGTGAGCAATGGGAGCAGGTCCCCAAAACTCCTCAGGAAGGGGGAATCAAGGTGCCAGTGAGCAATGGGAGCAGGTCCCCAAAACTCCTCAGGAAGGGGGAATCAAGGTGCCGGTGAGCAATGGGAGCAGGTCCCCAAAACTCCTCAGGAAGGGGGAATCAAGGTGCCGGTGAGCAATGGGAGCAGGTCCCTAAAGCCGAGGTGCCAGTGAGCAATGGGAGCAGGCCTGCAAGTCTTGGCTTTCCTCATCACTCCCTGGGAAGGTTTCAGCCCAGATCTGTAATTACCTGACTCAAGCCAGAGTCAAAAGAAAGGAGGGGAGGAGAGAAGAGAGATCACTGACTGTTTCAAAAGACACGCTCGAGACAACTTACTGTAGTGAGAAAATCTGCACAGACAGTTTACTTGTGGCACATGTTTACAGGGGGTAAATTGCAGTTGGCACTTTACCAGAAGGCAACGTTTGCCTTGAACATTTGCCATGAAATTACCATTGTTTCAAGTCAAGTTACTATGTCATTACTGCTGGGTAACTTAGGAGTCAAACACACAATTAATCCATGTCACCAGTGCAGATAGTCTGCAAAACATTCCAGCCATTAATCTAGTATTTTTAAAAAGGAGGAAGGGGTAAGAGACAAAAGGACTTATTCGACTTCCAGTAACCAGAAGACAAAGCCTATTAGTCAGAGGCAAATAGAGGAGAGGAAGCCAGCGAGATAAGATGCAGACCCCTAAGGAGACGCAGCCAGAGAGAAGGAGCCCAGCCAGGGAATTCTGATGAAGCTGTTAAGGGGGTTCCCCCTTATCTTCCTCTGACTACCAAGTCCCTCAAGTATTTACAGACTGCTCTTTCAGTCTTCCAAGAATTCTGGCTACCAATCTTCAGCTTCTTCTGTTTTTTTAAGTATTTGAATGAAAAAAGGACTGTTTTTCTAACATCCCATGCCTCTATTTTCATAGTCTTTTCTTACTCAGAGCAGAGTTTTCCTGTTACATTCCTGCACAGACCCATATGCCCAACGGAACAATAACATTGTTTCTGCAATTTGCAAGTTCTTACAAACTGCCAAACCCCCATCATGATAGATTCTATAGTGCTCCGAGGCTCTAAATTAAATTTACCAACATTTCCCTGGAACCAATAAAGAAAATCAAGCGCTTCAGCGTGTGGAACAGATCTGCGCAGTGCTGGGACACTCTCACTCCTGACCTGCAGCCGTGCATCTCTCTGTATCCAAACCAGCTGTGCATCTCTTTCTGCCAGGAGCAATGCAAGTGTAGCAGAGTGGTGTCTGTCCCCTCTGCATCCATCCCCTTTCCATCTGCTTTATACCCCACTGCCCCTCCACACATACACAACACCAGGAGCTCTTCCTACTCCTCAAGCTGAACCAAAGCAAGCAGCAGAACCACGCCTCTTCCTTATCCACTCCCGAATTTGTGAACACATCTTAGAATCTGTCGAACTGTCTGACAGCCCTCCTTGCTCAACGTATACTTCTTCAATTAATTTCAATGACAGTTTTCCAAAAGAGCTGCTCTTAGTTTTCTCTCAAAGCCACTCCATCATCTGATGACCTTTTTTTAATACAATTCATGCTAAATGGAAGCAAGATATAATTATTAATTCATTTCCAAGATCAACAAATTATACAAACTACTGACACAACTCAGTGAGAATTTGCTATGAACACAACAACATTCAACTTCAAAACAAAGCAAGAAACTGTGCAGGAAAGTCACCTAACACAAGCTTGAAGATCCAGAAGCTGATTACAGCTCATATTGCAGGCTATCAGTCTCACAAAGAAAGCAGCCAAGTACTACCAAAGCTGTAAGTTGCCCTATTATATGTTTTGTTACTTTTTTTTTTTAAAGGAATTACAGTCATTCATGTCTGCATACAACTTGCTATTAGGAAATAATCAGTTTTAGAAATCATTAAAAGAGCTGATATTTGCAGTGAGTTTGTACAGCCAGTTGCACTTTGCAAATCTAAACTAATTCAACACAGATCACAAGCTCTCCTTTTTCTGCTGATGTGCAGAAAACCTCTGCTTTAGACCGTGAGCTGCCTTACATGTAGAGGGCTGTGAATGTCTTCCACAGACCACCATGGCACACCTGTGTGGGGAAGACTCTGAGGTAAGGACAGACTACAGAACTGACAAGAACATGAGGTCAGATCTCTTTACTTTCACATGCAATCTCCAATAAGGGACTGTGTTTCCTTTTCTGAGGATTATTTTTCACAGGGAAACATGCAGCAGTGTTCAGATGCACTCAAGGGACACAAGTACGCAGACATTCTTCCCACTGCTGTAGCCCAAATAAAACACTAATAACCATAGCTACACATTAACTGTTTAACAGGGAGGTTTTTAAATACGTAAGAATTTGTTTAGATGACGTCTTCTGATCAACTGCTCTCTCAAAAAAAGCCAGACCATGCCAGTGAGGCCTGCAATTTTCAGAAAGGTAGGGCAGTTCTGTGCTTTTCGTTTGTAAAGCTATACCCCTTTTTTTGAGAGCACTTAACTCATTATCCCTTTAAATTATGTGACAGACACTGCCACTCACAAAAAGTTACCAGCTGTGGATCAATGCTGTATCCTGACACTTGGCATCAGCCCCTCCAGTTATCAATGTAACATTTTGAAGGGCAGCATATCAGCAGTGTTAACTATTTAAAAGATAATCAATGATTCTTTCCAGCAACCACAGCACTGACAGGAAAGGCATATTCCTCCAACCAATACTTGCTCGAAACACTGATTACGCAAGTTAAAATTTAAGTTGTTATGAGTAGCTTATTAGTACCACCACAGCCCCAGAGAGTGATTAACGCAGATTGCAGCTTGCACAGGAAGGGTAAACACGCTCAGGGGAGGAAGGCAGAGCTGAAGCAGGAAGAAAAGTGGCTGTGCAAAGGGGGGGACGTTCAGATGGCGAAAACTACCTTGGAAATAAATCGCTTTACAGTTTATTTCTCTGTCTTTCTGCGGCAAACACTAGGAACATTCCCGCTGTGACACGTGAGGAGGCTGGGCACGGAGCGCACCCGAACAAAGCAGCTCCCCCCGGCCCTGGGGGCTGCGGACCGCCCGCAGCACCATCGCGAAGGGGCGCCTCAGGACCCGGCACACGGCGCACACCGGAACGGGAAAATCAGGAGAAGCAAACGCCGGGGCGAGGCAGCACCGCCGCCCGGGGCACGGGGATGAGCGCGGGGCGGGCTCGGCCCGGCGGCACCGAGAGCCCCCG